>OZ008371.1:32710090-33310090 GCA_963931995.1 Phaonia tiefii | reverse complement strand
GACATAAGAGCGTTTTAGAGATTTTTTTATTCGAAAAAGTTATATCGATTATTTTTTTATTCGAAAGATTTCAGTTTGAGCGATTTAAAAAAAGTTGGTGCCGTATGAAAGTTAATGCCCCTGTGGAGTTAAAAAAAATATTATTTTTGCGATTGGACGCACCGCTTCCGATTTATATCAATTTTTTATTTTAGCTATTTTGTTATTTTCTTCCGAATTCCACCGCTTTATAAAAACCGCTAGGACCAGAAAAATTAGTTATTTTTGCGCTTGGACGCTCCGTTTCCAAGATATAGACATACCGATTTTATTATTTATTTTATTAGCGATTTTTTGTTCGAAACATTTTAGTTTTAGCGTTTTTTTTTATTCGAAACATTTTAGTTTTAGCGATTTTTTTCAAATAAAATGTGGTGCCGTATTAAAGAAATCCATTATTTAAAGCCTCCTGTGGAAGTTAAAAAAATTATTATTGTTGCGATTGGACGCACCGAGTTATAGGCATTTTTTATTTTAGCGATTTTCTTATTTTGGCGATTTTTGTAGTAACAGTAAGTTATAGTAATTTTTTACTTTGCCGGTTTATTGAAAAAAAATCTCCCATTTGAATTGGACCACTTTATATAAACTCCTAGTACCAGCAAAAATTAGTAAAGTAATTTTTTCTATTTGACGCTCTATTAGTGATTTTTTATTCGAAACATTTTAGTTTTAGCGTTTTTTTTTTATTCGAAAACTTTTAGTATTTAAAACAGTCGTTCCTTATTAATGACATCCATTGTTTAAAGCATCCTATGGAGGTAAAAAAAATATTAGTTTGCAATTGGACACACCACTTCCGAGTTATATCCATTTTTTGTTTTAGCGATTTTCTTATTTTAGCAAATTTTTAAAAATAATTCCATAAAAATTGGACCACTTTATGAAAATCACTTAGAAACTCCCAAAAATTAGTTATTTTTTCGATTCGATGCTCCTTTTCTAAGATATAGACATAAGGGCGTTTTAGCGATTTTTTTTATCAAAGCGATTTAGCGATTTTTCAAAAAAAAACGTGGTGTCGTATTAAATACATTCATTGGGTAAAGTCTGCTGTGGAAGTAGAAAAAATATTATTTTTGCACTTAAACGCACTGCTTCCGAGTTATAGCCTTTTTTTATTTTAGCGATTTTCTTATTTTGGCGATTTTTTGGGAAAAAAATCTTCCACACGAATTTAACCACTTTAAGAAACCCCTCTAGAAACTTCCAAAAATTTGATATCTTTCGATTGGACGCTCGTCTAAAGCATTCCATGGAGGTACACATTTTATTATTTTTGCCATTGGACACACCGTTTCCGAGTTATAGCCATTTTTTATTTTAGCGATTTTCTTATTTTGACGATTTTTGGGGAAAAAAATAAAAAAAAACTTATACCGTTTCCGTAAAACCGTTTGCGAGAATAGATATTTTTTATAATTTTTTTGATATTTTCGATCAAAAATGGGGATGGGTTACCCTGGGTAACTAATTACAATAACTAATAGCCACCTACCCAACCCCAACTTTAATGGATAATCGTGATGGGTAATTCCCCATAGCCATGCATAACTACCCATTATTTTCCCCATACCGTGTGGGTAATGGGTAATCGTGATGGGTAATTTCCCATCGCTGTGGGTAACTACCCATTATTTTCCCCATACATACCGTGTGGGTAATGGGTAATCGTTATTGGTAATTCCCCATCGATGTGTTGTTAGCTACCCATTATTAAATCCATGCCAGTGGGTAATGGGTTAACCATCGCTACCCATTCCCCACGGCAACAATAATATCCCTGGGTTACCCACGAATTGCGAACCCTGATAATTATCGATAATGTAGCCGTCACTAAGTGAGGCAACCGTCGTTGAAAGAAGTAAACGCTGGTTATTGCAGGCATCGAAGCCACGTACCACTGACGTCCACTAGATACTCGAACAGGCTTCTTTAAAGTTTTTATTAACTTTTTTTTTTAACTTTTTAAAAAATTTTGTGAAATGTGAATTGGGAGAAATTAACTCGATGTATCGCAAAATAAACCACCTTAGTTTTACTATTTTTAATTTAGGGATTACACGATTTCCTCCAAACTGAAAAAAAAATGTATGTCATTCAGATATACGATAGAATTGAAACTCTCAAATGATTGTTGAAATTATGTTTGCTTTTCTCTTTTTTCGCCGATGACTGTAAATATTCATTTGTATTTCTGGATATTGATATTTAAATATGTGTGCAAATGCGTTCTGAAGTCTTCGTAGATGATGGGTTTTTTTTCTGGTTGTATCTGCTTTTCATTCTCTTCGTGGATATTGAAATGCAATCGTTGCCGTTCGTCTTGTACAGTGAGTGATTGGGTATCTGTTTAGTAATTTGCACAAAAACGGATGCAAATCCATTTGGAATTCGGTGTGAATCCGTAAAAGCATAGAAAAGCGAAGTGCGAGTTGTCATAGACGTTTCGAACTCGTTACGAGTTCGTAAAAGCATAAAAAACGAAGGGGGAGTTTGGAAAAGCAAATCTGAAATTGCAAATGTCTTGTAAGGGAAACAAGTTCAAATTGCTTCTTTTAACTGTTGAATAGATGGTTAAACATTGTATTTAAAGAAATTCAAATTGATATTGACTTCAAAGGTGCCGTGGATCATAAAAAACAATGATTTCCCATTACATCCCATGAAGGAATTGTGCAGGGCTTGTGCTTTGTGAGCTGTGCGCGTTTTAGTTTTACACTCACATAGATCATAGTTTTAATTTTTAAATTCTTTATATTAACTTCACCTGTCTGTATGGGTGTATGTATGCACCGCACCGAAAAAACTTTGGATTGATTTTTAACCCTTTTCCCGTGATCCAATCGAGCTGAAACTTCGCAGGCAAACTAATGGCGACGACAAAAATAAATATGGGCGGGATTGGATAAAGGGGTGTGGTACCTCCCATACAAATCCCAAATTAAAAATCCATTATTTCTGCTCCTGTTAACGGTATTTGAACAAAATTGGGTATGTTCTAAGATCTGCTGCAAATATGGGCGGGATTGGACAAAGGGGCGTGGTCATATATAAAGAATTTATAGTCGAAAACGATGTTTTTTACGAGTTGGTTTTTCATTTAACTAGCATGCCTATATCCCATAAACATTTACTTGATATCTTGAAAATGAATGTATTAACCCTTTGACGATGACAGGCAAAAATGTTTGACTAGGATTTTTGGCACCTATAATTGTATCCATGGGTGACTTGTAGAAGACGGAGGGAAAAACAAAAGTGTACTACTCGTCAAGTCTCTGACTGATTCGACTTGACCCCTGTGAGTCATCAAAGTGGTTCGAAAAGTTATCTTCGTGATCTTACTACAAAGGATGCAAGGGGAAGCAAAGAGGGCCGAACGAGGGGGAAACGACAGGTAAGACCTAAGTTCATACCTTACCTTTTAAAAACTACAATGTCGAATTTGCTTATGTGCTGCAATAAACTGAATATATATTTGACAAATATACGTGAGCTTTAGGTAAAATGGAGTAAAATTGATATTTTATATTTTTCAGTAAAACTTTGTTGTTTGATAAAAAACTGCCCCAACAACATATTGCAATAAACATGTACATTGTTGCAAGCATTGTTTCAACAATTGAAGATCTGCTATTTTATGTTTCTTTAAAAAGTTTGTTATTAGTTTTAAGTTATAGTCTGTACACGCTGATAAAAAACGGCCCCAACAACATATTGCAGTAAACATGTACATGTTTGCAAGCATTGTTTTCAACAATTGAAGATCTGCTATTTTATGTTTCTTTGTAGTCTGCCTCGTTTCGGTTTTTAAAAGTTTTCAACAAACAAAACCTCATTTGGGTCTCACAAACATTGTGTCCACACAATGTGTTTGGACACAAGTATAGTATATTTACGTCAAGCTGCAAACACATTATATTTGCGACCAAACAACAAAAAATACACATTTTTTCAATATGTAAGGAATATTGTGTGTCTGTAGACTAAATTAAATGAATAAATAATGAAAAAATTTGTTGGCCCAATATTTTTTGACGCAGCTAATTATTAGGTCATAGATCACGAAAATAATCAAAACAATTAAATCTCTTCACCCGAAAATTGTATGGTCGTCAACATGTTAAAAAACAACTTTTGTGGCACGCGAAACTTCATACTCAATATTTCAAAACGACATAAAATTTTAGTTAAAGTTTTTGTTCCAAAACTTTAAACAATAGTAAATTTCTGTATCTCTTTCTATTTCCATAATTACCATAAATTTACGGGGAAAAAACTTTATATTGTTTTTTTAATGTCTTGTTTTCGTCAATTAACACTTAAAAAGTGTATTTTTTAAAACTTCAAATATTTCGTTTTTGGATCACATACATTTTATTGATGCTGATTATTGTTTTTTTTTTTATTTCTATTTAAAATTCCTAAATTGCGAAAAAAAAACTAAAATGTTTTGATTTTTGTATTTTTATTTCGAATTTACTTCTTGGCCAATAAAAGAGATCAAGGTTAATTGCGCTACATAAATTGTGAAGAAAACAATTAATTTTAAAGTTAACCGATCGAAATTATATAGAAAAGAAACATAATATAAAAATAATGAAAATGACATAATATTTTATTGCTATTTTGGTTCAGGTTTAGCTAATGATGTTATAAATCAAATCATCGAAAAAAACTTTTATTAAATTTACATAAAATCACATCATTGGAGATACCTGACTCAGGTGAACAGCATTAAAGTATCCAAAGCCACGACCATATGTCTGTCACATGTATGTACTCGTCTCTGGGATCAACAATTTGTACCCAAACAAGTAGATAACCATTATCAACTCTGACCGAAGACACTGAGAAAAACAATCCGTCGCAGAAATGGAACATGTTCTTTATTATGTTTTCATTGCTGCAATGAAAAGTTTCGTCTATACGACTATTTTGCTGTTGCTGCAACGAAACATGGCATACATGGCTGCAACAACTTAATTTTCTTTGTTGCAACAAATACAGTAAATGTGTATTTTGAAGACAACCAAGAGATACATAAATTTAAATTTAAGCTGTTGTTATTTCGGTTTAATTAATTATTTTTTCAATATTTTATTTATTTATTTATTTTTATTTAAAACTTTTGCATTTTATCAAACATTTATGCAAAGGAACAGATTTGTGTGGAAGTCGGTCTTGGAATTCTGACATAATTCAAATTCATTATTCAAATAAATTCACTTAGTACTTCTTTTTGCAACCATGCACACCTACATCAAAGACGATTTACAATTAGACGACCAGAAGATGTGCGCAACTTGGCAACCCTGGTAAAAAAGAACCAAAAAGTGCTAGGAGTTCACTCAAACGCATTTCTCTCTCGCGTCATATCTTGCTTATTTCATACTTTTTGCATAATTTAATTTTAATGTAATTTTACTTCAACATGGTTGGAATTTGTATAGTTATATACAATACACTATCAAAAAGCTGCTCGTGTATTGAAATATTCAATGAAGAGAGTAAGAGAGAGAGAGTAGAGAAGTACTAGGGTTTCACTCGTTTTGTTTGTTGGCATTTGAGTGAAGAGAAATTTTGACTCTCTACTTGTACATCGTTTTTGCCTACATAGATTCAACAATTGACAGAAGTAAATAAGAACATGAATTGTACGCCGCCTCAGACATTGAAATAAAAATTAAAAATTTTAATTTTTCATCGATATGGAACAATAGCAAGAAGAATTTATAAAATGAGCTAAAGAAGGGTTTGACATTAACAACCAAGGACCACTTCTACACGCTGAAAAAATTGTATTTTTTTTGTTATTTGGGTGCAAATATAAAATGTGTTTGGAGCTTGTCGCAAATACAATATACTTGTGTCCAAACACATTGTGCTTGTTATGCAATATTACATGTTTGAGACACAATAATTAATATGTTATATTATATGTGTTTGTAACACAAATATATCTGCGTTTGTGATACAAATACAGCTGTGTTTGTTGCACTGCTTATGCTCTCTCGAGAGCAAAATAATAAAAGTGGGACAACGAGAGGGTCCATCTTGTAAGTGTGAATCTTCATTTTTGCATTATACTCTCAGTCAGTGATTCATAAATACTCCTGAATGTGCGTCTAAATTGCACCTGAAGTCAGTGTTTCTTAGTTTGGCTGACGTATTTGCATTTTAGTTTCATGTATTCAGTCGTCAATGGTTCATCAGACAGAGGATACAAAAAGTGAAAAAAACTAAACGAAGGCTCGGTCACTTAAATAGTTTGTGATGTTACTTTGGTTTCTGTGTATCTGTTTCGTATATATTTAGGTGTGCTACCAAAGTGAGAAACGATTTTGAGGAACGAATCTGGAAAGGGCAACAACGAGAAGCCCTTTGCCCGTCCGAGCCTTTAGTGAGAAAATCGGAACGGCGGACCATGTGTTCAACCAGTATAATAAAAAACACAAGTAATTTATCCACGCTCGGCTTGCATGCACTAGATTTGTATATAATTATATTGTTTGTGTACCAACTCAGACTGATAGCAAACACATAGCTGAAACCTTCTGAAAACAAAAACGCGAGAGACAACAAAGAAAGGAGAAGCAAAATAACAGCAGATCCTCATTTCACGAAAAAATGCATTCAATACAAGTTATAAAATTAATTATAATAAATAATACTATATAGAAATCAAAGAAGAATATCGTTTCCAAATATTTTTATGTTTGGGAGGAACTACGCATATGTTTCCTCATAAGTATATGCAGATTTGAGGGAAACACGCGAATGCTTCCACGTTAGTATATGGATGTTTGGGACGAAGAACGCATATGTTTCCACGTAAAAGCGTACGTGTTTGCCAGTAAACATGATACTGTTTACATTTAAATACAAGTTAGTTTAGGACTTGCAAATATATGAATGTTTGAAGTGTATTCCAAACATATACACTTCAAACATTCATATACATATTAGACAGGCCGTTATTTTTCATCGTGTATCTGCCGTGAAATCTTATAAGTTTTCCGTCGCTTTCGTGAAAAACACTTAAGAATGAAAATGTCTATTATTAAGACTTTTAATACACGTTTTAACTTTAAAACCCCAGTTTTTGGCTCTACTAAATATGGGTAAATTTTAAGTTATGACCCTTTTGTAGTTAGGGTGCTATATGTAACTATATTTAGGCCTCAGTTTCCAAAAAGATTTCTGTAGCACATCAATGAAATATAAACATCGCAACAATGAAACATATTAATCACTACAACCTAAGCTAAATAGCAATGATGAAATAAATTAGTCATATTCATATATCTAAGGCCACTAGTCACAATAGTCGATTCTAAAAATTCTAGTCGATTCTAAAAATTTTCATGGGAGGTTGTTTAAAGTTTAATATCTTTACTGGAAATCAGGAGTCGGAGTTTTTGAGATAACTTTGTTACAGATAACAAGGAAACGAATTCTTTTACTTCTTAAAAAATCGAGTGGCTTATTTAGGCACGGTGACTTCCAACATTTTTTTTCAATTTTGTCCTAACTCGAATTAGGCTGTTTTGGTTTGTGACCACTGTGGTTCTGCAGGAACCACACATATGTTTGGAACACAGTCCAAATTCAAATAAAATAAATGGTTTCCCATTACATCCCATGAAGGGACTGGGAAGAACTTCTCACAATCACTGAGCTGTGCGCTTTCCAGTTTTCACTCACTGATTGGGACCTACAGTTTTACACCGATTCTGAACGGTAATTTGAGAAGCTTTTTCATGGCTAGATACTCGATAGTGTCGCCGTCACTATGCGAGGTGACCGCCGCCGAAAGAAATTTTAAGGTGGTCAGAGCCGGGTTCGAACCCAGGATCTCATGTACAAGAGCCGCGCACACTAACCATTGCACCACCGACGGCCACAAGTCCTAAACTCACGTATGCAAAACATTATCATGTTTACTTGCAAAGATGCATAATTTTACGTGGAACCATATGCGTGTTTTATCCCAAACATCCATATTCTAATGTCGAAGCATTCGTGTGTTTACTCCCAAACGAACGAATGACGACTGAATGCATGAAACTAAAACGCAACAAATCAGTTAACATAATACATACTCAATTCATTTACACACGCATTCAGGAATATTTATGAATCACTGACTGAAAGAATGATGGAAAAATACAGTTATACCCTTGGAATAACAATAACTTAAGCTGAGAACAATCTCTCTTCTATTATTTTGCTCTCGACAAATCATAGCAACAAAAAAACTTAAGAAAATAATGTACCACAAACAAAGCTATATTTGGATCCCAAACACATGCATTATAACCAATTGATAATTGTGTCTCAAACATGTAATATTGCATAGCCAAAACATTCCGTTTGAACACTAATATACATTAATTTAGACTGAGAACAATCTCTCTTTTATTATTTTGCTCTCGACAAATCATAGCGACAAATAAAATTAAGAAAACAGTGTAACACAAACAAAGCTGTATTTGGATCCCAAAAACATACATTATAACATATTGATCATTGTGTCTCAAACATGTAATATTGAATAGCATAAACATTGTGTTTGAACACTAATACAAATTTATTAAGGCTGAGAACAATCTCTCTTTTATTATTTTGCTCTCGATAGATCATAGCGACAAAAAAACTTAAGAAAACAATGAACCGCAAACAAAGTTATATTTGGATCCCAAAGACATACATTATAACATATTAATCATTGTGTCTCAAACATGTAATATTGAATAGCAAAAACATTGTGTTTGAACATTGAGAACAATCTCTCTTTTATTATTTTGCTGTCGACAGATCATAGCGAGAAAAACACTTAAGAAAACAGTGTACCACAAACATAGGTGTCTTTGGATCCCAAGCACATACTTGTACATTATAACACATTGATCATTGTGTCTCAAACATGTAATATTGAATAGCAAATCTATTGTGTTTGAATACTAGTTACTATATTTGCGATAAACACCAAATATATGGTATATTTGCATCCAAACAAGAAAAAAAGATTGATTTTTGAACGTGCAGTAACGATATTTTTCCGTTTGTGACATTATTTGCATTGCGTCAAAGAATCTGTGAAAATATTCGTAGAGGCGACGAACAGTTTGATGAGTATACACCCAATCAAAGAACAAATTATGATGTCCATGAAACCATTACGAAGGCTTGGAAGGAGTTGAAACGTATTCGCTGAAAATCTGTCTTTTATTGTTGTTTGGATGCAAATACAATATATTTGTAGCCACTGGATGTGAGAAACTCTCCTTTGTCCCTTTATGGGATGTAATGTGAAGCATTTTATTATATATTTTGAAATATCACCGATACTGTTTAAGTTTATTGTGTGATATTGGAAACAAAAATTACATATCTCCACTTTTGACTCACAAAATTGTGACTTCTTTATGGCATTTAATTTCTTATACTATTTAAGAGTTTAATTATTTTGACTCAGCTTCAAAAATGGAAAGCTTTTAATGGTCCTCCAAATTAAGACAATGTTTGTAATTTCGAGCTCTCAGTATCGATTACAAAGATTTCAAAAAGTATTTGAAATTTTCGAAAGGTTTGCACTTCAAATTTTTTGCATATACAATCATAACAATCTAAACCAAACTTTCTTTTCTAAATCCATTAAGCACAACCATAATATGCTGCACAGTGGTTCAAAATCTCGTTCGATCGACAAAAATTCAATAACTTGTGATCTAGTAAATATTTTTTAGTTCTATATCGATTTCCATCGGCCCAAATTCAATTACTTTTGATTTAGAAAATATTTTGGAGTTCTGTAAAAGGGGTTAGATGTCAAGGAATATCTGAACATTGGGTATATTTAAGATATTAACCTAAATTTTACTACATTCTTAATTTTTAAATTTTAAAGAAAACAAATATTTTAATATTTTATTGTTCGATTTAACAGCAAACAATAAATCGATGACGGAGGATAGTCGTCGCTGCGCTTTTTTACATACATGTTGTATTGTACTCAAGTGTTTTCAATTCATGACGATGTCTTTCGACGAAATATGAAATATTGAAAAATAAATTAAAGTAAATCTAACATAAATGACCTCGACCTAAATATTTAGAAATTAAGATCTAATTAAAAAACAAATTTTTAATATATGGCTTTTTATGATTTTTTTTGACATAGTTGGGCTCACTGGTTCATACTAAGCACAACAATTTTAATTTTCCGTTTCACAAAATGTTAAAAATGTACATGTTTTAAAAATTTAAAAAATTTGATTTCTCCTTTCTCCTCCTCTCTCCTTTCTAAATATGTATCACATTCAATCAAAGCTTTTAATGGAAAAAAGTTATGTTGCTCCAAAGTCAGTCTGTTTTTTCTAATTATTTTTTTAATCTTTACTACAACCAAACAATGTTTGATACAAGCAATAATTACACACTGAAAAATAACAGCACCTGTAACATATTGCAGGAAACATGTATATGTGGCTTTCATAAATTTATGGTATGCTGCTTTGTCGTCTTTTGTTGTCTGTCACGTTTGTGTTTTCGGCAGATTTCAACAAGCAAAGCCACAATTATGTTACAAAAATACATATTATAACCTAACAATCATTGCATCTCAAACAAGCAATATTGAATAGCAAACACAATGTGTTTGGACACAAGTACACTATATTTGTGATGAGCTAGAAACACGTTATATTTGCATCCAAACAACAAAACAAGACAGATTTTTCAGCGTGTAGACACTGCCACAATTTACTATAAAAGTAAATTTTAGTGCAAAAGCTTCCAAACTCTGGTGATACAGTTTAGGAAAGACTATAAAAGAAATAAATTGTTTGCAATTTTCAAGACTTAAAAAAAGTGAATACTTGAAAACGCAAAAAAAAATACCAAAAAAAATTTAAATACAAATTTTCTGAGGGCAGTGCGTCAAAATATGTTCAAAAACATCATAAACACTAAAATATATGGTTTCTTCGTTATCGAATTGAAAGAAAAGTAGTAAATTTTGGATTAATTTGTAAAATATATATTATATTTAGGGACTAACATGGATTTTATAACAATCACAAGAAAAATAGCCTAAACCAAAAACTACAGCGAGTTCTCATTGCACTTTATTACTATTTGATAACAGCACAGTATACACACCTAATATTGTACATTTTTTTAAATTTATTGAGAAAAGAAATAGTTATTTACAATTTAAAACAAAAAAATCTGACTTTTGCTCGCTAAATTCACGTTATCTTCTAAAAGTGCAATTTGGGGCAGGCAAAACTTACCCTGGAAACATTAAAAACACTCTCGCCTTACTAAATATGTATCACATTCATTCAAATCTTCTAACGCACAAAAGTTATGTTGCCCCAAAGTAAATTTTTTTTATTTGTTTTTTTAACCTTTACTGCGACCAAACTATGTTTGGGACAAGCAATAAATGAGACACCTGCCAAGAAACCAGACTTTTCCAATAAAAGTATATTTTAGTGCAATAGTTTCCAAACTGTATGGGATAAAGTTTAAGAAAATCGACGAATGAAATCAAATTTATTAAGTTTTCAAAATTTGAAACAAGTGAACACTTGTAAAGGAGTAAAAGAATTTTTGAAAAAGTGAAAAATCGAATTTTCTGAACTCATTGCGTGAAAATATGTGGAAAACCCTAAAAATTTAAATTGTTGATTTCTTCGAAATCGTAATAATCGCAATAACTTCGGGTTCATTTCTAAGCTTGTAATGTGAAAAAGTTATGTTGGCCGAAAGTCAATCAACCAACAATTTCAATCAAATTTGTTGGTTCATTTTTCAAAACTTGAAACAAGTAAACACTTGTAAAGGCAAAACAATACAAATTTAAAAAAAAAATTGAAAATTTAAATTTTCTGAGCGCATTTAAAAATTTTCGTTTTCTTCGAAATAGAAATAATCGACGAAATAAAATTTACGTTATCTTCTGAATGTGCAAATTGGGGCAGGTAAAACTTACCCTGGAAACATTAAGAACACTCTCGCCTTTCAAAATATATATGACATTGATTCAAATCTTTTAACGTAAAAAAGTTATGTTGCCCCAAAGCCAGTTATTACAAATTTTTTTTAATCTTTCCTGCGACCAAACTATGTTTGACACAAGCAATAAATTATACACCTGCCAAGAACCAGGCTTTACAATTAAAGAACATTTTAGTGCAATAGTTCCCAAACTGTTTGAGATAAATTTCAAGAAAATCGATTAATTTAATCAAATTTATTAATTTTTGAAAATTTGAAACAAGTGAACACTTGTAAAGGCGTAAAAGAATTTTTGAAAAAGTGAAAAATCGAATTTTCTGAACTCATTGCGTGAAAATATGTGGAAAACCCTAAAAATTTAAATTGTTGATTTCTTCGAAATCGTAATAATCGCAATAACTTCGGGTTCATTTCTAAGCTTGTAATGTGAAAAAGTTATGTTGGCCGAAAGTCAATCAACCAACAATTTCAATCAAATTTGTTGGTTCATTTTTCAAAACTTGAAACAAGTAAACACTTGTAAAGGCAAAACAATACAAATTTAAAAAAAAAATTGAAAATTTAAATTTTCTGAGCGCATTTAAAAATTTTCGTTTTCTTCGAAACCGAAATAATCGACGAAATAAAATTGACGTTATCTTCTGAAAATGCAAATTGGGGCAGGCAAAACTTACCCTGGAAACATTAAAATACTCTCGCCTTTCTAGATATGTATCCCATTTATTCAAAACTTTTAACGCAAAAAAGTTATGTTGCCCCAAAGTCAATCTTTTTTAATCTTTACTGTGTCCAAACTATAAATTAGACACCTGCCAAGAAAACAGGCTTCACAATAAAAGTAAATTTTAGTGCAATAGCTTCCAAACTGTATGAAATGAAGTTGAAGAAGCTTATGAATGAAATCAAATTTATTAATTAAATTATTAAAAGGCAAAAAAATTCAATTTAAAAAAAATTTGAAAATTCAAGTTTTCTGGGCGCATTTCAACATTTTTGTTTTGTTGTATCCTGTATCCTGAAAAAATTAGGAACACTCTCACCTTTCTAACGGGTCCGCCAAATAACTTTTTTTTTTTGAAAATGCTATAAAAAAAACTACTGAATATTTTCTCATATTTCTTATTTTATTTGAAAGTACAATCCTTCCGGTTAATAATGGAAAATAATTTCATTCAAATGGCTGCCTCGGCTGGCCATGCAGTAGCCTACACGATCGGTCCAATTTTTAAGCACATTATCGATTGTGTGCAGCTGTATTTCACCAATGGCTTCACGAATATTGTCCTTTAAAGCGTCAATTGTCTCTGGCTTGTCGGCGTAACACTTATCTTTGAGGGCACCCCACAAATAATAGTCCAACGATGTCAAATCGCAGCTCCGAGGTGGCCAAACGACATCAGCTCTGCGTCTGATAATGCGATCTTCAAAAACAGGGCGTAAAACATCGAGTGTAGCTTCGGCTGTGTGGCACGTAGCGCCGTCCTGTTGCCAATATCCTCCTCTTCAATTTTTGTGCACAAAAATTCGTTCAACATGGTCCGATAACGATCGCCATTGACTGTAACGGCCACTCCTTGCTCATTTTCGAAGAAAAATGGCCCAATTATGCCTCTGGACCAAAATCCGCACCAAACAGTGACTCGTTTTGGGTGCATCGGCTTTTCAATGTATGCGTGCGGGTTTTCTGTACCCCAAATACGACAATTTTGCTTGTTTACATACCCGCCAAGATCAAAATGAGCTTCATCTGAAAAGATGATTTTTTTGGCAAAATCGGCATATTTCCCAGCGTTGTTCAAGCGTATACACAACCATATTTCTTTCAGCGGAAGGATAAAACTAATTATCTGTCAAATCGGACATGAGCTAAGTGTTACCATTCACGAAATAAGCACTAGTTGAAAAAAAATGTTAGATGGCGGACCCGTTAAATATGTATCACATTCAATCAAAGCTTTTAATGCAAAAAAGTTATGTTGCCCCAAAGTCAATCTTTTTTGTTTATTTTTTTTTTTTAAACTTTACTACGACCAAATTTATGGCTTGCGATATTTTTCGAACATTTGCATTATTAGGAATTCTCTTATAAAATGAGTTTTCGTTTGCAGTTAGTTTGATGAATTATTAAATAACATCATTCCAAACAACCAGTGATTAAGATCTGTGGCTAGATCTGTGGGAAGGTCTGAAACAGCTATACGGTTTGCCAGGAATCATGTGAATGCATTTTGCAAAACTTCCATTTGAAAAAATTAATTAAACTTTTTGTTTGAATTCGAAATCGAAATAAAATATATAAATAAAAATGTAACATAAATAAAATAAATATGCCCTAAAATATAGCCAATGATGGGATTTTCAATTTTATGAACTCAAAAGAATCCTTGAATTCTTGTTTCGAATTGATATTTTTGCTGAACTCAAAAATTTTTACCACATCAAAAGTTATTGCATTTTAAACGATGGAAATTCTATTCTGAACCACTGTGCGCTGCGGAAAGTTGATTGATAATATGTTGCATTTGAGATGAATTTTATGATTTCTTCTTCTTTCAAATGTTAATGATACAAACAAAACTAAAATTTATAATTATAAACAAAAATAAAAGATAATAAAAACAAATGGCTAACAACAAAAAGTAATGATAATAATATTGCGTAAATTTTAAAACCAAAGGTTACAGGTAAATCTATTATAGTTTTTCAGTTACTTCCTTAACACAAAACGCTAAAAACAATTGGCATAATTAGTTTTTGTTTATAAGTTTCAGTAAACCTACATTGCGTTTGCCTCAAACTCTAATTACCTCCGCCTATTTCTTTCACACCAACCATCTGGCCATTAGAGCTTCGCTATAAACAGAACAAGAAACAAAGCGAAGACTCATTACATTTTTGTTTTTTGTTACTAAAGTTTCAAGACAACAATCACCACCTATAAAATGCATTTGAAACTTATGATTTTCAATAATGAATTCAATTCCAAAACAACTACAAACAAAAAGTGGGATTTTTAAATGCCAGCAAGTACCATTTTTGCGGCAGCCTTGTAACCATCCAAAAACAGACAACAACGTTGAAGATGATGCTGTGCTGCCAAAGACAAAAGAAGTTCCAAGAAAAAAATTTGTATTCCTCTTCTGTTGTTGTTCTCCTTAATACTTCTTTTATTAGCCATATTTTCATGCATTTTCAGTAAATTGTTACCATATACAAGAAATGTTATGATGGTCGGTATTGGACTCAACGCCACCATTCAAACCTTTACTATTTGGCTTTTAATAATTTGTATTGTAATTTATACTTCATTCTCCACTTCTGTACTTCTCTTATTTTCTGCGTGACGGAAAATCTTAAAGTCATCTTGAAAATAGTTAAGTTTTTATTCAATTCTTTTTTTAGCCCCTTTTGTTTTGGTTGCACTACCTCATGACTTGGATGTTGCGACCCGGCGATCACCACCAATCGCAGCAACTTAATTACCTTTCAACAATATTATTTTCAAAGAAAACTTTTGTGATATTTTCAACAAAATTTGAATTGTTAATCTCCACCACAAAAGTTGTAAAAAATTGTGTTAGGTTGGTTTGTCTGTCGGTCTGGTTGGCTGTGACTGTTTGTCTATTTATCTGTCTGTCTGCGTATTGCAAAACACTTAATTGATGTAATTAATTTGTATTTTTTTTAAAGAGTTTAGGTTTTTTTTGTCTGTCTGATTTAGCTGGTTTATAAAGGGAAACCTGATTAAACCTGAATGTTGTTGAGTTTATGTTACCCAAACTTATGTTACCTGTTCAAAGGTTATTTAGTTGTTAAAAATGGGTTTGATCGTTGTATAGTCGCTGTTGACCTTATCCGGGAAAAATATCAATTAAGGACGGACATATACTTATATGTGTAGTTTCATTAAAAATCCAGTGCAGAAATTTTAGTCGGGTGAACCGACTTCAACACACCCTCACCCTAAGGCATGCATGGGGTACGAGTTCCATTTAAAATTGATGACCCAAATTTCAAGACCACCTAAGAAGGGTATAGAAACACGGAGGTAACATTGTAGTGTGTACGGTCAAGACAAAATGTGTATGTTCAAGGCACACACTACCACTCCTGGCACCCCGTAAGTAGGACCATATCATGTCCAACGTCGGGCGCCATTTTTTAATGTGTATATTCAAGGCCCACACCTTGTACGCAAATGGATAATCCCCACTGTCACAACATGTCACGTTACCACAAATATACATGCTGAAATGTCTGGGTTTTTGTTGTTGTTAGTATGCAAATATTGTATACTTGTGTCCAAACACATTGTGTTTGTTATACAATATTAAATGTTGTAGGTACAACGATTAATATGTTATAATATACACATATTTTTGTGACCCAAATGTGGTTGTTTGTCGAAAACTGCTGAAAACAAAAACGTGACCAAAAACAAGGAAAAAAGCATCAGATCTTCAATTCATGAAAACAATGCTTGCAAACATATCCATGGTTCCTGGAATATGTTACCGGGACGGTTTTTTCTAGATTGAAGCGGGCGTAACAAGTCGCGTTACACAATAGTACTTATACAAGAACTGTACACAAATAAAAAAGAGATTAAAAAAGTCAATCAGTGTTCAAACTCACGGGCGATGTGTAAACACCTTTTTGTTACACGGTACCTGTTCGATTTATATGAACATGTTAGTAAATGTTATCGACCTGCTTGTTTGAATGCTGGCATACCACTGAATAAAAATCAATATTTAGCTCACTGAAATAATTGTTTTTGTTTTGTCAAAAATAGAGCGACGACATAAAGTATTCAATAGTATAGAGAACATATTGCGCTCTTTTTCTGCTCTCATGTAGAGATTCTGAGTAAAAGAGCATAAACGAGTCTCATTCTCTTTATAGAAGATTTCAATATAAATGCACTATTTCGACAATGTTATTACATAAAACAAGACAAAAAGCATACATAAATGTTTCAAAAGGCATAAATGTCTCTATTCTATACTATACTATTCAATACCCTTTGGCGACGACGACCTGGCTGTTTGTTCGCTGCCGCTACATCAATACCATCATACTTCTTTTCAGGCAGAGACACCTGTTGTACAATATCCACGTATGTGATGCTAACGCTGTGTGTTGCTTTCTCTGTTCACTTTGATAGATTGCCCTACTACCCGTTAATACCCGTTAATACATCAAAAACACAAGTAATTAACACACGCTTGTCTTGCATGATCTAGATTTGATTATGCACCAACGCATATAGATAGCCAACGCACAGTTCAAACCTTCTGAAAACAAAAACGTGAGAGAAAACAAAGGAAGGTGAGGCGAAAGAGCAGCAGATTGTCATTTCATGAAAAAACACATAAAAAACATTACATTATATGCTGCCATACAACTGAATAAAAATCAATATTTAGCTCACTGAAATAATTGTTTTTGTTTTATAAAAACTAGAGCGACAACAAAAAGTATTCAATAGTATAGAGAACTTATTGCGCTCTTTTTCTGCTCTCAACTCTGAGTAAAAGAGCATAAACGAGTCTTATTCCCTTTATAGAATATTTCAATATAAATGCACCATTTCGGCAATGTTATTACATAAAACAATACAAAAAGCATAAATGTTTGAAAAGGCATCACTGTTTCACATCAAAATTATGAATGGATCAAGTTATTACAAAAAGAGAGTAATACGTTTTGAATCATTCGCCAGATGACGCCAGTGCTTTTTAGTCAAACAATTCGTTCCATGAGTTTCTTTATACTATTCAATACTCTTTTGCGACGACGACCTGCTTGTTTACATCATACTTATTTTCAGCCAAAGACTATTGTTGTGCAACAACCACGTATGTGATGCTAACGCTGTGTGTTGTTTGCATGTGTTCACTTTGACAGATTGCCCTACCCGTGCCTATAGATGTTAACATAACAAAAATTGTTTCCCAATATATCCCATGTAGGGATTGTGGAGATCTTCTCACAACCAGTATGCTGTGCGCGTTCTAGTTTTACAAAAAAACGAGTATACAAAAATTTACAATGTGTACACAAAAACACAAAAACTATACACCAAAGTACAAAAGGTGTGTACACACGTACAATTAAAATATTAAATAAATATTTCCCCTTTATATGCCATGACGATACAGGGGAAAACTTCTAACAATCAGTGACCTGTACGCTTTCCAGTTTTACACTCACTGACTGGGACATACAGTTCTACACCTATTCCCAATTCTTTTTTGAGAAGCTTTTTAATGGCTAATTACTCGTTCGTGTCGCCGTCACTGAGCGGTCTGCCCGTTGTCGAAAGAAATTTAAGGAGGTCAGAGCACAGATCGAACAGACGTTCTAATGCAAAAGTGTCGCTCAAACAAGCCATTTCATTTACGAGATGAAACATGCCAGTGGGCCTTGAACAAAATATTGTACCTGTACTGTATCATACTTTACTGTAATGTACTGTACTTAACTATACCGTAATACACTGTACAGTACTGTGCTGTACTGTTCTTTAATGTGACGATACTTTACTGTAATGTACTGTACTTAACTGTACCGTAATACACTGTACAGTACTGTGCTGTACTGTTCTTTAATGTGATGTATTGCATAGTATTGTACTGTATTGTACTGTACTGTAATAAACAGTAATTTACTGAACTGTGCTGTACTGTAATATACTGTACTGTACTGCACTGGAATGTAATGTACTATACTGTACTGTACTGTACTGAAAATCGGTTGTATATCTGTGGTCACAAGGCAACTTTTTAGGAGAGCGTTTTAAGGGTTAACATTTTCATTTGTAATGTAGTGATTGATCGAGATTTGCTAATAAAGCTTTTCCAATATCTTAGGAACTACAAATTGGATTATTCATATTTGGATTATATAGTGTGCAGTACGAAATATACAGCTCGATTCTCGAAAAATTTGATTTGAGCATAACACGAGTTATGCTGTTATGCCTTGTCACCACAGATGTTATGGTAGCTATTGGATCAAACAACCAGACTGCCTCACTATTTTCGTTTGGCAGTTACTAAAATTGAAGCGGCATAATCGCCCATTTTTAATACCAGAGCGACGATTGGCTGAATAATGTCTAATACGTATAGGTGATTTTAAGGTGAAACTGTTCCACGGCTCCTACCGATTCGTTAGCTGCTGAATATTATTGCTGAATTTGGAACTGTTCGATATTCAAGACGTACGCACAGATCCCGAACTGGCAGATCATTTCAAAAACTACTGATGCTGTGAGACAGAGTGAAGCAGACAAAATTCGGACACATCGAAAAGAAGACAATCTGCTTAGTTGCAGCTTTTTAACCGCACCCTTCGGCAAATTTTGATAGGGAATTTTTACCTCTTGTCGTACAAAATTCTGCTGGTCCTATAATTAGATGCTGGAGACCTCGTATTGCGCTTGGAATACTTTAGAGTAATTTTATATCTCCCTATATTGGTATTGAAGTGAACGCAGCTTGAAGGGCCACTGACAAGTTTTGAAATTCCGCACCTTCGGTGGATTGTGATGGAGGATTTTCACTTCTTCTCATACAAAATCCAGCTAGTCCAAAAATAAATTGTGGGGACATTGTAATTGGAATACGGTAGAGAAATTGTATAATTCTCAAACGGATATATTCAAAAAACGCCGATTGGAGGTGGCTAAAAAGAAGAGAAAAGAAGAGAAGAGATTTAACTGCTACAGACACTTTCTGGTGCAGCAATCTCAACGGCAAGGTACATGGGAATAAACCCCAAACATTGCAGTGACTAAAGGAAACTATTCACGAGGAAATTGGAAATTGGAAATTATGGAAAATATCATAAAAGCAGAATAATTGTTATATACGAACCGAATTGATATTGTACAGAATTTTAAAAATTCTTGGTGCAATGGTTAGAGCGCGCGGCTCTTGTACAAGAGAACGTGGGTTGGATCCCTGCTCAGGCCACCTAACATTCCTTTCGACGACGCTCACCTCGCTTAGTGATGGTGAAACTCTCCAGTACTTAGCCATGAAAAAGCTTCTGAAAATATCGTTCGCAACCGGTGTAAAACTATATGTCGCAAACAGTGAGTGTACAGCTAGAAAGCGCACATCTCACTGATTATGAGAAGCTCTTCCCAAACCCTTCATGGGATGTTATGGGATAACATTTTTTGAAATTTTAAAAAATACCATAAAATTAACTTTGTTTTAAAATGAAATTGTTGTTTTTAATTTTTTTTCCATTCTATAGTTATTCAAAAAATATGTCATATAGATACTTTGGTCACACCCTATACTTACATAAATCCAATAATTCATACACTAGGCAACTGCAATATAGTAACTGCCTGCACATATATGTAATCACTCACTGTACAAGACGAACTGCAGCGATTGCATTACGATATAAACGAAGAAAACGAGTGACAGACGCAACCGGTAGAAATAACACTCATCTACGAAAGACTTAAAAACGGAGTTAAAAAAAAGCAAAATGGTTTCCCATTACATTACATGAAGGAATTGGCGAGAGCTTCTCATAACCAGAGGGCTGTGCGCTTTCTAGTTGTATACTCACTGATTGGGACCTACAGTTTACACCGGTTCCGAACCGTATTTTGAGAAGCTTTTTCATGGCTAAATACTCGATAGTGTCGCCGTCACTATGCTGGGTGACCGCCGCTAAAAAAGAAATTTAAACTGGTCAGAGCAGGGATCGGCCTCATGTACAAGAGGCGCCACACTAACCATTACACCACCGACGGTCACAAAAACCTAAGTGGCATACATATTTAAGCATACACAGATCGAGCGATATGAACGAACAAAAAAGTGAAAATAATATCGATTACAAATATGATGTTTGACTTCTGTCGCGTATCGTCATGATACAGTGGATGTTTTTGAGAATGTGAATTGACAACTTTTATCAATTTCGTCGATATTTCGCAGACTATGGTTTGTTGGCATTTTATAAAATTTCGCCGAAATATTGAACTAAATATTGGCGGTTAATTGCGTAAGAAACAATTCCGAATTCATTATCGATTTGTCGGTAGTGAATATTTATACTTGTATCTATACTAGGGCGGGTTAATTTTTTTTTTTTGTTGAAGCATATAGCAAAAACGTAATCTATAGGTGATTTTGAGAAATTTTGCTCAAGAGACCATAGCTCTAAGTCGAATTTGGAGCCCCCCAAAATTTCAAAATATATATTTTCCCATATATAGAATAATATAGAATTATTTAATTAAATTCGTCATAAAATCGGATAGAATTATAATAGATTTCTCAATGTGGGCTTGTTTGAAAGGTCGAAAAATAGCCTAAAATGAACTTTTCCTACAGGTATCAATACAGATTCTGAAAGGTGATAAAAATGTGATAAAAATAACTCCAAATCCGACTTAGAGTTGTGGTCTCTTGAGCAAAATTTCTCAAAATCACCTACAGATTAGGTTTTTGCTATACGTTTCATCAAAAAAAATCGTACCATACAATTCGACCCGCCCTATTGTATACGAATGTATTTTAAAAGGTTTTATGATCACCATTATCGACACAACGATATCATTTGGACAATTTTCGTCATATCTAATTTGATCCCAGGCCTTAAGGCATTAATCTCGTTCAATAAAACAAACAAGTAGTGCTCATTATTATTGATCACACAATGTTATCGGTAAAAATCATAATTTGTATTATTGAAAAAATTATAATTTATGTTATTTTTAATTTTTATTCATATTTTTTAGTTAAGGAAACGACCTCCTTCTGTTTTCAAAATTAACTACATTGCAACATAACATGTAATTAAATATAATTAATATAATCATTTGTATGTTCGACTTCCAATAAAATTTGAAACACGACACAATTTGCAGCGACGAAATACCCTAAATACAAAATATTTATAAAAAAAAATACATAAACCTTATTTCCGGTATAGAAAAAACTGCATGATATTAGTTGCAAATTTTTTGACAAACAAAAAGCAAGAAAATCATATAAACTAATAACAAGAGTGAGATAAAAATCACATTTCACCATCAATTCCTCTTTAAGGGTTTAGCGGCTAAAGCAAAATAAACTTAAGTTTCATATAAATTAAACATTAATATAGATGAAACCTCGTCGTTGATATAATATAAATATTTAAAAATAATTTAAATATAAAACACATTACAAATTCAAAACTTTCCATTAAAAACAAAAAACTAAGGAAATTTCCGTTTAAAGTAAACAATATATGAACTAGGGTGGCTCGTTTGTGATGTGTAATGTCATGAAAGACTTTTATCACATGGGAAGAGAAAATGACGACAGATTTTAACAGCAGACAGAAATGGTACTCGGTTATTGTTTTCAAACAAGAAATCAAAAACCTAAAATTTTGACTTACGACTCTTTTGTAGTTTGAGTGATTGATATATGAGAAACATCGCCCATTTTTGTAGGCAATTTTTCCATTTTTGGGATGATTCCATATTTTTTGCCCGATTTTCCATTTTTATTTCGACGATTCTTAATTTAATTTTTATGGACCGTTTATTGTTGTACATATTTTTAGGCCACCAGCTGTTGTGTTTATTTCTGTTGGTAGTTTCTATCATTCGTTCTCTTCGATTAATCATAATGCAATAGGTGATATTCGTCTTGTACAGTGAGTTTTTGTTTATATGTGCAGGCAGTTACTATATTGGTCTGTACTCTTAGAGTTATATGTTTAACCCTATTTATTGACGTGATCTTATAGATCTGTTACAAAAAATTGACCTACCAAAAAAATATTTTTTAATATGTTTTGGTCCATTTAAGCTTACAGGCAAACTTAAGAAAAAATTGTTTCCCATTACATCACATGAAGGGATTGGGGAGAGCTTCTCACAATCAGAGCGCTTTCTGGTGTTAAACACACTGATTGGTACGTACAATTTTACACCGGTTCGGAACGGTTTTTTGAGAAGATTTTTCATGGTTAAATGGTCGATAGTGACGGCTAGGTGAACGCCGTCGAGAGAAATGTACTTTTGGGTACACTTTTTGTACTTTTGTGTACTTTATACTATTTGTGATTTGTGTACCATCTTTTGTACCTTTGAGTACACTTTTGTACTTTCTTATACACTATTTGTGATTTGTATACACTTTTCGTAATTTTTAGTACACTTTTTGTGCTATTTTGTACAGGTTTTATGATTTTTGTACACTCTTGATACTTTTGAGTAGACTTTTTGTACCTTAGTGTACTTTTGAGTACATTTTTTGTACTATTGTGTACACGTTTTATGAGTTGTGTACACTCTTTATACTTCTGAGTACACTTTTTGTACTTTCGTATATTTTTGAGTATACTTTTTGAGTACACTTTTTATGATTTGTGTACTTTTTGTACACATTTAACTACATTTTTGTACTTTTGAATACACTTTTTGGACTTGTGTGTACACTCTTTATGATTTGTGTACACATTCAATACTTTTAAGTACATTTTTTTTTACTTATGTACACTTCAACTTTTCTCAACTTATGTGTATACTTTTTGTACTTTTTTGTACTTATATCACATGATCTACTCGGTCAATTCACAGTTCCGAAGCCGTATTGCTCTCGCAATACCTCCGGGATCGCACACGGCAATTTGACTTGCGCAAGGCTTGAGTTTATAGGAGAGAGAGTGAAAGATCTTTCTTTCTCTTCCCCTCTCTCTCCTACAAGGTGTTTCAAAAGAAATCATCCGATGTTGTTTGGCTCTCATTTTTTTTTCTAAATAAAAAACTTCGATTCTGTTTTTTGATTATGTTTATTTGAACCTTTAGAATTTTATTGGTTAAGTTGAGAAGATGATATCGGTTAAATGGGCGCCGCCACAACTGATTACCATACGGGCTCGTTTTATGGCATTTTTGTTCATAATGATTTCAAAATCATAATGAGTGATAAGGCTCATTTCCACCTCTGCGGGTACGTGAACAAGCAAAACTATCGCTTCTGGGGCACCGAAAATCTACGAGTGATGCACGAGGAGTCATTACACCCGCTCAAAGTGACTGCATGGTGCGGTGTTCACGCTGGAGCAGTGATCGGGCCATTTTTTTTTTCGAGAACGCCGCTGGTCAAACGACAACAGTGGACGGTGCGCGCTATTCGACGAATTAGGACTGGAGGACATGTGGTTCCAACAGGACGGAGCATCGGCACACACTGCGCAAGCCACAACCGATATTGTGAAGGCGGCGTTCCCGGGTCGCCTCATCTCTCGTTATGGCGATTTGCACTGGCCCGCAAGATCGCCCGATTTAACCGTTCCAGAGTTTTTTTTGTGGGGTTGTTTGAAGTCCCGTGTTTACGTGAACAAGCCGAGACCCTGGAAGCCCTCAAGGTCAACATTCGACACGAGTGCGAGAATCTGTCGCCCGAAGTTCTCGCCGAAGTGATGAAAAATGTCATATGGTAATCAATTGTGACGGCGCCCATTTAACCGATATCAAATTCTCAACTTAACCAATAAAATTCTAAAGGTTCAAATCAACATAATCAAAAAACAGAATCGAAGTTTTACATTTAGAAAAAAAAAATGAGAGCCAAACAACATCGGATGACTTCTTTTGAAACATCTTGTATAAACTCAAGACTTGCGCAAGTAAAATTGCCGTGAGTGACCCAACACTACGTCACGGTTTAAAGGGCTGTGCGTCAAGTAGTGCCACCTTGCTGGAACCAAATTTCGTCGAGATCTTTGGCTTCAATTTCAGACAGCAATTAGTCCGTTATCAAGGCGCTATAATGATGGACGCCGTTCGCAGTTGCCGGCCTCAGTTTTAAAGAAATATGGACCGATTACTCCACATAAAACACACCAAACCATTGTTTTATCGGGATGTAATGTCAGCTCTTGAAACTCTTCGGGTTGTTCTTCAGCCTAAATACAACAATTTTGATTATTGACGTAGCCATTGCCCCTGAAATGGGCCTCATCTCTGACACGAAAACCGTGGATCTTCTGCAAGCTTATCAAGAGCCCAAAGATTGACACGATAACAGCCTAACCGCTTTATTCAAAAAAATTCGTGAGAGGTTTGAGAGACGTTTTTTGTGTGATAAACTGTCTCTCACGCGTCTCACAACTTTTTATGAATTAGGCCGTAAGTCTTTCCATTATCAAATGTCAAACACTGCGGTACAAAACTACCATGACAGTTTAATCTGTCATAAAATTCCTAGCTGAAAACATACCTCTAAACGAATCAACCACTATTATTATATGGCGTCATATATTGGCATTGAAGTGAACGCGTCTTGAAGGAAGATTGATAAGTTTTGATAGCCAAATATGAAATTCAATTGAAATTCAAAATCTACCAGATCAAGATCAATAACTATTAAAAAGTACTTTTTCTATGAAAAATACTTGTGGAGAAGGGAGCTGATGATATGCCTGCAAGGGCATTGAAATAGCTATATTCCCAACCAACATATTCCCAACAATTTCACAATTTTTCTTTTTTTTAATATTTCTATTAAAATGTACTTTTTCATAGAAAAAGTACTTTTTAATAGATATTGATCTTGAACCGGACAATTATTGAAAACATATCAACTAAAAGATCGAATAATGTAAACGAATATAAATTTGAAGACGGTACCACTCTAAACGCCAATCTCATGGCAATACTTGTTTCTTTTTTGAAACAACAACATCTATGCAATGGCTTTCGATGAAAGCATCCATAGGAAAGAAATGTTGTGAATATTGAGGGTTATGGCAAAGTATTGTTGTGGATGTTTTCGCACACGCAGGAGTTTAGACAATTCTCGCTTACTTGAGATTTGTTTATTCCTATAATGTGTGATGATATACCCAAATACTTGTGGAGAAGGGAGCTGATGATATGCCTGCAAGGGCATTGAAATAGCTATATTCCCAACAATCCACCATAATGATGATAGAAAATGTACTTTTTAATACTTATTGATCTTGAACCGGACAATTATTGAAAACATTCTATTTGAAATTTAAAATTCATATTTGAAATAGGTCAACTGGAATTTATATAACACCGGTTGAATTTTGAAGAATATCAATTGAAATTTAAATGACATCAATTGAAATTTCGAAGACATCTATTGCTAATTAAAAGACATTGTCATTGAAGTGAACGCGTCTCGATAGACCATTGACAAGTTTTGAAATGCAAATATGAAATTCAAAAAATTCCAATTTATTTTCTAAAAAAAAGCTATTTAAATTTTAAAATTCTATTTGAAATGTAAAGTACATCAATTCATATTTAAAATAGGTCAACTGGAATTTATATAACACCGGTTGAATTTTGAAGAATATCAATTCAGAAAAAAAATCAAAAAAAGACCTCAATTGAAATTTAATATTCGCCAGTTTATTTTAAAAATCATTTACCAGGTTTCATTAGGTTCCATGTTTTTCATTGTTTTCAAATTGCAATTTATATCTTTTAAATTTCAGTTTTTATATTTTAAAATGCAATAGATGTCCTTAAAATTTCACTCGATGTGTTCTAAACTCCAGTTGTCACTGACAAAATGTCATTGTTATCGGTAAAGATTTACGGCAGTTATCGTGATGACCAGCCAGCCCTATGGGTGAGGGTGTACACAATCAATGTGTCCAATCCAATAAAGCGAACCACAGACTTGTCATTCATGAGCATGAGCTTTATCGATATATCTTTGTCTGGCTGTTGAATTTCAAAAAAAAAATTAAAAGGCATCATTTGAAATCTAAAAGATACCAATTGAAATTTAAAACACATTCATTGAAATTTAAAAGACATGAATTTTAAAAAATATTTCCAAAAAATTTTGTGAACTTAATAGTGATGCGGACAACTTCGATTGCATTCTTAGTTGGTATCAAGAAGGGCGGTAAACCGACAATAAACATCAGCGACAGCTGATGTTCATGCTCATGAATGACAAGTCTGTGGTTGGCCTAAAACAGTAATGCTCCAGTTTGTCGGTATACATCGGAATTGAAAGGATTACGAATACAAGGACTATAAATACAAATACAAGGCCTAACCGATTCAATTATAGTAATGCCTGTAATTTCACACTAGGCAAAAAAGTATCTAGACACATTTTAAAAAGAATTTTGTTTAACCATAAATATTGAAAAAAAATTCAATTTGTTGAAAAATCTATAAAAGAGAAAAAGTGACGAATACTTGTCCTTAAAAGTGATTAATAAGTTAATCAATTTGTTACAAAAATTGCCTTTATAAAAAATTATATTTGCAATTTAAAAAAATGCTTACAAAAGTGACGAATACTTGTCCTTAAAAGTGATTAATAATTTAATCAATCTGTTACAAAGACTATCTTTATAATAAAACACTTTTGCTGTGGATTTTGCATCGCAAGCCAATAACTTTTCGAATCAGCCTAATGTTTACCTCATCTAATGCATCTTCAACTACATAACACTTCAAACTATTTGACAGTTTTTACTTTCGTTTTCAATTCGGAAAAGCTTAAACAACCAGCTATCTTACCCATCAACACAATCACAACTACAGACATAATGGGAAAACTCCACCCATACATGTACAATACAATGATGTTACCAAACTTTTGTGTAAGCCTGTAATGTTAATTCACAGTAAAGTTTAAATGTTTTCAGAGTTTCAAAGGTTTCCTTTAGCATTTTATTGTTATTTGCACGCAAAATGCAAAAATTGTTAAATAAACATAATTTTCGCATTGCATTTGAGCGTTGTTTGTTTTGTTTGTTGTATTGTTGTTATTATATTTGGTCTTCTTTTGTGTACTTCTTCTTCTTCTTCTTTTACAACTACACCGTTCCTGGCTGTGAACATTGTTGAGAAATGCTGTAATAGCCATCAGTGGCTGGCTGATAAGTGAATACAAATTTAATTAACAGCCGCTACAACAAGTGGTATAATGAACGTATTTTTACGTTACATTCAATTCACATTTATAAACGGAAATAGGCAGTTTTTTGTTATTGGTTTGTAAATATGATAACAGGTTAGGAAATCGATGATATTAACTGAATTTTGTTTTTTTTTTTTGGTTTTTGTTGTATTAACTAACTACCTCCGTAGAGTCGGTCAAGAGCGAATTGAAATGGGGCGCTATATGAAAAGTATTAATGACTCGTTAGTATAACTCTGTATGGGGGCTTAAATGAAGATACATTTATACGAAAATCGTTTATCATTTAAGTGAGATATTCACTTGAGATTTATCTTAAAAAGCTTTTTTGTTTTGCTACGAAATCTTGTTTGCAAATTCGTTTCTTAAGTCTTTTGTTTAGTTTGCTACGTTGTTTGACAATATAAACATTATATTGGGAATCCTCACAAAGCTGGCATGGTTTTTTTTATACAAACAACATTTGGCAGGTTTTTACCTGCAAACATTTGATTTGCATAATAATAAACAAAATCATGTAATTAAAAATAAAAATAAATTTGAAATATTTTTTAAACTTTCACACTGCTGTAAAACAAACAAATTTCAAATACTTTTTAAGGGGCTTAGTGGGGCTGACAGATCTGATCGCGTACCTACTTAATTTTGTGTGATTGATTGATTTTCAAAATTTCAATTCATCGTTCACACTCCGTTATGGGGTGATTTTGTTCTTTTAAAAATTCAAAGGACTGTTATTTCTAAACCGATTTAATCGGCCCTGTTCTGTAAACAGAATCTAGACAAACATAAATTGTTTCAGAAAATTTGGGTTTCTGTTAAACAATTCAGAAGAAAAATATCAGTTTTGAATTAGAATGCAAATGCCTTGTGATTTGAAAAACAAGCAATTCAGAATAAAAATATCTCATGTTTTAAGAACATCAAAATTTTAGACTTTTTGTTCTGAAAGAAAATGCTGATTCAAAAGGATTCTTTATGCAGAACAGGGCCGATAGTCTTAAAACAGTTTTGCAATAAAGAACACCTGGCTCTTTAAAGATGTATATTATCTGGACTGCTACTATGGAAATGTATGGAGATATTTTCCATGAAATTTGAAATTTAAAAAAAAACTAATTATTGTACTTTAATGTATTTTCAAAGTAAGACTTTGCATATTATTTTATCCAGTAATAAAATATTTTTAAGTCAGAATAAAAAAAGTACTTCCTCATTAAAATTGTTTAAAATCTGTAGAAATTATTGATATTTTTCTAAAGTGATAAATAACTGTGGCTTAAAAAATATGACCCAAAATTCACGCAGGATTTTAATTTCAGTAAATTAAAGTAAAGTGTTGTCAATCAAAAATACAATCAAAATGTTGAAAGCTGATTGCTTAGGGTTAGTAATAACAGACCACTTCGTGAAGGTTGCTGCTACAGTTCGTGAATTTCGTTTAAAATCTGTTCGGAATATTGCTTTAACTTCGAGCACAATCATCCTAATCGCTGTAACTCATTTTCACCTAAATGTCTTCGTTCATCCTCAAAATTGCCCCATTTAGTGTTCAAAAACCCACATGTGACTGCCCACAACAAATGCATCCACAACATATGACTGATTGGTGAGGATTTTGGGCAGGAGGCATAATTGAAGCATACGTCTTTTAAAATGAAGCTGATTAAGCAATGACTGTTACTGGTGCTCGATAACATGAAATGATAACCGAGTTCTTTCTGTCTAAATTGTATAATATTGATGCGAAACGTGACTGTCGAAAAACAAATGCATTCACAACGTTTGGCTGTTTGGTGTGGATTTTGGCTAGGAGGCGTCATTGACTGAATATTAAAAAAAGAAGAACAGATGATTTCTTTGTTCATCCAATTTTTCTATTTTAAATTATAGATCACAGACAAATATCGTACAAAAACTCCCGGCTCGAAAACCTGAAACCTGGGCTTGCTAGAGTATGGCGGTATATTAAGGAAGAACAGTTCATTTATTTGAGCTTGGAAAAGAGATAGTGTTTGAAAAAAGTGAAACTTCAAGTTTTTCTTAGAATAAAAAAAATAAATAAATGGTTTCCCATTACATCCCATGAAGGAATTGGGCAGAGCTTCTCACAACCAGTGAGCTGTGTGCTTTCTAGTTTTATACTCAATAACTACAGTTTTACACCGGTTCCGAACGGTATTTGGAGACGCTTTTTCATGCCTAAATACTCGATAGTGTTGCCGTCACAATGCGAGGTGAACGCCGCCGAAAGAAATTGAAGGTGGTCAGAGCAGGGATCGAACCCAAGATCTCATATACAAGAGGCGCACACACTAACCATTGCACCAGCCACGTCCACAATATTAGAATATTTTCAATTTTCTTTGAGCTAAAAAGATCACTGGTTTCTTAAATTTTTGAATACAGTTAAATTTCAAGATTTCCAGTTTTTGTACAAAATATTAATTTAGTCAAAAAGACAGTCGTTGTAACTATAAAAGTCATTTAGCTGAAGTCTCTATGCTTTCAATAAGCTATAATACGACAATCTTTTTTAACGACATCATGGTAAGATGATGGGTCAATGGAAAGAGCGCCAAGATGATCTAATTTGAAATATGAGTGAGACAAAAAACCGTATGTACTCCAACCGGTTTATAAAAAATACGTTTGACGACTACATACAATAATCGGTTTTAGTAACCGGTTTTAAACCCAGTTTTAAATACCGGTTTTAAGTTCCAGGTTGAAATAAAACAGAACCGCATTTAATCATGTTTTGTGCTCATATTCTCAATTATCGGAACGGGTTTCTTGAACCGGGTTTGAAAACTTTTAATTTAATGACCCATACGAGGCCGTCTTGACCATCTCACCACGAAATCATTGAACAAGTGTGGCATGTTATACCTTACTGGTAGCATACTGAATTCTCCTAATGGTCTGTAGCAATTACAGAGTATTTAAAACCGAAAACCCGGTTAATCGGGTTTCTGGAAATTAACGGTGGTGCTGGGGTTTTAAAAAAAATTATTTCCAAATAAAACGAAACCCGGTTGTGTGCCGTCGGTTAATTCAACTCAAGTCAATTCTCTTCAATTCAATTCATTTAACTTTAATTCAATTCAATTTCGATCAATTAAATTCAATTCAATTCAACTCAATTCAATTCAATTCAAATCAGTTTAATTCAATTCAGTTCAATTCAGATCAATTCAATTCAATTAAATTCAAGGCAGTTTAATTCAGTTCAATTTATTTCAATTCAAATCAATTCAATTCAACTCAATTCAAATCAGTTCAGTTCAATTCAATTCAAGTCAAGTCAATTCAATACAATCTAAATAAATAAATAAATGGTTTCCCATTACATCCCATGAAGGGACTGGGGAGAACTTCTCACAATCACTGAGCTGTGCGCTTTCCAGTTTTCACTCACTGATTGGGACCTACAGTTTTACACCGATTCCGAACGGTAATTTGAGAAGCTTTTTCATGGCTAGATACTCGATAGTGTCGCCGTCACTATGCAAGGTGACCGCCGCCGAAAGAAATTTTTTTTGAAGGTGGTCAGAGCCGGGTTGCCTTGCACCACCGACGGTCACTATCTATTTAACCCAATTTTAGCATTGTCTAATCAAGTCTAATTGAATTCATTCAAAGAAATATTAACTGATGTGTTTGTTTAACAAAATTTTAGTATATTCAAATCTGAATACTGCTGTTATATTTTCTGAATAATTTTTTATTTTTCTACAAATATTTAAACTTTGTTTTCCATGAACGAAAAACGCGAAAACCGAAAAATTAACTTTTTTTTCTATTTACTGAAGCCGAAGACCAATTTTTCGAATAAACCGAAACCGGTTGTGTAAAAATGTCGGTTTTTTGAACACTCCAAGCAATTATTTTTTATCTAAATGCATTTTTTATTACAAATTTGGACACAATTTAAATTTAACTTTTTCATAAACTACCCAGCAAAACCATTGCTTTCAAGGAAGTAAAAAAAGTAATAGGAGCCAGGAACCGGAATCAGTAAAAAACTGTATCAACACTAGTGAATTTAACAAGCGCGTGGCTTTGGATGGAAACACTTTTTTGTATCGACCACTCTCTACTTTTTCAATAGTGCTCATAGTCTTTAAAAAATTCAATTTTGTTATCTACATTTTCATTAATGCTAATGAAATAATGTTTTTCTATTGTTAAAGAAGCAATTGAAAAATACTTCTCAAAAGTGTTGAAAAATTGAAACAAAATCCGCATTTAATGGTCCGGTTTAAAATAATTTAGTATAAATTAACCTTGTATACAAAATGATAAATTGAAAGATTCTGTTGCAGTTTGTGATTAGCAATTGCATGAATTTTTATTTTATCAGTCTTTAGAAAACAAATGTAGCATTCAATGCGAAAATTAAAAAAAAGAACTTAAAACATTTTTCATAAAAGTAATAAATATTGAATTAAAAGATTAAAATGTATTAGTAGTCAAATATTAATATGAATATGAAGAAAAACATGGAAATTCATAGAATAAAAAAAAAACAGTCGAAAATGCAGTAATTTTTTCAAGCTCTAAGAAATTTGCAATATATTCAAATAGCTCAGACGATGTACATTGTGATATAGCGAAATACGCTGCACCGCGATCTGTCCACTTTTCTGGTATATAACATCGAGATAATAGTTTTATTCCCGAACGTAGTATTTTTACTATTTGTACCATTTTTTTAATTTGGAAAGAAATTTATTATTCTATGGCAAAATGACACAAATTTCTTTCAAAAATTGGGAAATATTACGTACGGGAACAAAGTTAATATAAAAAAATAGTTAACATTTTCGATGTGTGCCATAATCCACGAATTGGAAAAAATCGATAGCATTTTACAATTATTTGTTTTATTTTAAAATTTGTTTTTTTAGACCAAGCATAATATTATGGGGATCGGAAGACATGAAGTAAGAAGCCGAAAATTCAGTTTTTTTCTACCAAATTTTACTTCCCATAATATGTATGTACATTAAAGTGGCAATGAAAAAACAACTTCGGATTTGTGTTCCTAATGGTCTAAACCCGACTTGGTGAAAATTTGAGCTGAATCGGACAACTCTAAGCCGTGCCGCATTTTAGCCAAAGTTTTCGGATTTTGGCATTTTGGGTGAAAATTCGTATACACTAGAAAATCTTCACTTCTCCGTGCATTTGAAGAAAAATGTGCACATTGATTTAGTTTAACCTGAGTATAAACTGAATAAAGTTTGAATAAAATCCGAGCACTCTAAGGGTTCCAATTTTTAATTTGAAAAAATTTGCAATTTTTAACAAAAATGAAAATTTGGGTTTTTCGGTTTTTTTCCCAAAAATTGTATCTAAATGAAAAAAATATTTAACTTGGATTCCAATACCTTCTAGCAGAAGTCTATACGCTTCCATTAAGATATAACACGATATATTCATCCAACGGTGTCATGGTGTTATCGTGCGGCAAAGTAGGCTATCTCGTGGAAAAATCGCCAAGATGGCCTTATAAGGGTACCACATTAACACCATGAAACCGTTGCACATAAATATATCGTGTTATAGCTTATTGGAAGCGTATAGGCTTCTGCTAGAAGGTATTGGAATCGAAGTTAAATATTTTTTTCATTTAGATACATTTTTAAAAAAAAACCGAAAAACCCAAATTTTCATTTTTGTTAAAAATTTTAAATTTTTTCAAATTAAGAGTTGGAACCCTTAGAGTGGTCAGATTTTACTCAAAATTTATCCAGTTTATATCCAGGTTAAACTAAATCAATGTGCAATTGTTTTTTCAAATGCACCGAGGAGTGAAGATTTTCCAGTGTATACGAATTTTCACCCAAAATGCGGCACGGCTTAGAGATGTCCGATTCGGCTCAAATTTTCACCAACTCAGTTTTAGAACATAATGAACAAGAATCCGCCTGGGGTTTATTAAAATTCGAAAATATATTTTCCTCCACATATTTCATTGCCACCCTAATGTACATACATGTATAAAAATAGCGAAAATTATGATAAAAATCAGAAAACAATTGGGTAGATAGAATCAGAGTAAACGTTTTGGCTCACTTTAAGTAGTTCTAGTGGATTTCCTTTACAATGATTTTTTTACTTGAAAACTAAATCAGTAACAACTTTTTACAGTCCCTGATTTCAATAAATAATAATACTGTATACACCAATACATCTCAACGCTAACCATAATTTATAAATACTTACGATTGACAAATGTGTGGCCCGCTTAATTATAGGGTTAATACGCAGACGGCGCAAAGATTTGTTTCTAAACTTCCTAGCAAAAAAATACTGCCTTCAATGAAGTACAAAATTCTCATAATTTGAGAAACTGTATCAAACCAGTGGCATTAAACATGAGTTTTGCTTAGAAGGGAGGAAGGAACACAAATATTTTCTAGATATCACTTAGGAATAAAGTTGAGGTTTCTTTTACGTGGTATTGGTATAAAAAAACTTATGGATGGGTTACGAAAAACAAAATTTGCGGTGGAACTTAGGTGTTCTATTATTTAGAACTAAACGTGGTTTTTAATTTTGGATCCTAATCAAATATTCAGATGAGGCAAATATTTAATAACAACTTTATTTCGTATGGCGACATCTTCGGAAGTGGAAAATATGGTTATACTGCATCTCAGAAAGTATAAGTTTTGCTGGAAACATTTTCATAACAACTTTTTGGAAATAGTTGAAAATGCATTCTTTGCAGATAGATAAATCGTTTATACCTAATTTCTGGAAGTAGTGCAAAACTGATTCCCATAGAAATAATTCCAATATTTTTTGCTGGGTAACTGTTGTAGTGTTATTGAAATTTTCACCATTTGATACCTAGACTGAACTTAAACAATTTCTTGAAAAGCTCTAGGAACTAAATTGAATTTAAAAATTTCTAAAACAATGAAAAAATGTGCTAAAATTCTAGAGGTGTTGGCGTAACATAAATTTGTCGTAATACGCGTGAGTCACGCGTGAATCGTGATTAAAATGATATCCAATCGCGTAATCGCGAGTGCATGTGAATTAAAATTTCAATCGCGTGTGACTGAAATTTTTGGTATTCACTCATGAATTGGGCTTTCAAGTAGGAATATATTATCGGCAAGATCTACACAAGTTTAGCTTTTCGTGTCCAAAAATTCTACCAGTATGTTTGAAAAAAGGTGTTTTTTTTATTTTCCTCCGGATACACATACGAAATTATCGGTTCCAGTTTTGTAACAAGCAAATTGGTGCAATTTGAACACTGTTTAAAAATAGACACGATTGGGATCGTGATTGGTGGTGCGTGATTCCTATTCCTTGCCTCGTGAGCGTGCGTGATAGTGAAAGGTTGAAAATTTCTTGTACGTGATCGGCATTTGTGGTATCGTGAAAATTCACTAATTGCACACCTCTATAGAATTCCAAACCCCATAAATTTCGACATCTTCTGTGGAGAAAGGTTTTAGCATCAAATTCACCACGAATGTTTTTTTTTTTTTATTTGTGTTACACTTAAATATTGGGCATCAAATTCAGGACATTTATATTTAAAATGTCCGGTAAAGGAAAAAATATATTTTGTTCAAATATTGGTCATTTAAATTTTGTATTCAAACCCTGTAGATTTAGTAGTTTCTAAAAAGTGCATACGTTTTATAATCCCTCAGTGGGAACTGAAAAATGTATCACGAAAATGTTTCAATAATTACTGAACTTTTGACAAATTTGATATAACGACGCGCGATATTCTTAATACTTTTAGAACGTTTGGGAATATTCCAGTACTTAGGCGATTTACATAATTTTACTAGAAACTGAGGCAATATTAAATTTATAAAAAGCATCTATGTGATTACAGGCCAAAGACAAACCAAGTTTTGAAAATATATTTTTATATTTGATTTTTTATTTGTTTTTGTTAGATTTGAATATTTATATTAAATGCCATGTAGGGACTGAGAAAAGCTCCTCAGAATCAATGAGCTATGGGCTTTCTAGTTTTAAACACTTTGAGGTTTAAACTCTTTTACAACAGTTCCGTACGGTATCTTGAGAAGCTTTTAAGAATTTAACACTATCAATTCATCTAAAGCCCACGCAGTTTTAAGTCATTTCAAATATTACCATAAAATTGTATTTAAATTGATATATTTGTGGGTCTGAAATGCTGACTTGCATTATAAACTGCTCATAATCATAAGCAGCTGTGCGTCAAGAGATTTTTCTGCCTCCAAATCTCCATTCGCTTGTCCGGCCATCTTAGCATTTGGATTTAGTTGTCTAAGTTGTCTTCCGCAACATTACGGAAAGAAATATTAAAGAAAAATCCTTGAAAAGCCCCTTCCCCTCACCCCACCAAAGAAAAACCCAACAATATTTATTAATTTATTTAACATTTCAAAATCATTTTCCTCAAAAAACTAACAAAAAAAAAAACAAATATCTCAAAAACTGTAACACAACCTACAAACTATCAGCAACGCGTTAATACTTTGGCAGACAGTTGCACACACAGACATACGGATAGACAGGCAGGCAGACACAGCCGTCATCTACTAACAGTAACCGGGTTTATTCATTTTCACCTCTTGTAGATGCAGCAGCGGAGGCAGCTTGAAATTACAACAAAAAAAAAGTCATCATAAAATGCCATTACGTAAGCCTATTTTGCATTTTGGTTAACATTTGAGATTGAGATTTTTGTGTGTGTAGCTGAATCTTAAAAACTGAAGACTTAAGACAAAAACTTAGCCTCAGACACACAGTCAGAGTGTGTAAGACAGTTTTATGTATATGGCATAACTTGTAGTTACAAGCAATGAACGATGAAGGCAGCACAATCAACCAACCAGCCAGTCAACTATGTATGAGACCCCCATATGTTGCATTTGTATGTAAGATCGTGTGACATCAAACCCTCTATGCCATCAAACTCTCAATTCCCTTTGTGATGAAAACAACTTGAATAAAATGATGAAAATTGTTAGACACACACACACGACAAAAATCCACTGCACTAAATAATTCATATTATGAAAAGTGCAAAATTTGAAAATACAATTGTTTAAGACGTTCGTTCCTAGAGACTCTGATTGTATTTTCAGTGCTGGGCTTGTAGGAACTTGTACCTTGAATTGTTGGCGTATTTTTCCATTATTTTGATAGATTGTATTTTCTAGCAGCTTAAAGCCATTGTTTGTATATAAAATCAACTACTTTGCGAGGGAGAGGCTTTAAAGCGGTTTTAAACACATAACAAAGACAAAGTGGGGAGGAATAATATCAAAAGACAGTACGATTTTTTAATCAGAACTGGCACTATACCTTGTCTCGACATGATTAGGTAGGAAAATCAACATAATAAATTTTTGAAAGGTATTTATAAGTAACTGTCTCTAATTTTTGCTAATTTTCAAAAATTTTAATTTAGTTTTTGTCACATATCTCGATAATTAAAGAAAAGATTTTTGTCATCACAGAGATTCAATAAATCATATCTTCGTCTTCTCAATAAAATTAACTTTTAGATAATTGCTGACTTTTAACAATCGGTTCGTCGGTTCAGAAGATATTGACGTTAAAGTGTCAAAAAATATTTTTTTTAGTCAAAAATTTATTTCTTTTAAGATTTTTTTAAAATTTTTTTTTCTTTATTTGTGTACGAGTATATTGTGCATCTCGAGAGCTAAAACATAAATCTTAGCCTTTTTTACTAAACCACCACTCAGATGAAGGCTTGATTTTGAGAATCGGTTACCAGATTTAGAAGATATGAGCGTTAAATCTTTAAAACAAATGTTCATTTTTTATTTAATTTTTTGCATTCGTCACAAATGTAAATTTAAATTTTTGTTGTATTTCTAGAAAATTAAATCCCAGATCATCCTCTCATTACAGAGCTTCCTGTTCTCAAGAGAACTACCTATTACTAGAATACTTGTTTTTAACAATCGGTTGGCTGGTTCAGAAAATGTGGAAGTTGAATTTGCAAAAAAGAAAAATTCAAAAACTATATTTTTTAAGAATTTCTTTAATTTTTTGCTATTATAAAATTAGTTTTTCCTATATTTTTCGGGCAGGCAAAAGACGACATCGTCAGCAATCTCCCTAAAATCCGCGGGATAGATCACCAGTCCCTATGGCAAAGGGGATGATTTTAAATGATCTAAGACCATCCACGTTGGAAGAGGATAATGTGGCACCCATGTCTATCTTTGAGAAAAAATTTTCCACACATATGCTAGACAGGGAGTAATAAAAGAAATTAAGGATTCTACTCTAATAGCTCTAAACTAGATGCCAATGTAGGGTTTAGAGAGCTATATCGGGACATGGTACAAAACCCATTGACCATTGTAGTAGTTTTCAGATAGAAGCCAGGGCAATGGGAGATGATGACCTAGGGCGACACGACCTCACCGCCGGAGGTATCAACATTTACTCTGACAGTCAGGCGGCAATAAAACCTCTTGAGCCTGTATCCCTGACTACAAATACTATCAATAACTGCCGAGTAACAGTAAAGGAGATGGCTAAGTAGTTTGATATGTATTTTATATGGTTGCTGCGACACAGAACAATTCAGGGAACGATAGAGTTAAAGCACTATGAATTATGTGGGCATGCTCTTGATTAAGACCGATGGTCTCTGACATGTGAATGATAGATAGCCGGACTACACAAAATGCAGAATCATCAGGCAGATATGACCTGAATTGTTTCAAAAAGCATGGTATCCACTCCTAGCCAGCATATCCCAACGCTAGTAGCTATGATCACTGGACACTGTTTGAGTGACAGATGCAAGTCTAGACTTTGAATCTCAACCCTTGTGTACTGTTGAGATGAGCATTGAGACGTGATCGTCGAACATCTCCTATGCTTGTGGCCGGCCTGTTGTGTGCGTAGCAGATTCTGGGGATGTTTCGGTTACACCGGTTGCTTAGAATATCACTTAGTTTCTATGAAGTTTTAAGCGATATGAAGCGGTTCTTATAACTACCGCTTAAAATTCCGTCTTAAGCAGACACAAACAATGATGCTACCGTGAGAAATTCATCAAAATAAATATCAAACTATTGGGTTGGCAAGATATCTCATATAGTTTATGCTTTATGCTTTTGTTATTTTTTAAATGCTTTTGATCAGCTGATTAATTTCTTTGTTATACACGTACACAGCTGACATTTCAAGCTAAAATTTGTGATATGTCAGATTATTTTCAATGGTCAGTTTTCATTTTAATCGTATTGTGAATATGGATGATTAAACTGAGCATTTTCGTCATATTTTGCTTTTTTTTATTTCCGAAAAGGCTCAGCTGCAACAAAAATTATCCATTTTTCAAACGCATTGTCACTGCACCTGGGATTCCGGCACAACTGATCCGCCTCTGTAGAATGACACTGACCAACACCAAATCTTGCAGTTAATGAGGGCAAGACAAGACAACGACTAGACTAACTTCTCGACTTGGTCGGCAATTGATTTAATTTTGATGTGGTAGATGAATTCATGTACCTTGGATCTGCCGTGAACAAAGACAACAACGTCAGCCTGGAGATAAATAGGAGAATTGTGCTCGCAAATAAATGACGCCTGAAACACTATTCATGGCTAAATGTCATTGTCATTGTCACTAAACGAGGTGCTCGTCATGGAAAGAATTGTAAAGTGACTTGAGCAGGAATCGAACCCACTTGCTCATGTAGTATATGTTTCCCCCTAAAGTTGTAGTATATGTTTCCCCCTACTAAAGTGATAAGTTGGAGAGCTGTGACAAAATTTCAACAAGATTGTAAATATTTATAATCTTTATTGGATGTGGTTGACATCCTGATAACGACAATAAAGTAAATTAATGAGGGCACTTTTGTCTTGGGTATTTTTGGAAGCTTAAGTGCTGTACTTAAATGTTGGTGTTCCAATGGTTTGTGACCACACTGTAGAATTTGAGATCACTGTTTTTACCATATTTAAAAAGGTGGCCCGAGTCTCGGTGCCAACTACCATGGAATAAGCCTTGTAGCCATAGCATATAAGGTTCTATCACGTATAAAGTGCGAAAAACTAAAACCAATTATCACTGACCTGATTGGAACATACCAGTGTGACTTTAGGCATGGAAAATCGACAACTGAGCAGATGTTCACGCTACGCCAAATTCTGGAGAAGACTCACGAAAAACAAATAAGCACCTATCATATATTTTTCGATTGTAAGGCGGTCTTCGATAACCCGAAACGGGAGAAACTCTACGAAGCAGTGTCTGAGCTTGGTATTCCTGCAAAACTCATACGCCTTTGCAGGATGACCTTCACGAACACCAAATCCGCAGTGAAAGTTGGTAACCAATCTTACCGAACCTTTTGAAAATAAGCGATGCCTCATGCAAGGCGACACCCTATCGTGCGATCTCTTTAACATCTTAATGGAGATCATTATGGGAAAAGCTGCAGTCAAGATGAATTAAACCATTGGTAGCAAAAGTCACATGCTGCTCGCGTATGCTGATGATATCGATATCATTGGCCGCAAAATGAGAGAAGTTACTACGGTGTTTTCGAGAATTGAGGAGGAGTCAGCAAAAATGGGTTTGAGAGTAAATGAGGACAAGACAAAACTAATGGTTTCAACGTGGAGGCCCTGCGCGATTAGACCAAAGCGTGAACATTGATAACCGTTATAAATAAAGTGGTGGACGAGATTTATATACCTCGGATCTGTTATAAACAAAAACAACAACGCAAACCTTTAGATCAAGCGGAGAATTGTGCTTGCGAATAGATGTTACTTTGGGCTAGGCAAGCACTTTATAGATAAAGCCTTCTCTCGAATGACGAAAATCCATACAACCTTTATGGCGTAGAATTCTGGGTCTTCTCGCAAGCAGACGAAACATCAGTAGGAGTCTTCGAGCGAAAAATACTCCGAAAAATGTATGGCCCCATAGTGCACAACGGCGAGTATCGGCGACGCATGAACCATGATATATATGAGCTATGTCCCGACATTGCCATACCTAGCGGCGGAATTCACGACCCGGAAGGCCTGAAATCACGACAAAACAGGTCTTCTTTAAAATACGAAAGGCCTTCCCTACACATTACCTCCCCCTTTCTTTTTTACATTGCGTGAGATTGGGAGGCAAGGCCTTCCTTGCTCATTGCCTACAGAAGGCCTAAGAAGGCATGCAAAGAGGATGACCTTAGAAGGCGTTTACTTTAATTTATTTTTGTTTATCAAATATAAAACTACCATAATTTATTTTCTCACAAAATCATTATCCACTTCTACATATTTATTTATAAGTATATATGTATCTATCTAAGAAACTTGTACCACGCCCAACTTCAAATTGAAAATTTTAAAAATACCCTGAAAAATATTAAATAAAAACTAAAATTTTAAAATTTGTATGAAATTTTCCCATAAAAATACAGTTAAAAAGAATCGGAAAAGAAATTTCTCCAAATTGTAAAAATCTTCTTCTTGGTTATATCTGATGAAAAAATGTTCATGCATTCCGCAGGCCTTATTTTAGGAAGGCATTACAAAAGAACCATTACACATGCCTTATTTGTGGAAGGCCTTGCGATTTCCGCCGCTGGGTAGTTAAGCGGATGAAAATGACGCGATTGCGCAGGCTAGGCCATGCTAGTAGAAGGGATGAAGAGGAACCAGAACGAAAGGGTTTTCGAAGCCGAACTCGAGGGAAGGCGAAAACTAGGATGACCCAGACTCCGCTGGAGAGATCAGGTTGACGAATCCCTGTGTGCACTTGGTATTTCCAATTGGAGAGATAAAGATCGAACTGGTTGGCGAAATATGTTATGTTCGTTTTATAAGGTCCCTGACCCCCCGAGTTTATTCGACACCGGATAAGTAAGTACGTAAGTTTTTTTACCACGTTTTGGCCAACAATTATTTCTTATTTCTTTAACCCTTTGACGACCACAGGCTAGATTGTTTGCCCTAGGTTTTTTGACATCTAACATTTTACGTGTAGAAGATAGAAGATAGAGCAAATGTATCCATAGGTGATGTATAGAAAAGCGTAGAAGCAACAAAAGCATTAATTCTGTAACTAATCAGGTTTGACCACCATGATCCATCAAAATGGGTCAAAAAGTAGTCAAAGTTCAATGGGATGCAATGGTTCGAAAAAGGTGCTCACATGAGAGAAACGACAGGCACGCTTTGAGTTCATACCTTACCTTTTCCAAAATGTAAGACTCAAAGTCAACGAAGCTTACATGGACCGAACAAATGTTTGGCAAGTGTGTTGGCCTTTTAGATAAAAAGAAATAAAATTTACCAACAAATAATAATAGTTGGTCTTCGTTTTTTCGGCGTAGCTATTATTAGAACATAGATCACGAATCGGAACCGGTGTAGAACTGTAGGTTCCAATCAGGGAGTGAAAAATGAGAAAGCACACAGCTCACTGGTTGTGAGAGCTCTCCCCAATCCCTTCATGGGATGTAATGCGAAACAGATTTTTTTTTAGATCACGAATATAATGAGCAAAATTAAATCGCTTCGGCGGAATCATCTGGCACCTTTCTGATTGCAGATACAAAACCAACGATTAATAAAGAAAACAAACTTCTGAAATCTTACAAAACTTTTGGGATCAGTGTAAAACTGTCGATCCAGATCATAAAATATAAAAATTTAAAGCAAACATTAGTGTTTCTCTTCTGCACTTAAAATGTAATCCCAAAAATCATCAGCTGAAATGCAAAACAACGTAACTACAATTCGAAGTTTTGTATAGAAGAAGAAATATAAATTAAACAATACAGTAATGACAATCATAATCCGACTGTTACTCAAGGCAAGATATTACTTAAGATACACTCAGAGAACTAATTGTTTGAAAAGAGGTGGTAGCAACCGTAAATTCGGCTGTTACCACCGAATTGAGGTTGCCACAACCGAATTGAGGTTGCCACAACCGAATTGAGGTTGCCACAACCGGATTGAGGTTGCCACAACCGGATTGAGGTTGTTACGACCGAATTTAGTCCCCACAACCGAAATTAGGTTGAAGCAACCTCGTTTCATAATTGATTCGGTTGTGACAACTGAATCTTCAATTATATTTGCTCAGTCAACAAAATTTTTTAAAATTTAGATTGAAACAACCGAATATTAAAATAATTCGGATGCAACAACCGAAATTGGTACCTAATTCGGTTGGGGTAACCGAATCGGGTCTTAATCAACCTCAATTCGGTTGTAGTAACAGAATTTGACTTCAATTCGGTTGTAACTATCGAATTTGGCTCAATTCGGTCGCCATAAACGATTCTAGCCTTAATTCGGTTGCAACGACCGAATTTGGCGTCAATTCGTTTGCTGTAATCGGATTTCTCATGAATTCTGTAGGTACAACTGAATTCATTTTGAATTCATTTGAATTCCTTTTTGAATTCGGTTAACACAACATAATTCTATGTATTTAAAATCTGACGTTAAAAATTTTAGAATCAAATATTATTTAAAAAGGTAAGTACAATATATTTTGTATTAAACCGTCTTATTTTGCAGATGCTATTTAAACAGATATCAACAGCAGATATATGCGGTAGTCTGGATACAAAACGGCTTTGGACCTAGAGCAACCGCTACAACTCGTCAGATTTAGTGCGGTGTCCCATGATGGCCTGGACTTCAACAAAGGTTGGAAGAGGCATGTAAATCAAATTTATTATTCTACTTTATTTTCTCGCTTTTTAATTCATTTATAAAAATACAGGAAAATAAATCATCTGTTAATAATAAATAAAACTTTTATAATTCATTTATGACAGTATCTAAATTCGGTTGTAACAACCTCTAATTTGGCTGTGACAACCACTAATGAGGTTGAGTCAAAGTCTAATTTGGCTGTGCCAACCTCTAATTCGGCTGTGCCAACCTCTAATGAGGTTGTGTCAACCTCTAATGAAGTTGTGTCAACCTCTAATTCGGTTGTGATAACCTCTTAATTCGGTTACGGCTAATTCGGCTGTCTCAACCGAGTGTACGAATCGAAAATATGACTGATAAAACCAAGTTTTTACCTTTTAATAGGATCTCCTTTTCTGGGTCTTCATTTAATCCGAATATTATTCCTCTTCATAAAAATGGAAATTATAGTTACATTGTTTTGCATTTCAGCTAAAGGAATGTCCTTAAAGTTTTCAAAATTGCGCACTGTAATCAACCACTTTTTTTTAAAAATTTTTAAAAAATCTCAAACACATGTAGGTGTATTTTCCCTCATTGTTTCGTTTAACACTTTCCTTAAACATTTTGTTATTTTTTTACGAAATTTTCCTCGCCCCAACCTCATACACAATAAGGAAAATTATTTTTCACCAACTGAGGTGTTTTTCCATACACGTTTTTCTTAGCGTTTGCGTTGGCTGAATATTGTTTTCAAATCAATGTTTTTTTGCCTGGGCGTCCGTCCGTGTGTCTGGAGTTTGTGTTTTTCTTATTCTTCTTTTTTCTTATATTTTTGTTGGATGTCTGTCTGTGAAAGATTTTGTAATATCTCTTAACTTATTGCATTTGTAGTTCGCTTCGTGTTGGTTTTTTTGTTTGCACTTTTTATCTGTTTTTTTTTTCTCGTTTGATATAAAGCTTTTTGCCAGCTTAATAGTTTGTGTAATTACACTAGATGTAAAGTGCAACAAAACAAATACAATACGATTTTTATTGAGCTTTTAAGAAAATATTTTGTTTGCAAAACATGAATGGTTCAGGAGTTCCTGGACAAAAGGGGTGGGGCGGAAGGAAAGGGGTTAAATGGAGCGGAGGTATTAATTTTATAGTATAATAGTTACATGAAAATGTGGGATTATTACGACAAATGTAATACTCGTATGTAGAGATCGATAAGTTTTAAGGGAATTTTTAAATAAAATTTATGAAAAATTGATTTTGGACTTTGTTCACAATTTGGTAAAAAAATTTAATTGATTGTGTGTGCTCTATATAAGAAGTTCATTTCAGAATCTATTATATTTTTGGAATCATTACTACCCACTTTTGTTCAAGAGAAATTGAATTTCTGAATTTTATTTATGTCAAAATAAATTTAAAAACTAAAATTTGAACAACATGATAAGTAACACTTCTTGCCTACAAAACGAAGTTATCTAAGTATTTGAATTTTTGATTTTTTTTATTAATCAAGAATCATCGTCCTAAGCAACTAAATCGTTTAGTTAAATGACTTTTAATTATATTAATTTTTCTGTTTAGTTTCGACATTTTACGCCACTTATAGGCCAAATTTATAAAGGGTTTTTCAACAGAGACGCTACAAAAGTAAATCGCTAGGGACAGCAAACGACGCCATATTTTTTCCCGCTCTTTTGGCATTTCTCTTCAGTAAGGTTTGCCATTTCTTCATGGAAAGATATACGAGCCAACAACGAGTCGAAATTATTAAAATTTACTACCGAAATTTGGAGTCAGTGGCCTCAACTTTAAGAGCACTACGTCCAATTTATGGTCGTCATAATCGTCCTACCAGATCAACAATTGAGCGTCTAGTGGAAAAATTTAAATCCACAGGCACAGTACAAAATGTTCCCGTGCCAGTGAGACAAAGAAGTGCCCGTAGTGTCGAGAATATTGCTGCCGCTGAGGCTTCAGTTCAAGAAAGCCCAAATGTGTCTCTCACACGTCGTTCTCAAGCATTGGGCATCTCTGTGACGTCGTTGTGGCGAATTTTGCGAAAATATCTTCGCCTACATCCTTACAAGATCAAACTGACGCAAGAACTGAAGCCGCTTGACCATCATAAGCGTCGTAAGTTCGTGAATTGGGCTGAGCAACAACATGAAAATGATTCGGATTTTCATCGGAAAATCATCTTCAGCGATGAGGCTCATTTCTGGCTGAATGTCTTCGTCAATAAGCAAAATATGCGTTATTGGTCAAACAGCAATCCACACGTAATCCATGAGTCAGCATTGCATCCCGAAAAAAATACGGTTTGGTGAGGTTTATGGGCCGGTGGCGTCATTGGGTCGTACTTCTTCCGTGATGATCAACACCGGCACATTACTGTGACTGTGAATGCGACTCGCTACCGTTCAATGATAACCGAATATTTTTGGCCCCAATTGGATAATATGGACTTGGAGGACATGTGGTTCCAACAGGACGGTGCCACAAGCCACACAGCGAATGCCACAATCAATTTATTGGAAACCAAGTTTGGTGAACGTGTTATCTCACGAAATGGCCCAGTCGATTGGCCGCCTCGGTCGTGCGATTTGACGCCGTTAGATTATTTCCTGTGGGGCTACGTCAAGTCTATGGTCTATGCCAACAAGCCAGCGACGATTGATGAACTTCGTACGAATATCGAACGTGAAATTGCAGCAGTATCGGCCGATTTATGCTTGAAAACCGTCGAAAATTGGATTCAGCGTCTGGACTTCTGCAAGCGTGCCCATGGTGGCCATGCAAAAGAAATCGAGTTCCATACATAATGGCATCGAACATACTTTCACAGGAATAAAGAATTTCATTGGTATCTAAAACCGGTTTTGTTTTATTTAAAAAAAACTTTTGTAGCGGTCTTATTGAAAACCCCGTTATTTGAAGAAATCACAGCCAGTTTTGTATGGTGATGGTGGAGTCAGTTGCAACGTGGCCTTTGAGAAACTGGTATACTAGAGCGGCTTGAAAGCTGCGTGATTTTTTCAACGTCCCTCGAAGTTAAGTAAAACTCAACACTGCTGTTGTCAACTACCATCTGTTAATAGGCTGCTGTAAGATTTTAAGCTCAGTGACTTTTTCAAATTCTCTCGAAATTATTTAGAAGTCAACACTGTTCCTGTCAACCACCACATGTTAGTAGACTACTGTAAGATTTTCAGCCAGCTAAGTCAGTTGGTTTGGGATTGAAAAAGAGAATTTCGAGTGATCATCGAAACCAAGGAGTCAATTGGTTTGGGTCAATTGGTTTCAGTCAATTAATTTGGGTTTGAAAAAGAGAAGAGGCTTGATAAATTATAAGAATATGGGGACTACACCATCAATTTCAATAGTTAAAAACTGTTGTACTAAATTTCGTTGTGGTCGTACGTGACGCCAAACGTTCAAGTCGCCCAAACAAGGTCGATAAAATCGAATTATATTAGAGGCGCAGAAAATGAAAGTGCGTGAAGTATCAACTAAAATTGGACATCACATTTTACATGAATATTCGGGCATGAAACAGCTGTCCGCGCGATGGGTGCCGCGATAACTCACACTCGACTACATGCGCAACCCTAGCACTCTACTTCAAATGAGTGCTTGGGGATGGGCAACCGCTATTTGAAGCATTTTTTCCATCATTTCGCAACCGTGGATGAAACATACATCCATCAAAACACACCACAGGCTTTTCAATTGCAGTTGAGTAAATATCAATTGAAATTCGGAATTTTTTAATTGAGAATTTTTAATTGAAATTCAGAAACTACCAATTGAAATTTAAAATTTCTATTTGAAAATCAGAAAATTCCAATTGAAATTCTGAAAAGTCAATTGAAATTCAGTATACTCAAATTGAAATTCAGAAAATATCAATTGAAATTCAGAAACAAATAATTTGAAATTCAGAAAAAGTCAATTTAAATTCGGTATACTCAAATTGAATTTCACAAAATACCAATTGAAATTCAGAAACAAATCAATTGAAATTTGGAAAATATCTATTTAAAGTAGGAAAACATCAATTGACATTCGGAAAATGAACTATCAAATGAAACTTAGAATTTCTAATCGAAATTCAGAAAATATCAATTGAAATTTAAAATTTCTATTTGAAAATCAGATATTTCCAACTAAAACTCCAAATGAAACTGAGAAATAAATAATTTGAAATTCATAAAGTCAATTTGAATTCGGTATACTCAAATTGAAATTCACAAAATACCAATTGAAATTCAAAAACAAATCAATTGAAATTTGGAAAATATCTATTTAAAGTAGGAAAACATCAATTGACATTCGGAGAATGAACTATCAAATGAAACTTAGAATTTCTAATTGAAATTCAGAAAATATCAATTGAAATTTAAAATTTCTATTTGAAAATCAGATAATTCCAATTAAAATTTAAAAAAAAACAAATGAAATTAAGTATACTCAAATTGAAACTCACAAAATACCAATTGAATTTCAGAAACAAATCAATTGAAATTTGAAAATATGAATTGAAAGTAGGAAAACTTCGATTGGGATTCGGAAAATATCAATTGAAATTCGGAACATATCAATTGAAAATCAGGAAAATCTCAATTGGAATTGCATCTCGTTATATACACTTGTCTTAATTTCAATTGATATTTTCAAACAATAAATGATATTCAGAAAATATCAATTGAAATTCGGAATATATCAATTGAAGTTTAGAGAAATCTCAATTGAAGTTGCATCTCGTTATATACATTTGTCTAACGTATCTAACAAAATGAAACTTTAATTAAAATTTTTCTGAAAATTCAGAAGACATCAATTGACATTCGGAAAATATCAATTGAAATTCAGAAAACATCAATTGACATTTAGAGAAATCTCAATTGTAGTTGCATCTCGTTATATACATTTGTCTTAATTTCAATTGATATTTTCAAACAGCAAATTATATTCAGAATATACCAATTGAAATTCAGACAAATGTATATACCGAAATGAAACTTCATATTCAGAAAAAATCAATTGAAATTCAGGCAAATGTATATGACGAAATGAAACTTTAATTAAAATTTTCTGAAAATTCAGAAAATATCAAATTATATTCTGAAAATATCAATTGAAATTCAGACAAATGTATATAACGAAATGAAATTATAATTAAAATTTTTCTGAAAATTAAGAAAATATCCAATGATATTCAGATAATATCAGTTGAAATTCAGACAAATGTATATAACGAAATGAAAGTTTAATTAAAATTTTTCTGAAAATTCAGAAAACATCAATTAACATTCGGAAAATATCAATTGAAATTCAGAACATATCAATTGAAAGTCAGAAAAATCTCAATTGGAGTTGCATCTCGTTTTACGAGTAGAGTGTAGTGTTGCAGTGTGTTCCAAACATATACATGGGTCCTGCAGAATATGTTTGGGGGAATATGTTACAGAGGCCATTTTTTCAGCGTAGCATTAGTGTATCTTCGTAATAAAGCTAGAATCAATTTGATATCTCACGCCGATGTTGTTTTATTTGAATTTCTTTACTTATCGTTATTATCTGGTCATAATTTTTAAGAAAATAGAGCTTATGGCGTTGCTACATTCAGCGACGTCTGCTGCGATGAATTAATTTTAGAAGAAGAAGAAGAAGCAAATCAAGTAGATCCTTCAAATATTTGAACTATTGTTACAGATATCAAAAGTGTTCTGCAGATATAGAATAACTACTTTTTAGAACAGCTTATCACCGAAGAATCCATTGTAGATGACAACTGTAGTCATTCAAATATAATAAAGTTCGAGGCCCACTAGGGTAACTGGCCGTGGTTCTGATTATACTTTTTTCAAGATAACCAACAGAACTCGAAATTACCAAATTTGGCTTTGTTGCTGTATCAACTGTTGAATAAAGGATTTTCAGTGAAAATAAATGCGTTTTGAAATGACAAGATTGTGGATATTTCAAAATTCAAATCAAATTTCTTTCGACTAAAATACCAACTAAGGCTTTCATTCGAAATCGCAGAGCAGACACTAAGAAAATAAATTACAATCGAATCTACAACTTAATACCAAGTGATGATTCTAATTAACTTTAGCACTTTCCTTAAGTTCCATGCTGATTAAACACAATATTTTCAAATCTCATTTAAATGCAAAAAAATCTACTAAATAGAAATGGAAAAATTCTTTGTAATTAGATTCACTTTCCAATCGTTTTCTTGAAATAATGAAAAACAATAGCAAATACACAAAAATGTTTTCTATTGCATAGAACCGTTTCAAAACGGCTTATTATCGAAGAAGAAGAAAAAAATAAATTTTCTTTAACTGTTGAATGTAACAAAAAAAAAAACGTATAATAAAAAAATAAACTCTTTTTCTAGTTTATGAAAAAAAAAACAAAAATTATTAAAAAACATAAACTTTGTTAAAGCGATGAAAAAAGGTTGGTTAACAACATTTCGTTGCGCATTACCAGCTAGAGGGCGAGAAATGTAATTTTCAACACCCAAAAACATCAAGGAAAACAAAACAAAACAAAACTAAAACAAAAACTCACATAAAAACCATTGAAGAAATGAAAGAAAGCAATTTATGAAATTTAGACAATTTTGAAATATTATGCAATGAGATTTGAAAGGTAAAGTAAAATAAAAAAATATATAAGAGAAAAAGATTAAGGTTTCAAATACAAATATAACGAAGATAACACAGTGCAACACGAAAAAATATAACCATATACGGACACCACTACGTGATAAAAGAACAAAAAAAACAAGACACGTGTCTCCCAGTTTTGCCCAAAGTCATGCACTTTTTTTTATGGGCCTCTAAAGATTTGGGACCTCGGTGTCATTTTTGCAAAAAAGTGACCATATTGTCAGGATCATATCTTGCAACCGTTAGGAATTTTAATTTACTTTGTGACGGAAAATAGTAGCTCTTGTCATAAAGAACAAAAATTGTTTACTTCAACATTGAGATACTATGCTATCTCACCGACCGCAATGCTATCTCACCGATCGAAGCAGCACAGGCAAAGCAGTAAGCTCAGCATAGCAACAAGGGTCGCAGCACACAATATAAGAATCATTCCTAGGAAGTTTATATGTTCTAGAAAGTTGTTTACTGAGATCTTAGGTACATTCTTGTAGTTGATTGTTTCCTTGAATTTTGAACAGTTTGCTACCTATGGACCTGAACAGGGGAAACAAGGTAAAAAAAGAATTTTTAAGTTTTTGCAATATTGTCCTTGAAGATGAAGTTTTTGTGATCTTAAATGTTCACAATTTTTGAACATATATGACAAGAGCTACAACTTTCCCTCAGAGAGTAAATCAAAATTCCGAACGATTTGCAAGATATGAGCCTGACAAAATGATCACTTTTTTGCAAAATGACACCGAGGCCTCAAATCTTTGGAAGCCCATAAAAAAAAACGTCCATGACTTTGGGCAAATCTGGGAGGGACGTGTCTTTTTGTTCTTTTATCACGTAGAGGTGGGCGTATATGGTTATATTTCCATGATTAAAAAAATAACACACAGCGAAATTAAAAAATTTTCGGGAAATTTTTCACTTTTGCGGCTACCTAAATGGTGTGAAGAATAATTCCTAGGAAGTTCATATGTTCTAGGGAGTTGTTTATTGAGATCTTAGGTACATTCTTATAGTTAATTGTTTCCTTGAATTTTGAACGGTTTACTACCTATGGACCTGAACAGGGGAAAAAAGTTAAAAAATTGAATTTTTTAAAGGTTTTTGCTATTTTGACCTTGAAGATGAAGTTTTTCTGAATTTAAATGTTGGCAATTTGTATTCTTTATGAAAATAGCTACAACTTTCCCTTAGAGAGTAAATCAAAATTCCGAACGATTTGCAAGATATGAGCCTGACAAAATGATCACTCTTTTGCAAACATGACACCGAGGCCCCAAATCTTTGGAGGCCCATAAAAAAAATGCATGACTTTGGGCAAAACTGGGAGGCACGGGTCTTTTTTTTTGGTCTTTTATCACGTAGTGGTGTCCGTATATGGTTATATTTTCATGACTTAAAAAATTACACACAGTGTAATTACTTGCCGTTTTTCTAATTCACAAGACAACTTTTATGTTTAGATGATAATTATTTAGTTTTAAGATAAAGATATTAATAAATCAAATTTCAAAAATTTCAATTAATCAACAAAGTTATTATTTTTATAACTGTCGAACAGAATTGTATATAACAACTTTTGTATTTATTTATTTCTTATTACTTTCTTCCACTTATTTTTTGAATTTTTCTCTTATAGGAATGAAATATCCCCCAAATCCAAATGGCCCCACGGCTCTGATGACAGGTCATTACACTTTTCAAGAAAAATTCCATGACTTTTTCCGTCTACTACTTTTCCTAATCTCATATTTCCAAACCTAAAGAATGGTTCGGTGGTAACAAATTATGGGTCGAATGTAGATGTCATCACTGAAATAAAATTACCTATTTTGAGGACCTTGAGAAAACCTATTCTTTTGAAGGAATACATACGATTGAATACATGGTATCAATTCAGGCACAGTAGTTAGGCATCTGATGATGAACTTGTCACGGAGTTCGAAACTATCCATGCCAGTGAGTATGTGTTGAACCAAATTGTTCACGGTCTTCAAAAATGCTATACCACGGAAAAATACAACTCTGTGATATATATTAAAACTCACCTCAAAGCACTGCAACAATGCGAGAATGCATGAGGAAAAGAAGAACATGGTGGAAAAATTCTGTCTGTTCTTGTTGTTGGAATTATGACAGTTTATATGCAATTTACATATGCGAATTAGTATCGTTTGAAGATGACTAAGAACCAATTCATACACTGAAAGTCAATTATTGCAAAACAAGAGCAGACGAATTTTTTTGATCAAATTCTTATAAATTTGTTTGTGGCAACATCAGTATCCTAACTAACAGTGAGAATTTTTAAATTCCATACAATCTGACAGATAAAACTTTTAGTCATAGACCAAATTAGAATAAAGAATTTTATTCTCTCAATATTTGTAACTACGTAGATTTGGTTGCATGTAAAAACGTTTGATGTTTGAAGGCATGGCTTCAATAATACCAGGTATAGGCAAGAGTACGCAACGTCCAACAAAGCAACAGCAAACGCATTTCGTGTTTGTGTGGCGAAATAGTTATGTTAAATGCAATACAAATGAATAACAATGATAAAAGTCAAACAAAAAAGTACAAAAGACATTTAAATTTCACAGTTTTATTCAAAAACGACATGAAAAAGTTAAGTGAACATATTTTGTAACTCCACCTGGTTTAAGTTAATTTTAAATTTAATTTCTCTCATTTCCACAAACCTTCGTCGTCGACTGTGAAATGAAACGTCAGATGAGATAATAAATGTATCTATGTATGTATTCGTCTATGGCTAAAACTTTTAGTCATAGAGCAAATTAGAATAAAGAATTTTATTCTCTCAATATTTGTAATTACATAAGTTTGGTTGCATGTAAACGTTTGATGTTTGAAGGCATGGCTTCAATAATACCAGGTATAGGCAAGAGTACGCAACGTCCAACAAAGCAACAGCAAACGCATTTCGTGTTTGTGTGGCGAAATAGTTATGTTAAATACAACACAAATGAATAACAAAGATAAAAGTCAACAAAAAAAGTACAAAAGACATTTAAATTTCACAGTTTTATTCAAAAACGACTTGAAACAATTAAGTCAACAATTCTTGTAACTTCACCTGGTGAATGTCAATTATCGTCGACTAACTCTAATTTGCTTAAAACTACGACGAAGACTGTGAAATGATACGTCAGATGAGAGAAAATAATTCTCTATTCCAATTTCCTCTATGCTTTTAGTTAGCTTTAACTTTATGATAACTGGAGATGGTTAGAATATTTGTTTCACAATTTTTTGAATTTTGAACTGTAGTTTCATAAAGAAATGTGAACATTCAAAAGTTATTATAAATGCGGCAAAAATTTAATGGACTATTTTCTTTCTGTGTGTAAACTAAATCGGTTAGATTGAAATATTATTCAATTATTCAATATTATTATTATTAGATTTCAGTTTAGTTTGAAAAGAGGCGGTGCGATGTTGAGTGTTCAAGAGAAAGCACTCTAATCCTTCCCATGTCGGTAGACATACACTTAAGCCGCTGATTCGACCTATTGTGTGCTCTCATTTTACCCTACTAATTTACTATACCCTTCATAGGAATTCGGTGCTATTCATGAAATTTCTTAAGTTTTTCCAGTCCATTCCCACAAGTTTGGTCATGTCCGGTATTATACTGTCTGAAAGATATCCTGGATCTAACTTGTGTGAAGGTCGGACAGCGGCATAGGAAATGCTCCATCATCTCATCGTCCGCCATGCATACCCAGCACTCACTATTCGCCACTAGTCCAAGACGGTTCATTTGGACCCGCAATCCCGAACGTCCAGTAAAGACTCCCACTATCTTGCTCATTTCAGGTTTTACCAGTTTCAGCAAACCTTTTGTCCTCGATCCAGCTTTGTCTCCCCATAGGATCTCTGTCATCCTGCCTACTGTTTCCTGGTTTCACTTGATTATTTTTGCCGACTCTGCCTATTTACCCGTCATCCCAAAAGGTTTCACGCCCTCTAGGCTTACCGTTTGGAGTTTCCTGGCTTTCATTGCTAGGAGGTTCGTTGGCGACTATTCCACTGTGCCCCGCCACCCAGATGCTGTTGAGTCTGTCGTGGATAGAATAATCGTTTATCACCTTCTTACAGTCAGATGCTGTTGAGTCTGTCGTGGATAGAATAATCGTTTATCACTTTCTTACAGTCAAGGACCGTTAAATTTCCGATGATATTGCCCTGATTGCCATTTGTCTATCCGTAAAGATATTCTCCTTCGGCTGGGTTTGTATTATCGCCGAGCTATTTGATACAATCCGTAATCGGCCGAATACCGCTTGAAAATTTGTATTATGATGTACACCTCACATGGGTTTCGGCTGCCGGATTTTCAGTGAAAAATCCTAGACCCGTTCTTTCTCTTAGCTTTGAGCCATCCGTGTAGCAGTGAGTCCCATTTGGCGTGTGTCCCAGGATCCCATTCTGCCAGGCGTCTCTACTTTGGGTTAAAGTCACACAATTCGCCCTAATCCTTAGCTGAGGTATTAGGTCGGATTCAATCGTATCTTGCGTGTAACCGACTAAATCCCCCATTATCCCTTTTTTGTTTCGACTTAAGATCCCTGTTGATCCATTCACCTATTGCCTGTAGGCGTTTTGCCGCAAGGGCGGCCACGTATTTGACTCTAATCTCGATTGGCTGGATACATAAAATAGTCTCCATGACCCTTGTCGAGGTTGTTCCTATTGCATCGCTAATACCAATGCAGCATATTCGTTGAATCCTCTGTATTATTGTGATATTACATTTACTCTCAACTGCCGTCCACCAAATCCATCGTTTCTTGTTGTTTGGATGCAAATATAACGTGTTTGTAGCTTGTCGCAAATATAATATACTTGTGTCCAAACACATTGTGTTTGCTATTCAATATTACATGTTTGAGACACAATGATTAATATGTTATTGCGATATTAAATTTTTCCTCAACTGCCGTCCACCAAATCCTTCTTTTCTTGTTGTTTGGATGCAAATATATAGTGTTTTTGTAGCTTGTCGCAAACATAGTATACTTGTGTACAAATACATTGTGTTAACTATTCTTGTTGTTTGGATGCAAATATATAGTGTTTTTGTAGCTTGTCGTAAATATAGTATACTTGTGTACAAATACATTGTGTTAACTATTCAATATTACATGTTTGAGACACAATGATTAATATGTTATAACATAATTGTGGGTGACCCAAATCAGGCTTTGTTTGTTGAAAACTGCTGAAGAAGAACACGTGACAGATAACAAAACAGCAGGAGATCTTCAATTCATGAAAACAATGCTTGCACGTAGGTATATGGATGTTCGAAACATATACATGGTTCCAGCTTAATGTTGATCATGAAAACAATCAATTCATGAAAAACAATGCTTGCACGTAAGTATATGGATGTTCGAAATATATATATGGTTCCTGCTTAATGATGCAGAGGTGGTTTTTTCAGCGTGAATGGAAAAATATAACTTCTAGGTTTTTGGAAAATATTTGAAATGATTTGAAAAGAAAGTGGGCAAACCTTGTAACAAATTTAATTGGTCGACACTTAATAAATAAAAATTGGATTGAAATAGATCTCATTCAAAATATATATCTATATTTTCCCATTGCAGCCCATGAGGAATCAGGGGTAAACTTCTCACAATCAGTGAGCTTTTCACTTTCTAGTTGTACTCTCAGTGAGATTGAGATCTAAAGTTTTACACCGGTTCCGAACGGTTTTTTGAGAAGCTGTTTTCATATCATATGACTAGTAAGCGAGGTGACTGTCGTCGAAAGAACTGTAAGGTGGTCAGAGCAGGGATCGAACCCATGGTCTTAAGTACAAGAAATGTACACACTGGCGATTGTGCCACCGATGGAGGTTTTAAGAAAATAACAAGATTTTATATTTAAATTGAAATTTAAAAGTTTCAAGTAAAATAATTTATATATAAATAAATTCATGTATAAATTTATGTATAAATATACAGGGGCGAACTTCTCACAATCAATAAACTGTTCGCTTTCTAGTTTTACTCTCATTGTGATTGAGATCTGCAGTTTTACACCGGTTCCAAACGGTTTTTTGAGAAGCTGTTATCATAGCTTATTGCTAGATAGTGTTGCCGTCATTAAGCGAGGTGAACTGTAAGGTGGTCAGAGCAGGGATCGAACCCACTTCCTTATGTACAAGAAACGCACATACTTGCGATTGTACCACCGATGGAGGTTTTAAGAAGAGAACAAGATTTTATATTTAAATTGAAACTTAAAAGTTTCAAGTAAAATTAAAAAAATTTAAAAGTTTCAAGTAAAATTCTAGCCGCAGTTTATAATTTTAAAATGTGTCTTAAAATTATACAACAAAAGTTTAGCAATTTTTGTTTTTAGACAAAGAATTTTTAAAGAATATGTAAATATTATTTTTTTATTTATTAGAAATATCAAGTTATAATTAATTATAAAATGTTATTGAGAGATGGAGCTATCAATGACAGCGATGTTCTTAAGCTTGTGTAAATTTTATTAATAAATATTTATAGAATATATTTAACAAATATAAATGTTATTACCTCTGTGTTATTTTAATGCCCGGTATTATCCACAAGAAAACTTTTTCTTACAAATGTTAAACTCTAGGATAAAGATATGATTCTATTTAACACGTGCACTTAAGATTTTCTTTTCAATTTTTATATCTTTATTTGAATTTTTTTTTTTCAATTTTTTTTTTATACTTTATAATGAAGCAAATTTTCAAAACTTTAAGAAAACACTAAAAAGTTTTGATTTTTTTTTTAAAATATTTTTTCTTATTTTTATTCTAAGATCATATTTTTTTGTTGAACTCGTTAACCGTCTTTTTTCTAATACAATTTATAAAGATTTTATTTAATGCGAATTATTTGAAATTTCTTTCCAATTCAGGGAGTCTTTTTTTTGTCAGATTGGGAGTTTTTTTTTTTAAATCAAGGCGCGCGCGCGGCTTTGACTTCAAGTCCGGTTAAGAACACTCGAACGATTAAACGCGTTCCATTCGGAATGCAATTATATAAAAGCGTTTACAAAATGAAAACGAATTTGCGATGTTACTTTTTCTTTCTTTCTTTGCCATTTACTTTTTCATTTTGTCAATTTTTTTGTTTTTTTTTTCTTTTGTTCTTCTGGGGATCGACGAATCGGTTGCTTGGTGAGTGTGTGCGATTACAAGATCATCAGAGCAAGATACAGCAAAAAAAAAAACGCAAACGTTAAGTAAAAATCACAGAATTTATTTGTTGTTTTTAAAGAACAACAGCAAAATGAATTTTTGTTAAATATTTTTACTTTGACAACAGCCCAGCTCGGCTCAGCGCAGATCACACCAAAATCATTTACACTCGAGCAAAATTACACTGTATCTGTGTGCGTACGTAAAACCTCTGCTAAAGGTTGTTAAATATTATTGCAGCATCAGCATCAGCTGCATTTTTTGGTTTTTTTTTTTGATTTTTTATTTGAGAGATTTTGTTTTTTTTTAATCAACACATTAACCAGAATATAAACAAATACACAAGCATTTATCTAAAGTGATTCACTTTTTTTCTGTAGCTTTTGGTTAATAACAATTGGATGTTGTTGTAATCTGTATACACATGTATATGTTTCGTTTCAATATTGTTAACACACTCATAAAATACAAGATTGTAAATGAACAGTTATTTTGAAAACAGCACAAAAGTTTTGAAACAATGATGTTAATATTACTTGGGATGCTTTTCAATTTGAGCTTTTTTTTTTTTAAATTTCTTTAAAACTCAATTGCACAATTGTGTTGTTTACACAACACTATTATTTTTTAAATTCCTTCGTTTGCTTTTGAAAATATTTGTTTTTGTTTTTCAAATTCAAAACTTTAAATTCACTTTGGAATTTGCAGAGTTTCCTTTAGTACATGATGCCATAATCATTTTCACAACATTTCGATTTTATGTTTCCATTTTATTTATGTTTTTTAACAATTTTTTTTTCTATTTCCACGGTTGTAGTTCCTTCTCTTCTCTTAACGCTTTTAGATTATTTCGGTTACTCGTATCTTTGTGGCCGTCTGCCTTAAGTTATCGGCTCACACTAAAGTTGTGGCTGGTTTTGCTATAGCCAACAACCTCTACAATACTCCAGCTAACCAACCAAGTCTTACTCTAGAAGACAACCGCAATCCCAGGCCATAACATGCGATAGCAGTTTTTTTTCTTCTTCTTCTTCTTCTTGTCTTGTCTTGCTTTCTGTTTCTTTTATTATTATTTTTTTTTTGCCTGTCTTCAAAATGTTATTTCATTTTGTTGGCCATACTATTTCTTGTTGTATATTGCTTTTAGTTTCGTTCGCTGTGTTTTTCGCTTTTCATGCAAGTCAAGATACTCAGCTGAGCTGAGCTGAGCTGAGTTTTATGATCTACTACAATGAGGCGAGTACTCTACAATCTAACATCCACCACTAGCAAAATCTTAAGAAGTTGCTTTACTACCTTAAGGCCCAGTTAGTACTCAAATTTCTTAAAGCCAAGCTAAATAAAGGGTGTTTTGCTTTGGCGAGAGATAGAAGTTTAAATTGAAATTAAATAACAACAACTAAATTTTGAATCATATTGTTATAAACTAGTGGTAATATTTTAGACACATACATATACAGTGGTGTGCGATGAAATAGAGTCAACACTAATCAACATTTTCAAAACAAAAACAAATGTAGAAAAATTAAATTTTGTTTATAACTTTTATTTTTAATTATTCAATTAAGAACTAGATATAACATTTTAGAACATTAATGTCGTAATTTAAAATTAAATCATTAGGTATAAATCAAAATATTTTAAAAATGCCAGAAATGTTTTCAAAAAACCGACCGGTACGTTGACGCACAAGTGTCGTACTGTCCATATCCCACCCAGTTTCATAAAATTTATTGCCCACTTTCTTCGAAGTGTGTCAGCGGTTTCAGCTTAACTTTCGAAATTGTAATAAGTTTTCACAACCTTTGTTCTTCCATAAAGCGCTCCATTTTTAATAATCGGAATAAACATATGTGACAACTGCCAAATTTCAGAGTTGCCACTTTCACACAAAAAAAAAATTGCACTAAATTTTACAAGTGCAATCTTACTGAGACAAATAATTTATCGGGAAATAAAATAATGCTAGAAAGGACAATTGGAAATTCGTAATAATATTTAAAATGAACATAACTATTTCCGGTTTATTTATTCGCCTCATACTTCCAGTTAGACACCCATCTCATTTTGCTATCTGAGCCTTGACCGTCCTATACTAAGGCTTCCTTACTGTGTGTATCTCTGCATATCCATCACGATGATTAATTGCTATTCATACTAATGACAACCGTAACAAAAACGGTGTACAAAAATACAGTCAAAATTTCTCTTCACTCAAATGCCAACAAACACAACGAGTGAAACCCTAGTCATTCTCTGTTCTCTATCTTACTCTCTTCATTGAATATTTTAATACACGAGCAGCTTTTTGATAGTGTTATTGTATATAGCTATACAAATTCCAACCATGTTGAAGTAAAATTACATAAACTATGCAAAAAGTATGAAACAATCAAGATATGACGCGTGAGAGAAATGCCTTTGAGTGCATTTCTAGCACTTTTTGGTTCTCTTTTACCAGGGTTGCCAAATTGCTCACATCTTCTGGTCGTCTAATTCTAAATCGTCTTTGACCATAAAAAGATCGACTGGGCTTTTCCGGAACAAAACGGATGTACAGGTAGAGAAGAAAACACCCCGCAATTTGGCAACCCTAGTAGAAGAGAACCAAAAAAGTCGACGCGATTCACTCAAACGCATTTCTTTCCCGCGTCATAACTTGATTATTTCATACTTTTTACATACTTTATGAAATTTTATTTAAATATGGTTGGAATTTCTACAATTAGATAGAATAACATCATCAGAAAACTGCTCTTGTATTGAAATATTCTACGAAGAAAGTAAGAGAGCGAGCAGAGAAACGACACGCGTCACTCGTTTTCTTTGTTGGCATTCCACTCCATAAGTTAATTTTCTTCTCGTTCTTCTCACTCGTTTCTTCTCACTCGTTTTCTTTGTTGGCATTCCACTCCATGAGTAAATGTTCTTCTCTATACAATAGTTGCTTTATGTCCAGAACTTTTTTACATTTGAGTAAATTGTTTGTAGTTTTTGGTGGATTTGTACTTTATTGAAAACTTTTGTACTTTAATTACTCTTTGTACTTATAAATTTATATGTGTACCATTGGGTGCACTTTTAGTACTTTTGTGTAAACTTTTAGTAGTTTTGTGTACACTCTTTGTATTTTTGTGCGAATTTTTTGTACTTTGTGTACACTTTTTATTCTTTTGTACATTTGGGGAAATCGAAGTCTTACCCTTTATTTATTCCGATAATACGAAGTGTTACTCCCACTAACATTCAGTCACAAAAAATGTTCCCGATCCACATATTAATACCCTCCCAGAAGTAATTTATCTTTCCTGACTAGGGACGATATTACCCATTCAACCTTGTTTTTTTCTATCAGACAGGCGAACAACACATGGTCTTGAGGCACAAAATTCTGGAACAACCGACAGGTATTGCCCATTATTGAAGAGGATATTTCCATATTTAGTAACTATGATCATTGGACGCTCGTAGTTTGTCATGACTACTGCAGCAGCTGCGGGAAGGGCAAGAAGAACGGGAGCTTTAAACGTATTATATGCTCGTGTCTGATCCTTTATATCATACTTCCTTTTGAATCTTAAAGATAATCGGGTACCTTTTTTCGTACACCAATTTTGATCGTCACAGGACAAAACTACGTATTTATACCCGAGTATGTACATTAGGATGGAGAAACAACCTTAGGATGGAGAAACAACCAACAAAGGCAAATTTACAAGTTCAACGAAAGGGGCGGCAGATCACGTCCCGGAATTATATACCGAGGTTCCAAGGTATACAAAAGGTATTTACACATTTGTCACTCGACAAGGTGTGTCAAGAATGGCAGCCTCTTCTATGTAACCTAACCCTGAAATTTGCACAATAAACTATTTTCATATGGAAAGCTATATGTTATGCTCCTAAATCGTATAATGTTGGAAACCATTTCCCATAATTATCAAAAGTCATCATTCACAGTCCGCAACTTCTATCACTCGCATCCTTAACACCCGTTTTATCTTTAGCTGTGTTAACATTTTTTTCTGATTACCTTTAAAGCTAAAGTTCATTTGATTGTAGCTTTATATTGCACCCACCATCCCTCGCCCCCTAAGATTCGGTCTTCAATCTCGCTTAACCATCCAACATCTACATAATAGCAACTCTACACACACATACATATAAATACATATATACATCTGTAAAGGCCGCCATTATTTTTCTGATTTTCTTATAGTTTCTTATTCGTCTCTCACATCAATAATAAAACAAAAAGCTTTTATTTTTGCTTAACACAATAAAACTTTGCAATCAGTTGGCTTTCAGTCAGTCTTCTTTAGTTTTCTTGGACATTGGCTCTAAGCTTGACTTATAATGAAAGCGAAATTACTTGCATTTTTTTTGTATCAACAGTAAACAGCTGTGAAGTTAAATGAGCGAGGTAGAACCAGTAAGAGAGAAAGATAGAGAGAGAGAGAGAGTGAGAAATAGCGTAAAACAAAAGAGACGTGAGTTAGTAAAGCTCTCAATAAAAGCTTAATCAAGAGTAATGGTTGAGAGTAATGGTTGAAATGTGTTAATAGAAATATAAAGAAACTACACTGGACAACAGAAAAAAGGAAGTTTCTAAAAAAAAGTTTTATTACTTAAATATTACATAAATATGTAAAAGTTGTAACTAGATTATTTTCGGTGTCCTCTCAATTCTAGCATTTACGAAGGTTGCTGTTTATATTTCTGGCCTAATAATGAAAAAACGAATATTAATAATGCAAATTGATTTTAATGTTTTACACAATACACGATGAAAAATTTGTCTTTTTGTTGTTTGGATGCAAATATTACGTGTTTGTAGATTATCGCAAACATAGCATAGTTGTGTCCCAACACATTGTGTTTGCTATTCAATATAACAAACTGGACACACAATAATTAAGAGGTTATAATTATGTTGTTGTGACCCAAATGTAGTTTTGTTTGTTGAAAACTGCAGAAAACAAAAACGTACAGACAACAAAGAAACAAAAAGCAAAATATTTGCAATTCATGAAAGCAATGCATGCAAAACAAATACATGGTTCCTACAGTATGTTACTGTGGCCGTTTTTTCAGCGTTTATTTTTCATGAAAATCAATCAATACACTTACCCATGCATTTGAACCAATTTTCGAAAGAGGAAGCTCTAAAACATGTATTTTTAACGCATCCACCACTTCTTCAGGTGTCATAAAACATTGACCACGCAATTTATTTGTAATGTGCGGGAATAAAAAGAAATCATTAGCGGCCAAATCGGGCCTGTGAGGCGGATAACCCATCAAATCAAGGTAGTTGGTGGTCAAAACCGCGCCTGATTTAACCGATGTGTGAGAGCTAGTATTTTCGTGATGGAGAATGATTTTTGTCTGGTGATTCATTTGCCGTAGTTAACAAAAACTTCTGGCAAACAAATAGTTGCGTATAGAGTGATTAAAACCGAAACCGAAATACTGGTTAATCGGTTTTTTTATAATAACCGAGTGGCAGTTTTCTAAAAAAAACTGAAACCGGTTGTTTAACGTCCGTTAACCGGTTTTTACTTGATTTGTGTCAAATATCCTCACAATGGCCGTCGGTGGTGCCATGGCTAGTGTGTGCGGCTCTTGTGCATGAGGACGTGGGTACAATGCCTGCTCTGACAACCTTACATTTCCTTCGGCAACAACGGCCACCTTGCTTAGTGATGGCGACACTATAGAGTTCTTAGCCATTAAATGAATTTAACTTGAATTTGAATTAATCTTATCAATTTTATATTAAACATTCAATCCAAATTGGAACATGACTAAATTGTAATTTAAAATTTAAACGTGATTGTCACATTTATATACAGCTGTGAAATTTTGATATTTGAACGCGAATGACAATATTCAATTCAATTCAATCCATTTCAAATCAATTCAATTCATTTTAATTCAATTCAACTCAATTCGATTCAATTCAATTCAATACAATGCAATTCAGTTCAATTCAATGCAATTCAAGTCAATTCAATGCAACTCAATTCAATTCAATGCAACGTAATTCAATTCAATTCAACTCAACGCAACTCAATTCAATTCAATTCAATTCAACACAATTCAGTCCAATGCAATGCAGTTCAATTCAATTCAATGCTATCCAATTCAATTCAATTCAATTCAGTTCAGTTAAATTTAATTCAATTCAAAGTAATTTAATTCAATTCAATTCAATACAATTCAACTTAATTCAATTCAAATCAATTCAATTCCATTCAATTCAATACAATTCGATTCAATGAAATTCAATTCAATTTCAATTTCAATTCAATGCAATTCAATTCAACTCAATTCAATGCAATCCCACTAAATTCAATTCAATTTAATTCCACTCCATTCAATTCAAAGAAATTAAATTCAATTCGGTTCAGTTCAGTTCAATTCAATTCAATTCATTTCAATTAAAATCACTTCATTTCAATTCAATTCAATGCAATGTAATTCAATTAAATACAATTCAAATCAGTTTGATTCAATACAATTCAATGCAATTCAATTCAATTCAATTCAATTCATTTCAATTCAATTCAATTCAATTCAATGCAATTCAATTCAATTCAATTCAATTTAATTCAATTCAATACAATTCAATTCAGTTCAACGCAATTCAATTCATTTTAATTTAATTCAACTCAATTCAATTCAACTCAATTCAATTCAATTCAATGCAATTCAATTCAATTCAATTCAATTCACTTCACTTCAATTCAATTCAGTTCGATACAATACAATTCAAGTCAAGTCAATTTAATTTTATTCAATACAATGCAATTTAATTCAATTCAATTCAACTCAACTCAATTCAATCCAATTCAATTAAATTCAATTCAATTTAATTCAATTCAATTCAATTCAATTCAATTCAATTCAATTCAATTCACTTCACTTCAATTCAATTCAGTTCGATACAATACAATTCAAGTCAATTTAATTTGATTGAATACAATGCAATTTAATTCAATTCAATTCAACTCAATTCAATTCAACTCAATTCAATTCAATTCAATTCAATTCAATTAAATTCAATTCAATTCAATTCACTTCAATTCAATTCAGTTCGATACAATACAATTCAAGTCAATTTAATTCGATTCAATACAATGCAATTTAATTCAATTCAATTCAACTCAATTCAATTCAATTCAATTCAATTCAAATAAATTCAATTCAATTCAATTCAATTCAACTCAATTCAATTCAATTCAATTCAATTCAATTTAATTTAATTTAACTCAATTCTATTTTAATTCAACTCAATGCTATCCACTCAATTCTATTTTAATTCAACTCAATTCAATTCAACTCAATTCAATTCAATTCAATGCAATTCAATTCAATTCAATTCAATTCAATTCAATTCACTTCACTTCACTTCAATTCAATTCAGTTCGATACAATACAATTCAAGTCAAGTCAATTTAATTTGATTCAATACAATGCAATTTAATTCAATTCAATTCAACTCAACTCAATTCAATCCAATTCAATTAAATTCAATTCAATTTAATTCAATTCAATTCAATTCAATTCAATTCAATTCAATTCAATTCAATTCACTTCACTTCAATTCAATTCAGTTCGATACAATACAATTCAAGTCAATTTAATTTGATTCAATACAATGCAATTTAATTCAATTCAATTCAACTCAATTCAATTCAACTCAATTCAATTCAATTTAATTAAATTCAATTCAATTCAATTCAATTCAATTCACTTCAATTCAATTCAGTTCGATACAATACAATTCAAGTCAATTTAATTTGATTCAATACAATGCAATTTAATTCAATTCAATTCAACTCAATTCAATTCAATTCAATTCAATTCAATTCAATTCAAATAAATTCAATTCAATTCAATTCAACTCAATTCAATTCAATTCAATACAATTCAATTCAATTCAATTCAATTCAATTTAATTTAATTTAACTCAATTCTATTCAATTCAATCCAATTAAACTAAATTCAATTCAATTCAATTTAATTCAGATCAATTCAATTCATTTCAATTAAATTCACTTCATTTCAATTCAAATCAACTCATTTTAATTGAATTAAATTCAATTCAATTCAATGCAACTGAATTCAATTCAATTCAGTTCAACTCATTTCAATTCAATACAATTCAATTCAAATCAATGTAATTGAATTCAATTCCAATTAAATTCGGTTTAGTTCAATTCAATTCAATTAAAATCAATTAATTTCAATTCAATTCAAATTCAATTCAATACAATAAAATTCAATTCAATTTAATTTAATTCAATTCAATGCAAATTAATTCAATTCAATTCAACTCAACTGAATTCAGTGGTTGGTTTCCCAATACATCCCATGAAGGGACAGGATAGAGGTTCTCACAATCACTGAGCTGTGCGCTCCCAGTTTTCACTCACTGATTGGGAACTACAGTTTTACACCGATTCCGAACGGTATTTTTGAGAATCTTTTTAATGGCTAAATACTCGATACTGTCGCCGTCACTATGCGACTCAATTCAATAGAATGCAATTCAATTCAACTAATTTAAATTCAATTTAACTCAATTCTATTCAATTCAATTCAATTCATTAATTAAAAAATGAAATTAATTAAATTCATTTCAATTCCATTCAGATCAAATCAAATCAATTCAATTCAGTTCAGTTCAGTTCAGTTCAGTTCAGTTCAGTTCAATTCAATTCAATTCATTTTAAATTAAATGAATTCAATGCAATTCAATTCAATTCAATTCAATAAAATTCAATTCAATTATCTAATCTAGTCTAACTCAGTCGAATTATTTTTATCTTCATAAGAAAAATTTTAATTAGTGTGGTTTTTAGTCAATATTTAAATTTTTTGAATAATAATGATCCTATTTACGGGCAAAGGAAAAAGACGAGAAAATTTTATTGTGTGCTGACGTTGTATACCTCTTCTTACAAGATGTGGACATATTGTTTTCCTTGGTTTTCCCCATTCTGTGAAACCGAATACCGCTTTTCCGATAAAGTAATTTTTGAATGAACAGATTCGAAATGTCGCGTTTTTGAACACCCAACTTGTGTACCATTCAGAATTGGTCATCCTACGATGTTCTAACTGAACTGTTGCTACATGACCAGTTACACACATCACCAGTTGCTTTGAAGTGCTGCGTGCGCGAACAACTTTTGTTGGATTTGGCTCATCTTAGAAGACCGACCCATACAGTCGATTGTTGTTTAGTTGCAAGTTCATATGCAAATGCATAAATAAATCCATGAGTCGTCGCTTGGCCTAATCTTATAGATGTCTTTAGAAGCACCGCCATTGAATTTTTACAACAATTCCTTGCACCAATCGACACGAGGCTTTTCTGAGCGAAATTGGCAAATTATGAGGTATCCACCATGAGCAAATTTATTTAACGGTCAAATGTTCCTGCAGTATCGAATGTATGGGAATGGAAGTAATGCCCAAGATTGCCTCTAACTTATGGCATGTCACATGGCAATCTTGCAATATAAGTTCACGGACAGCATCGATGCTTTGTGGCACAACAACCGATCTTATACGACTTGCTTGAAATGTGCCCTGAAGCGAACGTAGGCCCCAATGCCAGTTTTTCATAGTTTCATCGGTATATAAAGATTTAGTCTTTTCCTGATAATCCACCTCAAAAGATGTTGAAAATAATCGCACAAAAATGTTCACGAGTTACTTCCATTTTTTTTTTTTTGACCGAGAATAGTTCCAGAGTCGCTAAAAAAAACAGAATTAATGTTCGGACGCCAACACGTTGGGAGTACTTTTAAGCTTAAACTGTTAAAATTTCCATTGGTGTTTGCCAGACTGTACCTGGCAACACTAAAAACTTCCTTTGCCAGATATGTAAATGGCAACCCACGTACTCATCTTTGTCATCATCATTTTTGTTATTTAAAGTGTTTGGTTTCCACAACACGAAGATCCCAAACAACAGGATGATACCCATCTTCTAGGCCAGAAATATAAATGACAACCCTTGTACTCATCTCGCCGGTTGCTCCAAGAGACACTTCTTTATTATTTCCAGATGCCTAAAAAACAGCATGATACTCATCTGTCAGTCCTCTTCAATGATTTGTTTGTTAAATTTGACCTATTTCGGACTAAAGTGTCCCATGTGAACCATTTTAATAATGATTCATGACTTAAAATGTGATCACTACCATTACCGCGTGTTCAGTTAATATTTTAACATTTAAAATTTGATCAAGAGACGGTTCCTAATATTTCATGGAATTTGATTGATTGTTGTAGTCTTCCCCGTTGAGGAGTTGTATGTCGTCAACTCTCTTTTAACATTGCAAACATTCTCAGTAAAGTCAAAAGACTTAAGAAACTTAGTTCGATAATTTATGTGAACTTTTAAGTGCACAACAAAAGACTTAAGACACAAACATGATGATGTTCGCTATGTTACAAATCTTGTAACAAGTGAATGAAATGATTTGATTATGTTGTTGCTATAATTTACATATGAATAAATTAACATATAATCATTTATTTATATTTATATATATTTGTATATAAATTTACCATAAATTTAACACTTTATTTGATGGAATTCATAATGATTTTATAAGCGCTAAGAGAAGCCTATATTTAATAAGATTACAACATCTAAACGTCTTTCTTTATAATATAATTTAGATTTGTTTGGGAAGACATCATCGCGTTATAACACTTTGTTGAAGCTATTGCTTAAGACATGGGAAATTCGTTGCTGCCCTTTTTTGCAATTTTGAAACAAGGCCAAAACTTGATTTAGTGTTCAGTAGCAAAATTTTATAGCTTAGATAAATTTCTGGTTTAGGTTTATTTATACTTTTAATTTGTTTTTAAATTTAAAGTATTTGGATTTATTTAAATTTATATTTTTCCGAATTGTTTGCATATTATGAATTTTCTTAAAATTATCTCTGATAATTCCTTACCACAACTGATTTCTTTTACTATTTCCATTACCTACAAGAAGTGATCAAGTATATTAAATTACATGTTGCATTTCAAAAAGTGGGTAATCGTAACATAAACCACAAATGTTTATCGCTGCACCCTACAACACTGAAGGGAGTTACATTGGGTTGATCATTAAAGTTGTCGCAGAATAAGTGAAATCAACGATTTAGAATAGAATGTTTCTTAAACGGGGAAATACCCAAGTTATAAGTGCAAGAAGAACAAGCTGCAGTATAATTTTTCATAATTCTGAAAAAGCAAAAAAATTCCCTATGAAAATAGGAGATATAGTCATAAATCCTTCACCGAAGCAGGTCCTTCCAAAATTTTACTGAATAAGTCCAGGCACAAAGAAATATCTGATTTAGAAAGTTATTTCAGCTTTTTGCTCACAATTATGAGGAAAAATATGCTTACTTCTTGAGGACGTAAAACCTTACTGGATTCACACAGCACAAAAGTTATTTGAAGGTTTAACTCTACTAACTTAATACATATATCCAGAGAGAATTGTTCAGCCTAACACTTTTAAACTATAACTGTCGCACAGTGTAGCCGAGCATATAACATTCCTTCATTTGTCGACTACTCGAAATCGAAACTCTCATATAGGAAAGAGATTCCTGGACCAAAGGAGTTCCTGGTAAAGAGAAATATATGATTTTATATATCCATAGTTCGAGAATGCATGATCAGATAGGCTACGGGGTCGCTACGGGGTCTACTCTAGGGACCTAGCGTTGGCCTTTTCTCGTAGACTACCTAATCATTGTAGCGTGCATCAAGCTGAAATTTTGGCTATTAGAGAAGTGACCGACTGACTGAGGGATAATAGTCCAGCAGTTTTTGGGGTCAATGTGGTCTCTGTCAGTCAATTCCCTGGAATCAGTGTTTCTCTATTCAACATCTACCCAGGACTGCCGCAGATCTCTTAACGGGATGGACCAGCAGCACGATGTTCACCTCATGAGGGTGCCAGAGCACAGGGACGGTCCGAAAATCTTATAGGTTCTACAGGAACTGGAGTATGTTGGCATGACCACTAGCCACGTGTAAGCATATCGTGCAACAATGCGTGGCACTGATTGTGTACAATCAAGAAAAATCTAACCCATAGTTGATATCAGGAGATACACGAAGTTTCTGTCTTTAGTCATGCCCAAGGTATCAAAGCTTGTTTTAGTTTTGATGGGGCACTGTCTGATTGGTAGACATGCGGCGAGACTAAGTATCAGTGCAAATGACTCTGTAGAAGTTGTAACGAAGAGGAAGAGGAAGAATCCACAGAACATGTTCTTTGCACGTGTCCAGCACTAGCTGGCAGGTGGATGTCTACTATGGGATCCAACCTAGTTAGACACCCGGGAGAATTATCTCAGATAGATGTAGACAAGATCTACAGCTTTTTGGAGCAAACAAAATGTTTCACGGGGGGACGGGACGTTTAATATCGTTAGCCGAGGTATCACTTTGTACTAGCAAGTATTTGTGAGTCGTTCATCGGATGCCACTAACTCCTAACCAACCTACTCCAGCTCCGAAATTATACCGACTAAATGTCAGGGAAAATAAATCTTAATAGAAACAGCCCGAGCCATTCAACATATTCCACCTGGTCCATCCAGCGAAGTCTTGGTTGTCCTATTTTTCAATATCCCTCTAGAACGTCTTCGAATACCTTTCGCACTGGTACATTTGATCCATTCTACTGACAACGCGCCATTGTGATTTGCATAAATACGTCGATGCCGGGATACAGATTATATAGCTCGTGGTACACCCCTCGTCGATACTCGCCGTTCTCTATTATAGGGTCATAAATTTTTCGGATAATTTTTCTCTCGAAGACTTCCAGTGAAGTTTTATCAGCATGGGATATAACCCAGGATTCTGCGCCATAAATCAAGGCAATTTGTATGAGAGTCTGGTATAGTTGGATGTTTATTTCTCGAAAGAGGGTCTTATCTCGGAAGTGCTGGCTTAGCCCGAAATAACACCTATTTGCAAACATAATTCTCCGTTTGATTTCTCGGCTGACGTTATTGCTTATGTTCACGGCAGATCCGAGGTAAATAAATTCGTCCACTACCTCGAAATTTTAATGGCTATCAGTGATCGCCTTTTTCACCCAATCGGGTGGACGTTCTGCTTGTAAAAACCATTAATTTTGTCTGGTCCTCGTTTACTGCCAAACCGACTTTTGCTGATTCCTTTTCAATTCTCGAATAATTCAGGCGTTACTAAAAGGCTTTTCGCACCAAGATGAAGTTTTACGCTACAAGCCCCAATGATTCAATGCTTGATTCAAATTCAAATTCTAATCTCTTGTGTCCCAAGTCCTTGCTAACAGAATACTGTTGGATTCTACATATCAACATCTAACATTCCTGAAAATTTTTGTTACTACGTGTAGGGTGGCTTTAGACTACATAGAAAATTTGTTTCAATTTCCATTTACCAAATGCCAACGTACACATGCAAATCGATCGAGAGCTACGAAAAATACCCAAACTAATGAATGTAAACTGTAAGAAAACTAAAGAGACATTAACATACATTTCTACCATTTACAACAGAAATCGACAGAAAGACTTAACCAAATAGTTTAACAAGATTTTTAGATTATGTACAGGACTGATTATATAAGTGTTAAACCAATTACACAGTGTTGCATGTAGGCAAAAACAATAACAACAATGACAAACACAGCAACAACAACAACAATATTACCATTATTAACAAATCTTCATATCAATTGCATTTATTAGATCGTTTCAATTTACTTGATGTTATTGTGAATGCAAAAGAAATCTTAATATGATGGTTTATGTTAGCAGGGTATGAGGAGGAAGATGAAATTGAGATTTAAATAATGATGATGATGATGATGATGCTGTGGTGATTATGACAGTACCAATGTTTTTAGTAATGATAGTAGTATGATAAGGGGGGTTGGAACTCGATTCGGAGCCACCATCATATTATTAGGACTACCAAAATGACAAGGCTGTAGGTTTTATTAGAAGAACCACCAGTGCAAATAGAAATCACGTCAAGTTACACAAAAGTGTTCACAACGATGTAAAAAGTGTATACAAAACTAAAAAAGTGTATACAAAAGTATAAAAATTTTACCTAAAAATGCAAAACCCGTACACAGATGAACAAATGCACCAAAAACTGTATACAATTCTACCAAACGTGTCTACAAAAGTTCAGAAAGTGTTAGGCGAAAACGTTTACCACCGACGGCCACAATCTACGTATGCATCTCCAACCCAATAGGACTGTTACATGTAATGGGTGTTTTCAAAACAGGTGTGAGGTTAACCGGTTTTTATTTTAAAATTCGAAATTTGCGAGTTATACCAAAAATATATAATTTTCAAATATTACTGAATTTTTATAATTAATTTTAAATTTCAGGATGGTTTCTATAATATGAATAAAAATAAAATAATTTAAATTACTATGTATATAACTAATTTTTTTATACTTTATAATTTAAACAAAATTATATTAAACACAATTTTCGAATACAATTTACGTAAAAGTTTAAAACTTAACGTGCTTATTTATCACTTCTACAGACAGCTGCGAAACTTGATATTGAAACGCCAAGACGAATATTCAATTCTATTCTATTCAATTCAATACAATTAAATTCAATTCAATTAAATTAAATAAAATAAATCAAATTAAATTAAGTGTAGTTAGTTTCATTTCACTTCAGTTCAATTAAACTCAGTTCAATTCAAGTCAATTTAGTTCAATTCAGTTCACTTCAGTTCAATTCAATTCAATTTGGTTCAATTCAATTCAATTCTATCCAATTTAATTAAATTCAACTCAGTTCTATTCAATTTAATTCAATTCAACTTAATTTATTTCAATTCAATTCAATTCAACTAAATTCAATTCAATCTAATTTAATTCAATTCAATACAATTCCATTCAATTCAATCCAATTCAATTCAATTCAATAAATTTCATTTAATTTAACTTCCATTCAATTCAATGCAGTTCAATTTAATTCAATTCAATTAAATTCAATTCAATTCAATTCAAGGCAATACAATTCAAGTCAATTCAATTCAATTCAATTCAATCCAATTCAATTCAATTCAATTCTATTAATTTCATTTAATCTAATTTCACTTCCACTCAATTCAATTCAGTTCAGTTCAGTTCACTTCAATTCCATTCAATTCAATTCAATTCAATTCAATTAAATTCAATTCAATTCAATTCAATTCAATTCAATTCAATTCAATTCAATTCAATTCAATTCAAGTCAAGTCAAGTCAAGTCAAGTCAAGTCAATTCAATACACTTCAATTGAATTCACTACCAATCAATTCAATTCAATTCAATTAAATTCAATTTAATTGAATTCAATTCAATTCAGTTCAATTTAATTTAGTTCAATTCAATTCAATTCAGTTCAATTCAATTCAATTCAATTCAAAACAATTCAAGTCAAGTCAATTCAATTCAATACACTTCAATTCAATACACTTCAATTCAGTTCACTACCAATCAATTCAATTCACTTCAATACAATGAATTTTTATTCAATTTAATTCATTTGAATTCAATTTAGTTCAATTGAATTCAGTTCAATTCAATTCAATTGAGTTCAGTTAAGTTCAGTTCAATTCAAATCAATTCAACACAATTCAACTCAATTAATTTAATTTCAATTCAATTCAGTTCAATTCAACTCAGTTTAACTTGATTCTGATTAACTTAATCCAATTCAATTTATTCCATTTAAATTCAATTCAATTCCATTCAGTTCAATTCAATTAAATTCAATTCAAATCAATTCAACTCAATTCAGTTCAGATCTGTTCACTTCAGTTCAATTCATTTCAAATCACTTTAATTCAATTTAGTTCAATTGAATTCAGTTCAATTCAATTCAATTGAGTTCAGTTAAGTTTAGTTCAATTCAATTCAACACAATTCAACTCAATTCATTTAATTTCAATTCAATTCAGTTCAATTCAACTCAACTGAGTTCAACTTGATTCAGATTAACTTAATTCAATTCAATTTATTCCATTTAATTTCAATTCAATTCCATTCAGTTCAATTCAATTAAATTCAATTCAAATCAATTCAACTCAATTCAGTTCAGATCTGTTCACTTCATTTCAATTCACTTTAATTCAATTTAGTTATATTCTATTCAATTTAATTTAATTCAATTCAATTAAATTCAATTAAATTCAATGTAATTCAATTTAATTTATTTCAATCCAATTCATTTCCATTCAATTCAATTAAATTCAATTCAGTTCAGTTAAGTTTAGTTCAATTCAATTCAACACAATTCAACTCAATTCATTTAATTTCAATTCAATTCAGTTCAATTCAACTCAGTTCAACTTGATTCAGATTAACTTAATGCAATTCAATTTATTCCATTTAATTTCAATTCAATTCCATTCAGTTCAATTCAATTCAAATCAATTCAAATCAATTCAACTCAATTCAACTCAATTCAGTTCAGATCTGTTCAATTCAATTAAATTCAATTCAAATCAATTCAACTCAATTCAACTCATTTCAGTTCAGATCCTTTCACTTCCGTTCAATTCATTTCAATTCACTTTAATTCAATTTAGTTATATTCTATTCAATTTAATTTAATTCAATTCAATTAAATTCTATTCTATTCAATTCAATTAAATTCAATTAAATTCAATGTAATTCAATTTAATTTATTTCAATTCAATTCATTTCCATTCAATTCAATTAAATTCAATTCAATTCAGTTCCATACAATCCAAATCAACTAAATGGATTCAATTCAATCCAAACTAATCTAACGTACTATAAGTATAATTCAATTCAATCCTATTTATCTACACAAGAAACATATTCAGCCTTATTACGAATGTCGTTCTCGTATTTCGACTACGACAGTTTTGTAAAAGATTAAAGACAAAGTTAGCGTGTTATCTTTAATCTTTTACAAAACTGTCGTAGTCGAAATACGACAACGATACTCGTAATAAGGCGGATTATCTGATGTATTTTAAAAAAGAAACAGAAAATTTATTAAAATCCTAATAATGTTGTAATTTTTTTGGGAATAATAATAATCCTTTCTACAGGCAACTAAAAGACAAGACAATTTTATTTCGTACTGATTTTGTATAAATTTTTCTACAAACATTTAAAAATAGTGTTTTCCATGCATAACGAAAAAACCGAAAGAAACCGTAAATGAAACCGAAATTCATTCTCCATTCTGTGAACCCGAAAACTGGGTTTCCGGAAATGTGACCGGTTATTGGAAAATTTTGGTATTATGAACAGTCTATCGTACACCCTTCACTAAACATTAATTCACCCACATCTACTTATATTCATACGAACGAATATTCACTGTCAATGGACAAAAAACCGAGTTCAAAAAATTATGTCAACTAGAAACATGAAGTGTCACTTCTACCGGGTGGGTGGATTTATTACAAACTTAGATTTTTTTATTATAACGAATCTGTTGCAGGATTTTATCGATGGAAGTGTTTTCTAATGTTGTACCCAATAATTACACAAACCGTTTAAGTGATTTCAAATGTTGTTTCAAATTTGTACCGAACAATTACAAATGACATGTCTCATCTCTCTTTTTCTGTTGTGTCTTGAAAAATCAATTAATTATTATTAAACCAAATTAAATGTCATCGAACTTTAAACTAACATTTTCACAAAACATATAAATTATACACTTTATCGTATTATTAATCATGTCTTTCTAAATTCTTGTTAAAATCTTTAAAACGCCAAACTTCCGACGATTCCCTGAATTAAGAATAAATTAAAATTCAAACACTTTAAATGATAAAAAAAAAAAATTTATAAAATTATTATGAAAAAGCAAATCAAAACCTATGATGCCCAAAGTATTTAAAAGTTAAAGAAGTTCATGTTAATTTTCATTTTATATTTCCAGTGCATCTTTTTGAATAATTTTAATTAAAACTTTATGCGTCCAGCAACAGGTTATGTTGTCCCCCCCCTCTACATGTGACAATTCATTTACTTTTATGACTAATCGCAAGCGTGAGAATATTGTCATTTATTTGCACTATCTTGATTTAGTTTATATGCGGTATAATTTGCCAAAACAAGCTTCATGTGCTACACGCTTCATTTTAAATGCAGTTTCTTGTAGTTGTGGCAAAGAAAAATTCAAACTACTTTAAATATGTATTTTTTAACGAGGGAGATGCATAAAGTTTGGTGACAAATTTTATGAAATACTGAACACACCATTAAAAACTTGTTGTGGTTAAAGTTTTGGATATATTGTGGACTTTAATGTTGTTTTAAAAAATATTTTTATGTTCATATGTTTGTGTCTGTTAAGACTCTGAAGAATTTCAAATGTATATAATGTATATAACGAGATTCACCGCAGGGGGGAGTTCTGTCTCCACTATTATGGTTAACTTCTGTCAATGAACTGCTTCTTGAATTGGCAGGGCCGAATGCCAGGTCTTTGCCTGTGCCGATGATATTGCTATCATCTGTTCGGGTAGAAACCTCAATTTACTTAGCATTCGTACAACCAGCCTACTTAGTCTGATTTCGAACTGGACCGCTAACAACGGACTATCACTTAACCCACTTAAAACCGAGCTTATCCTGTTCTCTCGGAAATATAAAATACCCGCAAATGAACTGTCGTCAGTTAATGGGGTGCAATTATAGTTGACGGAAAAGGTCAAGTATCTGGGGTTAATTCTCGACAGAAAACTGTGTTGGAAACCGAATGTGGAGGAGAGGGTGAAAAAGGCGTCTGTTGCTCTTTACTGCTGTAAAGGGGCGATAGGAAAGCGCTGGAGACTGTCTCCTAAGATCACCATGTGGATTTATACGGCAAGAGTCAGACCAATAATTCTCTATGGCATCGTAGTTTGGTGGAGGTCGCTCCAAAAGAAATATATTCTGAATTCCTTGACGAAAATTCAAAGATCAGCACTGATTAGCGTTAGTGGGGCAATGGGCACGACGTCAGGTACTGCACTTAGTGCTATCCTTAACATCTGTACTCCTGATATCATGGCCGAATCGGCAGCCGCTACATCCCTGGTGAGAATCAGAGATTGTGGCGTTTTGATATCTGGGCTTTCCGGACACGCTGAATTACTATACCGGATCAACCATATTCCCGTAAAAATGGACTACTGTATCCCCTACCTTCTATCAGCGACAAATCTAAGGACTTCTATTCCGAACAGGAATACCTGGGTAAAGTCACTGGAAGGGGATACCAGTAGTATCAGATTTTTCACGGATGGATCAACGTTGGACGAGCAAGTAGGCTATGGGGTCCATTCACCGGACCTAAATATTAATATCTCCTTCAAGCTGCCTGATCACTGTAGCGTATTTCAGGCAGATATTACCGCCACACTGGAGGTTGCTGAACTACTGAAAAGTAGTGTCACAACCCTCCGCAGAATATGTATCTACACAGAGAGCCAGGCTGCCATAAAATCCCTGGAAGCCATTTTTGGTACGTCCCTGACGGTGAAAGAATGCCACTCATCACTTAGGGTGATGGCAGAGTATTTTGACATTAGGCTCATCTGGGTACCGGGACACAGCGACAGTCCAGGCAATTGCGTTGCGGATGCGTTAGCTAGACGGGGCAGGCACTACGGCACAGGTTCTTCCGGCAAAAGAAGGTTTTAGTATGCCAATCTCTACCTGCCGTTTGCAGATCAGGCAGCGGGCCGATAATATGTTCAAGAACAAGTGGAGACTTACTTCAACTTGCAAACAAGCCAGGGTCCTCTGGCCACAGGTGGACAGGTAGACTTAACTTGCCGAGAGGCAGGTTATCCACAATGATAGGAACACTTTCGGGACATTGTCTTGTAGGAAAACACGCCCTAATATTGGGACCTAGAAACTTCACTCTCTGTAGATGCTGCATGGAAGAGGACGAGGAAACGACGAAACACCTTCTCTTGGATTGACCTGCTCTGGCAGGACTGAGAAGTTGGATATTCGGAACACAACTAGTTAGCACCGTAGCCCTACAGGATATTCCTGTAGGACTTATAGACAAATTTATTGAAAGGTCAAATTGGCTGGACGACTAGTCAATAGGTGCTATGGAGGAAACTGCAGTTATCACAATGGGCTTCTTTAGCCTAAGTGTGCTAGACAGCGTGCTGTCTTGGAGCCTTTTCAACCAACCAACCAACCAACCATATAATGAGATTTGTGAGAATCTCAGTTGATATTTTCTGAATATCATTTGTTTTTTTTTTTGTTAATTTTCATTGATGATTTCTGAATTTCAATTCCAAACTTCTGAATTTCACTTGATGTTTCTTGAATTTCAATTGATTTTTACAGAACTTCAATTGATGTTTTCTGATATTCAGTTGATATTTTTTGATTTTTAATTGACTGATAACGAGATCAAACTTAAAGTGAAATTTTTCTGAATTTCAATTTTATATTTTATAAATTTCAATTGATATTTTCTGAATTTCAATTAATGTTTTCCGAAATTGAAATGATATTTTCCGAATTTGAAATGACTGTTTCTGAATTTCAATTCAAAAATTTTATGAATTTCAATTTTAATTAACTGAATTTCAATTGATTTTTTCTGAATTTCAATTGATATTTTCTGGCTTTCAAATAGAAATTTTAAATTTCAATTATAATTTTCTGAATTTCAATTAGAAATTCCGAATTTCATTTGATCGTTTCTTAATTTCAATTAGAAATTCCAAATTTCAATTGTTATTTTCTGAATTACAATTGAAAAATATGTATAATTATTTTAGACGTATACAAATCTCCTACGCCTTTAACTGAGCTCCTTGGAATACAGAAGATGATTAGCGAATCTTTGTAAGAGGCAAATACTATAAGAAGTCGTCCAAAAAACTTTGTTTAACAAAGTAAACAGTGTCTCAGTAAGATTGAACTTTTGAACATTTAGCGTCATTTTTCTTTTGTGCAAGTGGCAACTCTGAAATTTGGCAGCTGTCACATATATTTATTCCGATTATTAAAAATGGAGCGCTTTACGAAAGAACAACGCGTTATAATTGTGAAAAGTTATTACAAAAATTTTGAAAGTTATGCTGAGACCGTTGGCAAACTTCAAGGAGTTTTCAGTCGAGAAAGTGCACCGTTCGAAGAGTGGTCAAAAAATTTTACGAAATTGGGTCGGTTATGGACAGTAAGACTCCTGTGAGTACCGGTCGGTCTCTTGAAACATTGCTACTGTAAACGAGAATTTCAGCTCATGTCTACTGCAGAAGCTGCAGGGATTCATGGAGAACGACGAGAGAACATCCCATATGCTCCTGCCTTGCTCTTTATATGAGAAGGAGACAATATTTGACATCTTACTCATTTTTACTTATGCTGAATAATCTCGTTACCTTTATGTCGGATACTAATTGGTTCACTAGGTACTAATGTACGTCGCTTCTTAAGCCACATCCTGGAATTTCGCGATACCTCATCGCAAATGGTTTGAACGCCCTTTAACCGTACCAGGTGAATTTACAGCTTCAAGGATGGGGACTGAATATCACGTCCCATGGTAGCACAATGGTTGTCATAGAACTAAGAGTGTCAATAGTGACAGCCACTTCTACCTAACCTCCTGTCTTGTTCATGCGGGGTTGTCTCTGTAGAACTCCTCTTGTTCGACGCATTATTCGTTCCTGATAGCAGCCATACATCAATACAGTTCAACTGTTCACCGTTTTAAGGTTTTTGATAGGAACGATTACTGGTCCATGGATTGTTAGATATTTCAGTTTGAGTTGTTACCATTTCCGAAACCTAATTCGAGAGTCGTAGTTTTTAAGCCCATCGAAAAACCCAAAACAAATTCTATTGAAAAATCTTCAAGCTACAGATCATGTGGGTCTTGATCAACTATAGTCCCACCGAGTCAATGATACATTTTTAAACTTTATTATCAATAATTAATAACCATTCCTGAATTCTTAACTGCAATGTGTGAAACAGCGAGATACCTTCCTAACTTTAGCCGAAAGTGACAAGTTTTTTTTTGTCTACCATACGCTTGGATGACTAATGCCCATCGAGGGTCAGCGACCGTCGAGTATATACAAATTTTATTATTTATTATATCATTTTGTTTAATAAATTATTTTATTAATGAATATAATTATAACATTTTGTCAAAACACCTGCAATTGTTAAGAATAAATTTTATTTAAATCGAGCTCCCCATGTACAGTGGGAAATGTAGGGCGATCTTAGGTATTGCTGCTTCTAAAAGTGCTCCAAGTTTTTGTCTTAAGTCTTTAGTTTTACACTCACGTCATAATTGGTCTTTGTAGTAAATATTTGCATTATAGTTTTACTGAAATATAGTCGTGGCGAGTTTAAGAGTTATTCAGGTGTAATATTCAGGATTCAATCAGTGAGTGTAAAACTAGAACGCGCACAGCTCACTGATTGTGAGAAGCTCTCCCTAATCCCTCCCTACATGGGATATAACGGGAAACCATTTGTTTTAAATATTCAGGATTAGGAATTTCATAAGAATTAATTCTAAAGTTTCAACAAAATATCTTATTCACTTTTCCCAATCTATTAAAATTCCAAATGTGGCCGTCGGTGGTGCAATGGTTAGTGTGCGCGCCTCTTGTATATGAGATCCTGGGTTCGATCCCGGCTCTGACCACCTTAAATTTCTTTCGGCGGCGGTCACCTCGCATAGTGACGGCGACACTATCGAGTACTTAGCCTTGAAATAGCTTCTCAAAATACCGTTCGGAATCGGTGTAAAATTGTAGGTCCCAATCAGTGAGTTAAAAACTAGAAAGTGAAACTTGTGAGAAGCTCTCCGCAATTCCTTCATGGAATGTAATGGGAAACCATTTATTTATTTTTTATTAAAATTCCAATATAATTTGTTCAGCCTGGGATATAACTCCAAAACGAAAACTTCTAATGGTTTTGGGCGTAACCTCGAAAAACGTTGGCATCACAATTTGGTGTATTGTTGTGGAGGAATACAAGGAATTTATTGTGTGCCAAATCAGGGCTGAATGGCAAATGAGCCATCAATTCGATATTTTGAATGCTTTGCACCGACCGGTGGGAGCCCGAATTGTCTCAATAGACTTCTGGCAGATAAATGATCATGTACCATTCCGAATTGAATGCTCTAATGCCACGGTGGGACATGTCCGTTTTTTTTTTTTTTTTTTAAGAAACAAACAGCCATTTGGCTCAACTTGAATATGCATGCATATATCCATGATTCACGATTTTATAGAGGTCTTTCAATGCAATGGAACCGAATTTTTTCAACACTTCTTTGCATCAATCGACACCAAACTTTTTTACACGATTGCCAAATTTTTGATGTATCCAACGCGAACAATTTGTTTGAGGGTCAAATATTCATTTAATATTAATTGTCTCTTAGTGGAACTAATTACCGAGAATACCTCATTTTCACGCTTAGTCACTTGGTCTTGCAATACCAGTGCAGTGCGACAGCATCGATGCTTTCTGACAGAACACCCGATGTTGGACAACCTTCATGAAATTCCTCCTTGAGCGCACAACGAACATCATTGAAAAAACAAACGAAAACACGGTAGCCTGGTATGATCCTCCATCACCAAAAGTCGAAGCCACGACGAAATAAGAAACAACCACCGCTCTAAAATATTCTCGATTTAATTCCATATTTCTTGATAAGATGAATTTGGCAAAACTGCGCTTCTCCAAGCCGAGCTCCAAACAAAAATCGAATATGGGGCAAAATAAGTGATGTTCAGAAATCAAAAAATTTTCTCCGATCGGAACTATGGGGCCCCTAGGGCCCAAAAACCGGGTCTACCTAGGGGCATCGTAGGAACCATCAAGTGTGGGTATTCAAATGATAGGTATTCTCCTCACGAATTTAGTAATTTACCCACACTTGATGGTTCCTACGATGTCCCTAGGTGGACCTGTTTTTTTGGACCCTAGGGGCCCCATAGGTCCGACCGCAGAATAATTTTTTGATTTTTGAAGTTCCCATATCTTGGCAGATTTTCGGCTTTTGTTTCTTTTTTTTTTGGTGCTCGACTCGGATGCGCAGTTCAGTCAAAAAGAGTAAAATTAACGAAGTCCTTCAGAGATTTGCCATATCTACACCGGTGTTATGCAAATTCGTTAAATTTGTTACGACGAAGGCTGCCAACTAGCCTCTATAATGGCTAAAATGTTCTGGGGGCAATTAAGGTGTACAAATATTTTTCATAAAATCGAATTAAAAAACCAAATCGCAAAAAAAAATTTCAATGCAATCCTCGTACAACCACTTTATATATTTTACACCATCGTATTATTTCGTTGTTTTATTTATCTTTTATCGTCGCTAATCGCTATTTATTGCAGTCACAACTCTCCGAATTTATTCATTTAGACGTTTCAGAAACCATCTCGAACTAGCGCCATCTATTTCCCGATTCTTACTGCAAGTTCGTTAGCGAATTCATCAACCGTTCGTGGTGAGATCGTACAGCGTGGCTGAGAATATATCAACTTATCTGATGATGCTATAACTTTCGAAAATAACCGCAACGAAAGGGTGTTTTTTGGAATTACACAACTTTAAATTAAAATAAAGCAAAGAAAGACATTTTTAATATCAATTAAACTGGCTTTATTGTATACATAATTTTATGCCATTAATGTTTAAATATAATTTAGGACATGCGGACGCGACGGCTGGCACGTAATCTGGAACTCCAATTTTCACACACCTTCCGCAGCATTTGCCGCCGTATTTCGCCAATAACTCTCCGAATGTTGATTTCCTTGTGTTCAATTGTCTCGGGTTTGTCTGTGTAGACGAGTGAATTTACATAACCCTAAAGAAAATAATCCAATGGGGTTAAATCACACAATCTTGGTGGCCAATTAGCAGGACGATTCTTTGAGTAGATTAATTTTAGCGTGTCATTTGGATCCGTCCTAGTGGCACCACATGTCAGCAACATTAATGCCAGCTAATTGAGTTACGAAAAAACCTGTAATCATTTCTCTATGTCGTTCACCGTTGACTCGAACATTCTGTCCATCATAATTTTTAAAGAAGACATAATAGACAAGACCAATGACTCCCCCCGGCCCATAAAGCGCACCAAACAATAATTTTCGGTGGATGAAATGGTATGAAGGAATTGGGGAGAGCTTCTCACAACCAGTGAGGTGTGCGCTTTCTAGTTTTCATACTCACTGATTGGGACCTACAGTTTTACACCGGTTCCGAACGGTAGTGCCGCCGTCACTATACGAGGTGACCGCCGCCGAAAGAAATTTAAGGTGGTCAGAGCAGGGATCCAACCCAGGATCTCATGTACAAGAGGCGCGCACATTACCCATTGCACCACTAACGGCCATTTCCATTCAACCCATTCGTTTGTGATGGTCGATTAAAACTACCATAAAATGGACGCAGTCCACGATAAGTTTGACAAACAGCACCATTATTTTGATAGAAAATGTCACCAATTTACAAGCGTTGCTCTTGTGTAAGTCTATCCATGATGAAATGGTAAATCCAAGTAAATAAAAATGAACTATCAGCTGTTAAATCGGTTCTCAAATAAAGTAGTGTTACTAACTCAAAGTTGTGAACCTGTAACAAAACCAAAAAGGATGTATAAGTAGAGAAAAAACCGGCGCAATTGGCAAACCTAGTAGAAGAGGACCAAAAAAGTCGACGCGATTCACTCAAACGCATTTCTTTCCCTCGTCATAACTTGATTATTTCATACTTTTTACATACTTTATGTAATTTGATTTAAATATGGTTGGAATTTCTATAGTTAGATACAAAAACATCATCAGAAAACTGCTCGTGTATTGAAATATTCAACGAAGAGATTAAGAGAGCGATCAGATAAACGACGCGCTTCACTCGGTTCCTTTGTTGGCATTCCACTCCATGAGTAAATTTTCTTCCCTATACCATAGTTGCTTTATGACAACACACCAAAAACGATGTACTAAAGTCGACAGTCAAAATTTCTCTTCACTCAAATGCCAACAAACAAAATGAGTGAAGCATTAATCATTATCTGCTCTCTCTCTCTTACTCTCTTCATTGAATATTTCAATACACGAGCAGCTTTTTGATAGCGTTATTGTACATAACTACATACACGACGCAAAAAGTATAAACTAATCAAGATATGACGCGAGAGAGAAATGATTTGGAGTGAATTGTTACCACTTTTCAATACTCTTTTACGAGGGTGGCCAAATTCCTCACATCTTGTGGTCGTCTACTTCTTGATCGACTTTGAACACACCCGTTACCATAAGTGTGAGGTTGGGAATGAGGAGTTTGAAATATTTAAGTCAGAGAGAGGGATGATTGTTTTTACATTAAAAACATGAGAATTTGCTTGAGCAGTCCTTTTTCATATGACAATTGAGACAAATTTTGTTGTTGTAAACAAAGTTCTTATGAGCGGGCGCTACTAGTGCTTGAATCTAAGACATTTCACACACTTGATTCCTTAATCTTTGCGACCTTTTCCTAAGGCAGGTATGAAACTGGTTTAAAGGAGAATGTTTCTTGAAGTTTTCGGAAACATCTGAGCTATGGGTGGTTGCTGTTCTTGTCCGACTTGGCATGGAATGACTTATAAATGAATTTCGCTTGGTAATATGTTTATAAAATATTTATCCTATGACCAACTCTTGGTGGAATAATGCAATGTAACTACAATAGTAATAAGAACAGTTCTAATCACACCCATTCTGTTTTTAAATCCTCTGCATTTTTTAGATGACTATCTTTATGAGATTTTTTTCATTTGAAGTTCTGACATTTAATTACATGCCGAAAATCTGTCGTTTTTTGTTGTTTGGATGCCAATATAACGTGTTCGTAGCTTGTTACAAATATAGTATACTTGTGTCCAAACACATTGTGTTTGCTATTGAATATTAGATGTTGGATACACAATGATCAGTAGGTTTTACTTATAATATATGTTTTGTGACCCAAATATGGATTTGTTTGTTGAAAAAGACTGACGACAAAAAACGTAACAGACTACAAAAAAGCAGCAGATCTTCAATTCATGAAGACAATGCATGCAAACATAGGCATGGTTCCCGAATGGTTCCCGTTTTTTTCAGCGTGTAAATAAGTCAACAATATCTGGTATTTAATATCCTGAGGTATCGAACAAATTGCACAAAATCTTCATCTGATGGTAACTGCGGCTACGTTGTTCATAGTAGTACACTTAATCAAGCTTTTCCTAAGAGCTCTTAAGACATTTTTCCTTTGTACCACAGATATTGGCTTCAATAAAACCACAGTATTCACCATAATACCAATATTCATCCACCAAAATATTCACAATTGGCCAGAAATCAACAGCATAATTGAAGCTTTGCTTTTAAATACATCATCAAAGTCGAAACTATTTTCTTCTGCTTTTGACAATTGACCGGAAATCAACAGCTAAATTGAAGCCTTGCTTTTCTATAAATCGTCACAGTCGAAACTGTATACTTCTTCTTATTCTCCATGCACTGTCGTAAATGTCTGCCCTTTTTTGTTTACCCTCCTCTCACGTCCTAATTAGTTACTGTGTCAATTGTAAAAAACCAAACCATTAAAAAAAATGCCAAATGTCCCAGATTTCCAAAATGTTTTAACACATAAAATTGAAGGTTCGTTTTTATAGCGCATCCCAAACTAAATTTGCATCAGTTTCTCCATGCACTTAGCTAAATGTCCACCCCCCTTTCGTCTACCTTCCTTTCACTTCCTAAACCATCCTCATATATCATTTTTAGCGATTTTTTTTTGCAATTGTCTTGCACCAATTAACACAAATTAATCTTGATTTATGTTAAAATCCGCCAACGATTTTCAACAAAATGCAAATGCAAACAACGACCAATAAATTGTACAGTTTTCAAACTTTATTACAAAACTTGATCCATCTATGAATGATTATACAACAAAACCGCACTCTCAGATGAATCGATCAACCGCTTCGAATCGCTCTAGACCACAATAGAAAAGTAAATCACAAAAGAAAAAACAAACAGTCAGAAATGAAATATTCGTAAAACAAAATCAAATTAACTACCAACTACCGACTACCGACTGCCAGACCAACAAATTGTTGTCATCAAACATCCAAATTATGATGTAATTTTTTGATTTGTTTGTGAATGTATGTGTGTTTGTGTGTATTTTTAAATCAAATGTCTTGTAATCCCATTAAAAATTTGTTTGATAGGGGAAGGTGAACAACCAAAAAAGTTTTTAAAAACATTTCAGAAAAAATGCTATTAACGATATCATAAAATAACCAGCGTTTTGTATATTTTATATATTGATATTAATGTTATCGCTTAAGAAATCGTTAATAGTGAAATCAAGATGAAACCCGGCGTTTAGCAGTTTCCTTAAAAAAAATACAGGTTTGTGTCTTCAGTCTTTTGTTTTGCACTAAATGAATAGAAGTAGAAAATTTAACAAACAACATTTAAATTTCCAAATATACTTGCAGGCCTTTGATGAAATTTCACTGAACCATCTAATGTCTGGTTGGGCTTGAATAGGAAAATTGACCTTATCAGATCTCAAGACCGTTGCTCAAGGAGGCTAGAGTTTTTCGGAAACTAGAACTGTAAGGAAAACTGTATTGCCGGTGAAGTCCCAAGGTCATGTACGTACTTATTTGCTCATTACCTCCCATGAGGGGTTAGCAGCAAGCTTCTCATAAGCAGTGATTTATGTATTTTAACAGTCACTGATGGGAGTTATACTTTTACACGTATACCCAACGGTTTTGGGGAGACTTCTTGATGGCTAATTACCCGATAGTGTCGCCACCACCATTGCAACGTGGTTTTGTCGTGGGCTGAGGTAAGCTCAGCCATGTCCAGAGTGTTTCGTTAGAATCCACCAAACTTTTCGAAATAAGAAGAGAATAGTTTCGAATTCAGATACTTTATTGATCTTTAATTTACAAAGTAAATTGATTTACAGGAATAACATCAACTGATTCACCCGGTCACAACACTACTCTTAGCTAGAGAACAGTCGTCTTGGTTTGGCAACACTCTTCCGGGGCACTTGTCTCGGCTTGACACACCTCGGGGCACTTTTCTGGGCTTAAGAATACTCTTCTAGGTCAGGTTGCGGACTGGTCGATTACACTAGCCAACAGTCGTTTTGTGATTTGTTTCTAGCATACTTTTTCTCATTGATTTTGACCTACTAAACACGAAAATGAGTTTTAAAAATTTTTCTGTTGATTGGTTTTCGAGATACAAATTTTTGAACTTTTTTTTTTAAATTTTTGGAGGTACACTTACAATTTTGAGCATATCTTTCGTCTTCTTTGACGTATTTGATCCTACTACTACTCAAATTAAAGCAAATTGAGCCGTCTACAACTCATTCTCAGAAAATTTTCAAATCGGGTGAGTAGTTTTGATGTTGGCGGCTTAAAAAGGTTAAAAAACTGCGTTTTTTTAGTAAAAATGTGGCAGAAAAATTCATATAAAAATTCATATAAAATATAAAACGCGATGCTAACAGCGATTTTGGTTTTTTTACGTATAGCTGGCATTTTTCCAAAGAAAATAAGCACTTACTTAACAAAATCTGACAACAAATGGCGGACTTATAATTTTTTTGGTAAAACACCGAAATTCCGCTATTTCACGATATTTTGATTTTCATTATTTGCACAGCTTACCTACCCAACGCAAACGAATAAATACATTTGAACTTAATTTAAAATAAACAAATTAGTCTTAGGGCCATAATTACAACTTGCCTTTAAAGTCAATGTTAGGAAAAGGTAACTTTAGTTGAAGTGAGCAATAAAGTCACTATTAAATGTTTTTCGTAATTACAACTTCCTAGCAAAATAAAATGAATATTTTTGATAAGGTGGCAATACCAAAGAAAACACCGATTACTTTTGACCAAATGATTTATAATAAAAAAAACGTAGTGGCAACGTACTTTTATTTCTTTGTTGACAAGCCAAAAGTGGAAAAGTTAAAAAAATTTGGTTTTGTATGTTTGAGATTTTTTTTTAACAAATGATAAAATGACGACGCCAAACAACTCAACATTGCGAAAACGGGCCAAAAATTCGGCATAGCTAAATTCATTTCTTAACCAAATGAAAGAAAAACATATGAAAAAAAACGTAGTGGCAACGTACTTTTATTCATTTCTTTACAAGCAAACCATAAAAATTTGTAGATTTATGAACAAGAAGTCTGCCGCTGGTTGCAGCATTCCCCTTGCATCGGAAGGGAATTTTATATACTTATTCGACAAAGCAGCAGCTACGAGTTTTCAAAAATAACCTCTAGCTGGTTTTTATGTAACAAATAGGTTCTGCTTTTTTGGTCTTCCATTTTTTACTTTTTGTTTCCATAGCTAAACTAATTTTTTCTTCTGCATAGGTCGGAAAATGTGGCATCTTTAAAAAGATAAACCTTACGTTAAAAGTTAAAGGGAACACTGGGTACCCTTTAACTTACCAGTCACTTTTAGCCGAAAGTTTGCTTATAATAACGAAAATCTAATAATCTGTCCGATTACATCCTAACTTTAGCTATTGGCAAGTTGTAATTATGGCCCTTAGTATATTATTTTTTAATTTATTTAGAGCACTACATACTCAATGTATGGCACAATTAGAAATGGATGTGCCAGGTTAGCTAAACTAACGAAATTAACCAAATCAACGCCCATAAAAAATGAGTAGAAACAAAGATATAACTGTACATTTTATGCCATGTGGAAAAACAGCTGACTTCTTCTTTGTTTTTTGTATTCGCTGCAATTGGTCTCACGTATTAGGGTCCAAATGTAGTCACCCATCATAGCCGTGTCATAGATGCCCTGATAGCGTCGTTCCATAGCCTTCAATTCCTGATGAAAGCGCTCGCCGTGTTCGTCGCTCACGTCTCCTAAATTCTCAGGGAAAAAATCCAAATGAGAATGCAGAAAGTGTATTTTAAGTGACATGTGCACTCCTACCCAAAAATGAAAAAAAACGAGAATTAAAACGCTATTTAAATTAACATTTGTTTCAAAAAAAACCTACCCATTGCTTCATAGTTCTTTACCAGATCCTCAACTATGTCCTTATAATTATGGCTTTTGTTGTTTCCTAAAAAGTTTTCCACAACAAGCCTGAAGGAATTCCATGCTGCGGCTTCGATGGGTGATAACAGCTTCGGGAATGTTTCATCTTTCAACATTTTTTTTATATCGGGTCCTGCGAAGACTCCTTCTTTAATTTTTGCCTGCGAAAGGTAAGGGAAAATTGACCGTAAATAGGCAAAAGCTTCACCTTCTTTGTCCAATTTTTTGGCAAAATTTTTTATCAAACCCAATTTTATGTGCAGCGGCGGAAGTATTATATTTTCACGGTTCTCTATTAGTGGTTTGCGCTGAACATTCGCTTCTCCAACTACAGGTTTCCTTCGTTCCGGCCATTTTTTTTGAATATAATGCTGATCATCAGCGCGGCTATTCCAAAGGCACAGAAAACAGCAATGTCGCGTATAGCCTCCTTGGAGTCCACACAGAATGGCTACAACTTTGAGGTCGGCGCATATTTTCCAATTATATTTGCTATACTCTATGCATTTCAGCAAAATGTTCATAGTTTCATAGTTCTCCTTTGAATGAACCGCATGAGCAATAGGAAGAGATGGCTTTTCATTCCCATTATGTAAGAGAACTGCCTTCAAGCTCTCTTTGTTGCTGTCAATAAACAACCTCCATTCATTGGGATTGTGAATTTGGTGAAGCTCTTGGAACAAGCCGGAAATGTCGCTGCTAAAACATATTTGGTCTTTCTTTGTATAAAATTTTGCATACTGCTGGTGACGCTTCCTGTACGCTGTTACTTTCACTTCTGAATCCGCAAATCCACACTGTACCATCCGAGACGCAAAAAGTTCGGATTTCTCCTTAGTGAGACCAAAATCGCGCACCCAATCGTTTAGTTCGGCCTGTGACAGTAATTTTCGCTTTCTGCACGCCACAAATTCGCTTGCACTTGACTCGGACTCTTGATCTGACGATTCTGCTTTTTGAAGAGATGCACCAGGGCACACTGGATATGGTACATCATTCGAATGTGGTACTGGAAGTGCAAACGATCCCACTTGAGCGTAGTTCCATTTTAAAAATCTCCCTACCCCACTGTTTGTGGTGAGGCAAAAATAACAGTCTGTGGAATGGCATAGCGGCTTTTTCCACATCATTGGTGTATCGAATTTCATATGGGGCCTAAAATTAAAATAAATTACTATATTTGCTTTGCTTAATGTGTTTAAATAAAAATTCTTACCTTCCGCCAGCTGCCCAGTTGGTTAGGATTATATAGCAAAGATCACATAGCGACTTAGGTGTCCATGATTCTGTGATATTTGGTGAAATACCAAAATAATTCAAATAGTGCAATTCCACTGCTGGAGTAAACGCGTGTGCGTGATTATTCTTTATAAACTCGCCACAAACATTGCAGAAATTGTCTGGATTGTTCAAACACTCGAACACACGTAGTCTTTTACTCATTGTCTTACTTGTTGGGTAGGTATTATATGCACTTAAATTCAATTTGTTTCACTTTTTACTCGTACTACTCGCGTTCGTAGACACTTGTTGAATGACAAAAAAACGATAAATGAACACCTATAAATACTATACCTGGCTATATACCTGATTCAGCTAGTGTGCGTTTCAAATTGTGGAAAAGTTTCCAAATAATGACCACTCACAAATGTGGGGGGAATTTCTGTAAAAAAATCCGATACAGGTAGCCATCGGGAAAACACACATCAATAAAAAAGTGTAATTCCCTTTAATTGACTGTGAACGGAGTAGCAGTCATAAAGGAACACGAAGAGCGTCCACGCACATTCAGAAGCGTATATTACTCTGCAACCACAATCATAAAAATTAAATAACTATTTGTGTATTACTTATTTTTTTTTAATTCTGAGAATCATAAAAATTACGTAAACGTTTTTTCCAAACAATTTTGTACATGTAAAGTGGGTTTGCCAAAATTCGTATCGTAAAATGCACCTGTGTTTCTATGTTCTGCATTTTCATTATACCATTTTCTTAAAAACATCGACGAAACGTCCCTACGGTATTGTAAATAGGTTTTTTACAATTATGAAATATTTGTGTTATTAATATTAATTTAAAAATTTTATCAAAACTGCTAAGTGCTGTGACATTTGAAAAAAATTTCCAAAAAAAAAAATTGCTGGTTTCACTAAATTTTTGAAATTTCACGTCCCTTGCCAGAACAGAAGACATTAACCCAGGGTGGTGAAATTTTGAACAGAAGTAACTTATGTATAGGAGCAACTGTTCCGTTCTATTCCAAAAGGATTATAAAAAACTTTTTCGATCCCTCCTAGTAGGTTAGCTGTGCAAATAATGAAAATCAAAATATCGTGAAATAGCGGAATTTCGGTGTTTTACCAAAAAAATTATAAGTCCGCCATTTGTTGTCAGATTTTGTTAAGTAAGTGCTTATTTTCTTTGGAAAAATGCCAGCTATACGTAAAAAAACCAAAATCGCTGTTAGCATCGCGTTTTATATTTTATATGAATTTTTATATGAATTTTTCTGCCACATTTTTACTAAAAAAACGCAGTTTTTTAACCTTTTTAAGCCGACCACATCAAAACTACTCACCCGATTTGAAAATTTTCTGAGAATGAGTTGTAGACGGCTCAATTTGCTTTAATTTGAGTAGTAGTAGGATCAAATACGTCAAAGAAGACGAAAGATATGCTCAAAATTGTAAGTGTACCTCCAAAAATTTAAAAAAAAAAGTTCAAAAATTTGTATCTCGAAAACCAATCGACAGAAAAATTTTTAAAACTCATTTTCGTGTTTAGTAGGTCAAAATCAATGAGAAAAAGTATGCTAGAAACAAATCACAGAGAAAATTTTGTTATTTGTGACCTAGTGTTATCAGTGTCTTGCAAACGCGATTATTCGGATTCGCTACGTAGATCGGTATCGGATATGCGGGATCCTGGTTCGGCTTATATGTCCGGTGAGAACGGTTTGGGATCGGTTATCATGGGATGGCCTGCATGGAGACAGTAAGTGTAGGAACAGTAGGCCGGAGCCTCTGTGTAAAAACAGTGAGCCGAAGCCCTGTGTAGGAACAGTGAGCCGAAGCCTCTGTGTAAAAACAGTGAGCCGAAGCCACTGTGTACGAACAGTGAGCCGAAGCCACGTGTAGGAACAGTGAGCCGAAGCCACTGTGTAAAAACAGTGAGCCGAAGCCCCTGTGTAGGAACAGTGAGCCGAAGCCTCTGTGTAGGAACAGTGAGCCGAAGCCCCTGTGTAAGAATAGTGAGCCGAGGCACCTGTGTAGGAATAGTGAGCCGAGGCCCCCGTGTAGGAACAGTGAGCCGAAGTCCCTGTGTAGGAACAGTGAGCCGAAGGCCCTGTGAAGGAACGGAGAGCCGAAGCCCCAGTGTAGGAACAGTGAGACGCAGCCCCTGTGTAGGAACAGTGAGCCGAAACCCCTGTGTAGGAACAGTGAGCCGAAGCCCCTGTGTAGGAACAGTGAACGGAAGCGTCTGCGTAGTAATGTATTTACACCGTCTTTGCTAAAGAACGGACCCCAAAATTGCTTCTGTCTTTTGCAAAACTAGAGCCCAGATAATCTTACTGGGAAACCATTTATTTTTTTATTCTTACAACTTCTACAAAAGTCATTTGCCCTGACTTTTAGTCTTACCGCCTGTCTACCAATAACACACAGTATCCCTATCTGAGCTAATTCCTCAAGGTCCGTAAATAGGCATCCTCCTGCCGGCTAGTGCTGGACACCCAGAAAAGATTGACAGTGAATTATTTCTCTTCCTCGTCGTTACAGCTTCTACAGAAGTCATTTGCCCCAACATTTAGTCTTGCCGCCTGTCTATCAACCACACAATGTCCCGTCAAACCTGAAACAAGCATTGATACCTTGCGCCTGGCTAGAGACAGAAGGTTCATGAATGCCCTGCTATCCACCAGATATATTTTTTTTGATTTGTCGTCTGCATCATCATTTAGAAGCGTTATTGCAGGATATGCTTACGAGTCGCTGGAGGTATGTCAACATGTTCCAATTCGTGTGGAACCTGTAAGACAGGGACTGCCTTACTACCATCACTTAGACCAGTTTGAAGGCGACCGGTTAATAAAAAACTGAACCACTCATATGCTAAGGAACAGGTGGATTAGATGTGGACCGTATAACAAACGCATAAGGGCAATGGAGGAGTGCTACATTGACAAACTGCGAAAAGTTCAACGCACAAGCTATCAGGGTATAAACGATGAAAATTTATACCAATTTCCATATGGCCAGTGCCACGAAACATGGTAGGAGTATATGGATAATTTAGGTGGCTCTCCATATGGCCACGAGACAGGGTAGGACTCAATGGATAATTCTAGGATTACCTAGTAGATGGTTCAGATACTAAGTCCTTATTGCGAAAGGAGAGATAAGTTGGTATTAAGATAAATTTTATACTTCGGAAGCTGTTACGACAGTTGGTGCATTTGTTTAGCAGATCTTGGATTTCTTGGACAGTTTCGTTAATAGAAATATGGTAGCTTTTTATGATGTTCTCAAAAATTAAAAATTGTTTTACATAATTCAGCAGCAAGCTAAACGATAATAAGGTCTCGGATTTCTTTATTATTTAGTGTATAAAATTGTACAGTTTAAGACAATAAACCCGAATCTGATTCAAGTGCACTCTTTACAAGGCAAGCGTCATGTTTAACTAAGCCCAACATATATAACTTCACGTTAACTTGGTCCTATGTGAAAAAACAAATGACCCTAAAACAAAAGATTTAAGACTCAAACTTTAACACCCAACATTGCGCCACAATAACTAATGGCCGACAGGGAAGGGTGAATTAAAAATGTAGACATATTATCATTAATGTTACTATGTGTTAATGTTACTAACTTTAGCTAATAGCTTGTCATATGCTAGTATATTGCAATGCAATGCCTGTGCGACAAGTTCAATTCAAATGGGAAGTCATAAGTAACCAAACATATTTGTCAAATTTTATTTTTTGCTGGCTATTTGATTGGTATTCTTCATGCTCGAATTATTATGATCTTATTGTGTGTCATTGGAGTAGACACACTCGCTCATAAGTCATAGATATCTTGGCTGTACAAAAGGAAAACAAAACTAATTAAATCACAGCAATTGTTGGTAGCCAAATGGTGATGTTGTTATCACTACTAATGTTGCTGGGGCTTTTCACAAACTGTTACAATTTTTCAGAGGCATATTGCAATCATAGTGATGTCAAGGTTTTATATAGTAAACAAAGCGTATTTAGTTTTTTCTTTAGCCGGATTTCTGAAAAATTATAACAAACCCCCGCCCGAACCACTTGAGCTCTACTCGTATTGGAACGGAAATTAAGAAAACAAAACAAAAAAATATGTTTGATTTCAGCAAAATACACAAAAACAAAATTGTCATAGACGACGCATAATTACAAACAATAGTTAAAACAAGGTGAGCTAGAAGTAGAAATTAAGACAAACGCATACACTCGAAAAGACACAAATAGAAACACCGACACCTTAGTAGTTAATATGAACGTTTTGGGTTGAAATTAAAGTTTGTGTCTTTAGTCTTTTGTTTCCATAAAGTGCCGCAATAAACAACAACTTATCTGCCGTACTTTTTGCACAGGAAAATATGGTTGCTAGTAATTTTAAATCAAAATCTGCCCCCCCCCCTAACTACCTTAGTTTGTTATTTTTCTACTTTGGTTTTATTTGAAATGTTTGGTTGCAAATAAGTAATCATTGGTTTTGAACATGCAACAAAGTTTGGAATTGGTTGAATTATTTTCAATAAAACTCTATAATAATAAAGCTCAATTTGGACGTATATCCATGTACAGCAATCAATTAAACTTCAATAATTTCGTGGTTAGTATTCGATTTTTGTTTTTGGAAAATTCTTAAATATGTATATGAAATCATAAACCATAACAAATAGATTTCAACACCTTGTTGATTTGGAAAATGTATAGGTGAAGAAGAAACATCTTGGTCTTTGAGTAAGTTATGTCAAGCTTGAAATAGAAGTAGAGGAAGGGGGTTATTGCCAATTGAAGTATTTGGCAGTAAGTAAAATGAAATAATTTCCTATGATTTTTGTTATTTCATCATTTGCTCAGGAGGGAAATACATCTGAGTCTTTTACAGAAGCCCTCTTTGGCAGAAGCTCCGATATGTTCCTTTCGTGCTTGAGCAAGGAAATATTTTAATGTTACCACCTTTTTCGTATTTTTAATGAAAATAAAATGTACCAATGAGTAAAACGCTGAGAAAGACGAACAAGAATACAAGGATTTAAAGGCAATTTCCATGTCTCGAACAGAGAAGTCACTGCTGCTACCCAGCAAAAAATTTTAAGAGTTTGAGAAGCATGGGAAACTTTTTTCCCATACGTGGCATAAGGTACTTACTGAGATGTCCTTAAATGTATACCACGAGAAAAGTCAATAAAGCAAGGCATACAATTATGTGTAAAGTTTCTATCTATTGCGAAATTTAGACGAAAGTAATGTTTATTGCTTACCACACCACTTCCTTGTAAGCAATATATTAAGGTAATAATTAAATTTGTTCATCGTTCGATTACTAAGATGCAGCAAAGTAAAGCAATGAATATCATTTCACTAGATCTTACGAATAACCACCGATCTCCCACGACAATTTGGATTAAGTTCAATTTAGTGGATATTTAGATTTCGTAGAAAGTGGATGTGCCCAATTTTAGTCCAGAATAGCCGACGTAGTGCTCGTTTTTATAAACATATTAAAAAAATTTAAATAAATAATTAACTTCATAAAATAAATGAATACTTTATTAAAATCGGACTATAATATGCTAAATTCTCAACATGAAGCAATTACTATACCTTATGAACCAATTACTATCCTTATGAACATCTTCGCCAATTCACAGAAAGATGGGCTTTTAATTGTCCTTAAATATACATGATTTCACAACATCCAAGATGCTACAAAATAAGCACCCTTTGTCGCCCTTAACTGCACGCTGAAACAGAAACGGCCTCTGTAACGTATTCTCTCAAACACATTCCGCAGGAACAATGTATATGTTTGGAACACGCTCCAAATATTTATATCTTTGCAAGTCTTAAACTCACTTATATTTAAATGCAAACATTGCCGTGTTAACTTGCAAAGGTGCATAATTTTACGTGAAGCCATATACGCGTTTCATCCCAAACATCCATATACTTACGTCCAAACATTCGTGTGTTTCCTCCCAAACGAACGATTGACGACGGAATGCATGGAAATAGCAGTACAGAAATTTTAGTCGGGTGAACCGACTTACACATACCCTCACCCGAAGTCATCCGTTGCGACCGAGTTCTATTGAATATTGGCTAATGTGGCAATATTCAATAGGAGAGTGGTATTGTGCTAAATATTATCCAATACCCAACTTAATTACGATCCTAAGTGATTATGGGGCGTTACGGTGACTACCAGCCAATTGTCCGCCCAATATTTGTATGGGAGGTATAAATATTATTCATCTGTTTTGACACAGTATTGCACAAAATATTGATCAGTTGCAAATTTTGTTAAGATCGGTTGTGGTATGCGGGAGATATCTAGTCGGCCAGCCGGAAAGCCGCCAACTTTTGTATGGGAGATACGAAAATGGGCGCGGACACTAATTAATCTTTAATTTTTAGGAAAACGTTGCCGAGTACCGAATTTCATTAAGATCGCTTGATCGCTTGATCAACCGGTCATCCGCCCACCTTTAGTGCACATTTGAGTAAATTTTGTCTAGTACCAAACTTTATAAAGATTGGTTCGGTTTTGCGGGAGTTATCTTGCCACACAACTTATATTGGTAGGGCGTGACAAAATCACCCTTATCTTAATCGGTGACTGGCGTTTGATAACACGAAGCCTATAACCTAATTTCATTAAAATTGACAACACGAACAACAACCAAGTTTTTGTATGGGATGTACCAGAATGGGCGTGGCAAAACGACTCATTTTCCGTAGAAGAGTGGCATTTTACTAAATTTTGTCTAGTACCAAATTTCGTAAAGATTGTTCGGTTTTGCGGAAGTTATCTCGCCGAACAACCAGCCGACCGAACAACTTATAAATGGTAGGCACCAACATGGGAGTGGCAAAATCGCTCTTGTCTTACTTGGTGACTCGCGTTTGATGACATGAAGCCTAAGTGTTTCACGCGACATATCGCATTCACAACCCGGACGACCACCAAGCTTTTGTATGGGAGGTACCAGACTGGGCGTGGCGACTTCGACCATTTTCTCCAATTAAGTAGATATTTACATATTATTAACCAATGTTTGAGTTGAAGCTAATCATATCTACCAGAAAAAGGTTTCGAAGAAACATGATTTCGTTCTAAATGTGTCGATTTGTATGGGAGTTAGCAGAAGGGGCGTAGCCAAACGCCCATTTTCAACCCAAACTAACCATGGACAAATAATAGTCGCTGACAAAATTTTGCTGTGATTAATAAATATTTACGGAAGTTATAGTGTTGGCCAGCCAGCCAGACAGACAGACAGACGGACATGGCTCAATCGTCTTAAAAAGTCCCAAAACGAATTTCATCCAAAGACACTGAGGGTCTAATACGGCTCCTATGGGTGAGGGTATAAAAATGTAACAGATCTGTCAACATAAGAAACACTCAATTAAGTTACACACGCATTCAGGAATATTTATGAATCACTGACTGAAACAGTGCACCAAATACAGCTGTATTTGAATCACAAACAAAACTGTATTTGTATTACAAACACATATATTATATCATATGAATCAGTGTGTATACAGCTTGTAATATTGAAAAGCAAACCCAATGTGTTTTGGCACAAGTATACTATGTTTGCCACAATCTCCAGACACATGCTATTTTTGCATCCAAACAATATATTTTCATTATGATCATGGAATGGAAGAGTAACAACTTAGACAGTTACTTCTATCGTATCCTAAGAAGAGGAAAGAGTTTCCTGACAGTGCGTTTTTTTAAATGTTTATATGTTTTTCAAATGAATTGAGAAAAATAAGCATTTTTTGTAATTTCCTGGAATTTGTGAATTGTATATTTACAAGGTATAACAGTGACATTATTCAGCAAAAATATTTGCAATTATAATTATTTAGCTTCAGGTTCATTAAACTTTCTTTTCGCGATGCGAACATAAGTTCAATGAAAATCAGAACAATAGAATAATTGCATGAATCGAGAGTGTTAACCCTAAGATGCGTACTCATTATAAGTTTTGAAAAATTTACAAATCAACTTATACAGTCGTTGCATATTGAAATAATGCAACAGATAACAAAAAAATATAATATAAAAATAACAACAACCACGTCAATACCACAAAAAATAATACGTTCAATTGAATTGAATTGAAGTTAATTAAAACTTTAAGATGAAGTATTGGCAATCAATATTTACAAAATGCTAATTTGACCACTATATGTTGTCAATAATATTGACATTATTCATTCTTTATCGTTTCAAATGAAATCGGAAAGTTAACCCCATTGACCACCCTCCCTCTCTTCCCAAAAACAACATCTTCCGTGAGTTACCAAAGGACTCAAGCGATATCATGTTTTAATTGGCAATTAGTAACATCTTAACAAGTATTGTTAATCAAGGTTTCTGTTAATTAACCATTGAAATTAAAATAATTTATTATAGAAATGACAAAATTTTAAATTTCTACTTTTTGAATATTTAAAAATCATTTAATTATCGTTAAGTTTTACTTTTACATTCGTTTTGAAAATTAAATTTCAACATAAACCCAATGACCTTTTGAAATTTGAATATTAACATGAAGAGAGAGCAACAACATTGCGGCAAATGTAAACATTTCTTTTTTTTTATTATTTTAGAATTATTAATGAAATTCTTTATTTTCACAACGACAGTGTTATGACAACAATACTCACATTCTATTCACAGGCGTTGTATCACGTTGTGACAATTTGTCATAATAATACAAAGAAATCAACCCATTTGCGTTTCAAATTATTAGGTGTAAACAATTTAATTTTCGACATCAAAAAATATTAAAACCTTAGTTTTCTTTATTTTGAATTCTTCATGTTGACAGGTAGCAAAACAAAAATCAAGATGTGTGAGCAAAATTCTGTCATTATATGTCAATAATGATTTATATCGCGATATAAATTGGCATTAATAGACGATAAAGTTTTTGGTGGAAAACATGAGATGATTTATTAAAAATAAGGATAACAAAATATTTTGAGGAACGATATTGATCAGCCATGTCGTCACGCGAACAGCTTTTGTATAAATTTAAAATGTAAACTTGTTTGAACTTTGGAAAAGTTTGTGTCTTAAGTCTTTTGAATTACTAAAGGATAATAGAGACAACGAAACTTATTTGCCATGTAAACGTTATTAACAATTATGTTTTATTTGAATATAAAGTACAAAGTGAACACAAAAGTACAAGTGGTGTACACAAAACTACACAGAATTACAAAAAGTGTACACAATAGTACAAAAAGTTAGCATAAAGCTAAAAGAAGTTTACACAAAAGTATAAATATTGGAGGCAATGCACAACGCGTGTACTCAAAAATACAAAAGTGTTTACTAACGTAAAAAATTGCACCCAAAATTACAAAATGCACCCAAAATTACAAAAATGAGCAAAATTGTCAAATACCAAGCCGCTCTTTAAAATACCCCGAAGATAGAGTAAAATACAAAAAAAAATGGTTTCCCTTTACATCCCATGAAGCGCTTTCTAGTTTTTACTCTCACTGATTGGGACCTACAGTTGTACACTAGTAAAATATAACAAAATATAAAAAAATGTCACAGCTCCAAACACGGGTCTTGAGGACGAATTTAAAAAAAAACCTTTTAATTAACTTTTGGGACGAAATTCCGTATCGCACGTTGCGGGATGGGAGCTAAATGAAAAAACTTAGACAACTTTTTTTAACACTATTATTCTAAACCCCAGTTTTATCAACTATATTGTTTACTTTTGCTTTGGTTTGTGTCTAGACTAGGGAAATTTCTTGTTTAATGGGAATTTTTCTAGGTGGAGCCAGTAATCGATATTTAGTATATATTGTGGTTTTGAACCCCATAAAAAGTTAATTTAGAAAACCCAAAGTGAAAGAAGTTCAAAAAAGGAACATTTTCTTAAATAAGTGCCTTTACTTAAAAAAAGTAAATTTTCTCAAAAAAATACCTATTCCTATTCTTAAACAAAGTGGCTTTCCTTCAAAAAAAAAATACTTCATCTTAAAGAAGTACCTTAGCTTAAAAAAATATATATTTTCTTACAAAAAATACGTTTTCTTGAAAAAAAAATATTTTTTTTAATAAGTACCTTTTCTTAAAAGATTACATTTTCTTACAACAAACTGCCTTTTCTTAAAAAACTACATTTTCTTTAAAGTGTACTTTTTTTGTAAAACAAAATAACTTTTCTTGAGATAAGTACCACTCTTAAAAATTGATCTATTCTTGAAAAAAGGACCAATTCTAAAAAAAATCCCATTTCTTAAAAAAAACCCTTTTCTTCAAAAAAAACCTTCTCTTAAAAAATACCTTTTCTTACAAAAATTCCTTTTCTTAAAAGTACCTTTTCTTAAAAATAAAATAATACCTTTTCCTTTCCTGGGATAAGTAGCCTTTCTGAAAATAAGTAAATTTTCTTAAAAAAATAAGCTTTTCCTAAAAAGAGCACCACTTCTTTAAAAAGTACCTGTTCTTAAAAAAGTGCTTCTTCTAAAAATAATTCATACCCTTAAAAGTAGGACCTCTCCTTAAAATCTGACCTTTTCGGGAAAATATAATACATATTTTTACGAAAAGGACCTAAAAATATACTATTTTTTACAAAAAATACGTTCTATAAAAAAAATGTTTTCTTAAAAAAAGTTTATCATTTTACAAAAAGTATCTTTTCTTAAAGATCAATGTAAATTATCGTATTTTTCAACGGGCGCCTTAGGCATGTTGGAACTAACCAACCGGGTGTCCTCTGACACCTCTTGATTTTTTTTTTATAGAATATGAATATATATGTTTGGAACACGCTCCAAATATTCATATATTTGCAAGTTTTACTCTCACTTATATTTGAATGCAACCATTGCCGTGTTCACAGCGACCATGATTGCATACTTTTACATGAAGCCATATGCGTGATTCATCCCAAACATCCATATACTTACGTCGAAGTATTCGTGTATTTCCTCCCAAACGAACGCTTGACGTCTGAATGCATGAAACTAAAACGTAACAGATCAGTCAACATACGAAACACTCAATTCATATACACACGCATTCAGAATTATTTTTTAATCATTGACTGAAACAGTGCACCAAACATAGTTGTATTTGTAGCAAAAACAAAGCTGTATTCGTATCACAAACACATATATTATAAGATATTAATTAGTGTGTCTCTAACATGTAATATTGAATAGCAAATACAATGTGCTGGACACAAGTATACTATATTTGTGACAATCTCCAAACAGATACTATTTTTGCATCCAAACAAGGACAAAATACAGATATTTCAGCGAGTAATGCTGGCAAGTGGTACATTTCATACAAAAGTCTAGCCGTATTTCAGCAGGTCGGTAATCGATTGCCAGTTCAACGCTCCCTTACAAACCTGCTTCTGAGTAAGCACCATTTTTTGCTTGGCACATGCTGGAAACAAACGACCCCTGTAACATTATGCAGGAACCATGTATATATTTGTAACATTTATTTACTGATGTGCAAGCATTATTTATGATCTGCTGCTTTTTTGTTTCTTTGCACAAACTCGGGTCTTGAGGACAATTTAACAAAATTCGTTTTAATGAACTTTTTTTATAGAATACGTCAAAATATGAAGAAAAAATGAAGTAAAATTTTTCTATAACTCGTTTAGTTATCGAGTTATCGGAATATACGCGTATCGAAGACTGTTTAAAAAAACTGCCGTTTTGATGTAGAATTCCTCAAAATATGTCGGAAAAATTAAATAAAATTTGTCGATAATTGGGTTAGCTGTGTTCTTATTTATTGCTGTAATTTTATTTTTTTTTTTTATGAGACCAGCTTGGTATTCAGTAATTCACCTCAAAAATGTGCTCGGAATATGAACATACATATAGCGAGGAATTGCAAGAGCGTGTCTCGGACCGTTTGAATCAGTCACGTACGCAGGAGGGAACGGAGACAGGCGGATAGTACAGCGGTCTAGGCGAAGATCCAATTTCGATGAATTATTGTGTCCATTCAGAGATCTCGTGGAAGGGGATTTCCCTGGCAGATGGAAATTTCAGATGCTTGCCCTGATCCCAAAAGGGACGAGCTCTCGTCGCATCGACCGACGTGCCTTATGAATACAATGGATATTAGCCGTGGAGTAGGGCCTGTCTCGAACCTGGCATGGGCCTGGCTTCCGAAAAGGTCGCTCAATCATGGTCGCTGTGAAAAGGATCGTATATCTGGCAAAGTATGCAATCGCGGGAAAACGATGGAAGGCTGGTTCCAAGGAGTACTGCACCGTCATTACCCTGGATGTTAAAAACGCCTTCAACTCGGCCAACTGGGGACAAACAAGAGCAGCTCTTACCAGGATTGATACAGCCTCCTGGGTATATCCTGAACATCCTTGATTGCTACTTCTCCGACCGTAGACTAACGTATTACAGCGATAATGGCAAAGCGTTGTATGATAGCGGGAGTTCCCCAGGGGTCGGTCCTAAGCCCCCTCCTTTGGAACATTATGTCTGATGGAGTATTAAGAGTAGAAACACCAAAGGGTACTGAAGTAATTGGCCTCGCCGACGACACTTCTATTGCCACGATGGCAAACCACCTCGCCCAGAGGAGGGAAAACATGGAGGAATAGCGGCGCAGATCAAAACTTGGCTAAATGCAGCGGGTATGGAACTGGAAGGGCATAAGATGGATGTTGCCTTAATAAGTCCAAGCAACGCCAACGAGAATAATAAACACTGGAGGTCCTAAACCGGTGAGATGGAAGCTCATAGCTACAGTCGTAAGCTCGATTATTCTGTATGCTAGTCCTGTGTGTATGCTAGCCTGATATCCGTATATCGCCTAAAGGCCCTGAGATTAATTACCGGTTTCCGAACGGTATCAGAAGAGGCTGCATTTGTTATTGCTGGTTCAATACCAATTGATATCCTGGCAGATGAAATGAGTCGGATATATAATAGGCTCTGGGAGAAAATACAACCCAACTATGTTATCAAATGAGTTGATCGGTTGAGTTCTTTGGAGACTCAGGTAGACACGATGGCAACACTCGTCAAAAGGAAGGTGGGCTTTTAACCTCATACCTGATATAGCTGTATGGGTTGGAAGAACCCACGGAGGAACGAACTATTATATGAACCAGTTTCTCAAAGCCATGGCTGCTATAGAAAATATCTGCACAGATTTGAACATGATAGCTCTCCTATATACAGCCTACTCAAGGACGCTCTCGCAAGTTTTAGCTCAGAACCCACCCCCTCCCGATGACGGTTCTGAAGCGTATGGAGAGATCATTTCTCTGCACTACTAGTATCTGAAATATCCAATGACGATGGGGCAATCGATCATAATTTGGACGACGTCGTTGATTGCCCACCTCCTAACCAGGACGAGATCAGAACAGCTATTGCCCGGCTTAAGCACAACAAAGCCGCAGGAGCCGATGGATTGCCGGCGGAGCTGTTTAAGGCTGGCGGCGATGAGCTGATAAGGTGCATGCATCAGGTAATTAGCTAAATTTGTTTAGATGAATGCATGCCCGGCGATTGGAGTCTCAGTGTACTCTGTCCCATATTTAAAAAAGGTGACCCGAGTCTAAGCCTCGGCTTTAGACCTGGAAAATTGACCACTGAACAGATTTTCACCAAATCCTGGAGAAGACCCACGAACAACAAATCGACACCTATTACCTATTTGTCGATTATAAAGCGGCCTTCGATAGCCCGATACGGGAGAAACTCTACGAAGCAATGTCTGAGCTTGGTATTTCTGCCAAACTCATACGCCTTTGCAGGATGACCTTGACGAAAAGCAAATCCGCAGTGAAAGTTGGTAAGGATCTTACCGAACCTTTCGAAATCAAGCGAGGCCTCAGGCAAGGCGACACCCTATCGTGCGATCTCTTTAACATCTTAATGGAGGTCATTATGAGAAAAGCTGCAGTCAATATGAATAAAACCATCAGCAGCAAGAGTCACATGCTGCTCGGGTATGCTGATGATATAAATATCATTGGGTGCACAATTAGAGAAGTTACTGCGGTGTTTTCGAGAATTTAGAAGGAGTCAGAAAAAGTGGGTCTGAAAGTAAATAAGGCAAAGACAAAATTAATGGCTTCAACGAACAGGGCCTCCACGCGATTAGACCAAAGCGTGAACGTTGATAACCATTATAACTTCGAGGTAGTGGACGAATTTATATACCTCGGATCTGCCGTGAACAAAAACAACAACGTCAGCCTTGAGATCAAGCGGAGAATTGTGCTTGCGGATAGATTTTAATTTGGGCTAAGCAAGCACTTTAGCGATAAAGCCCTCTCTCGAGTAACAAAAGTCCAGCTGTACCAGACTCTCATTCACCCTGTCTTGCATTATGGCGCAGAATCCTGGGTCCTATCGCAAGCAGACGAAACATCTGTAGGAGTCTTCGAGAGAAAAATACTCCGGAAGATGTATGGCCCTATAGTGCACAACGGCGAGTATCGGCGACGCATGAACCATAAGCAGTATGAGCTTTATCCCGACATTGACATAGTTCAGCGAATCAAAATTACGCGATTGCGCTGGCTAGGCCATGTCAGTAGAATGGATGAAGTCGAACCAGCACGAAGGGTTTTCGAAACCGAACTGGTAGGAAGGCGAAAAATAGGAAGACCAAGACTCCGCTGGAGGGATCAAGTTGACGAATCCCCGCGTACAGTTGGAGAGATAAAGCAAACGATTGAACTGGTTGGCGAAATATGTTATCTTCGTTTTGTAAGGTCCGTGACCCAACGAGGTTGTTCGAGACCGGATAAGTAAGTAGCTCTCCTATATGCCCAAGCTGTGTGGATCAGGAGGAAGGCGTGAACCTTATTATGTGTAACTTCCACAGATTCGTGCCAAACGGGAAATGGTTATGGGGCACAGATGCCATGAGAAAAAAAATGAATTTGGTTGGGGATTTGTAGTTGGCAAAAGACTGCGATATCTAGTCTAGCATCTAGCAGCAAAGGATGGCAAAGGTTTCTATTTGCTCGGCTCCCTCAACTGCATTGCATTCTTGTGAAGCAAGTAATGCGAGAAATGTTTTATAAATATACCCAATATACTCTGTATATCTGCGACTAGATTCCCATGCTCATCTTTAGTTCGTCTTTTGTCTTTTGGTAAAATTTTCGGGTTTTCGTTTTGCAAATGTGTCGTTTTGTGATAATTTGATTCATTTTTTCGAAATGAACCAACTCATCTTTGACACAAAATATCGAATAAAAACATATTAGTCATCGCAAAGTCCGTTACACTCATATGCATAAAGTACCTAAATGGGATCAATATGAAACTCACAGTTCAATATACCCCCTGGCATTATTAGCCCTGTCACCTTAATTTTTCCACGAATCGTATGTTCTAATTATCCAAACTAACTACTGACTTACTTGTGCCCAAGTTGAAAAACCTCTACCGCCATCGTATATGAAGTGAAACCGCAATGACAGCTGTCAAGTTTTGTGGACAATAATTTAAAGCACAAACATAAATTCGATACATATGTATTTACAAAAGTCAAGTTCAATACACACGTCATTGACTTTGTAATCATTATAATAATAAATTACATTAAAGGGGCCAATAAGCCATCATCCTCAACCTTATTTGACCGAGTGCAGAGGCCACTAAACTCTCCGAAAAACATATTTTGTAATTATTACAACGACCAACGACGTGTTATTGACTTTTCACTTTTCAAATGAAATTGATTTCAAATTAAAAACCCCACACTCAGCTAAAGTGTCGCATCACTTGCTGTCTGATCTGATAAATATTTATATGACTAATACTGCATTAAATTTATTTATTTTATATTTTGCTGATTTCCATTGATCCAAAAATATTATGGAAAAATTATGGCAATTAAAATGACTCCCTTTTTTTTGAAATATAAAGTCAACTGCATTTACGACCTCGTAATTATAAGATAGATGCCAGTTATTAATGAAAAGACATCAATTAACATTCAATTAGTAACACATTCAGAAGCAATTTTATATATTTAAAGCGGCACGTTCATAATACGATTAATTGGTCGATTATCGATAGCAACAGAACCGCAGTTGCGTTGTCAGTTGCCGAAAAAGTTATTACATATGGCAACTGACAGCTTGCAACCGCATTTGCTTGATAGTGTTTATATTGGCAACCACGTATAGTTGGTTGCTGTATAGTTTTTAAAACAAAACAAACCGTTCAGCTGAACAATAAGGAGTCAACTGCTATAATTCTAAAGGAAATTATATTTTTTTTTTGTTAAATTATAAGTTTTATAAAAATTTGTTTATAATATACAATGTTATTTATATAAAATATAACCTAGTAGCGGCAAAATTACCGGAGCTCGGGCGCAGTTCAAAACTTGACAAAAAACAGAAATTAAAGAAAAGTATAGGAACACTAAAAATATATTTTTTTGTTTTGTCGGGCGGAGCTATGGGGACCACAGTGTCTAAAAAACGGGTCCAGTTGCAGTACCCACATTTGGCTGGGTACTCAAATGATATGTATTTTGATCACAAATTTAGTGCTGTCTATTATTTGCTTTTGTGAAACGGTATCTCTTGATCCAGATATCACCAATTTACCATATTATAGTGGGTCTTGAGAATTGGAAAACTCCAAACACTTATGAACAGTTTTTCAGTCAATGGTGATCTTCGTTTCATAGTAAAATTGTGGTTAACAATTGAATTGTGTTTTTCAGTCATTGTTTAACTATGATTTAACCACCCAATGTTGGTTGGTTAACTTTTAGTCAGAACCATATGATTTTTTACTCGTTACTGGCTTTTTGGTGTAAACAGACAACATCCAATAACAATTTATACCAATTGTTACAAATTATCAGTACGCAGACAGGCCCACTGTCAATATTAGAAATGTAAGATTGTATAAAATACATGTTTCTGATTTGCGTATTTGTACACATACGTTGAGTGTAGATCTCTAAATTATTGCGCCTATATACTTTTTTAAACTTCGATTTTCTGCATCTATTTCCCCTTTATTGTTTTGGTATTTATCCCAAAACAGATGTTTTTTCCGATAAGAATACAAGGGTTGCCAAAATCGTTAACAATATGGCGACTTATGCCTTGTTTACACTGCCACGAAATTGACAATTTCGAATTGAAATTTTCGAACGAAATTGAAATCGTTCACACTGGCATTTGAATAATTTCGTTGCAAAATGACAACTGTTTGTTTACAAACATTACCATGAGTAAAATTTTCAAGCCTGGACACAATAGCTAAAATTTAGTTAGAAAATTAATGAAAACAATAAAATAAATGAATGGTGCATGAACTTTAACATGAAGCACTGATTTTACAAGGTTTATAGTTTCTTCTCCCTAGTCTATATCGATGAAAACATTAAAATTTTAAATTTGATGAATGAGTCGACATACAATTGTTTATTTTTTAGCAACCACGTGTTCAGTAAACTAAGCCGACCCATAATTATCGACGGCGTTGTAGCAACAAAATAAATGTATCAACGGCGGCAACTGAGTTTTTATTAAATGCGGTTTGTCGGCAGACATTACTTTTAGGTTCATCTCGTTGGTTGTGTAAAAAATTTAGATCTTTTTTTAGTAATTCGGGCCTTTAAAAGCTGTCAAAATATATGCGAAATTGAGCAATTTCAACTCAATTTCAGCCCAAATTGCGAAAGGCTTCGAACAAGGCATTACATTAACTCACCACTGAAAAATAAAATGCAAAAAGGATGTACAAGTAGAGAAGAAAAAACTGGCGCAATTTGGCAACCCTCGTAGAAGAGTACCAAAAACGTCGACGCGATTCACTCAAACGCATTTCTATCTCGCGTCATAACTTTTTCAAACTTTTTTATTATGGTTGGAATTTCTATAATGAGATACTGTAAGATCATAAGAAAACTGCTCGTGTATTGAAATATTCAACGAAGGGAGTAAGAGAGAGAGAGCAGAGAAACGAGGCGCTTCACTCGTTTTCTTTGTTGGCATACCACTCCATGAGTAAATTTTCTTCTCTATTTAAAATTCCATACTCTTTGCAAAATGCAAAGTTAACCTCTAATTGACTTGGAATTAAGATTAAGTAGTCCGATAGTTAATTACCCACTTAACATCTGGCCATTAGTGTGGGCACTCGAATTAAAGGGAATGATGAATCTGCTTTCATTTCAAAAACTTTCAGGAACAATTTTCCAGACTTTAAACAAAACCTACTGACTAAAGAAAAAATCACATGAGGTGACTGGGGATACCCGGCTGGAACGAAGTTCCTTCCGCTATATATTATGTACTAGTTAGTTCCAACACGCCCGCCCAAGCCGCCCGTTGAAAATACGATAATTTAAATGGATCTTTAAGAAAAATACTTTTTGTGAAATGATAAACTTCTTTTAAGAAAAATTTCTTTTATAGAATGTATTTTTTTAAAAAAAAAGTATATTGTTAGTTCCTTTTTGTAAGAATGTAAGAATATCTCAAGGAAAAAATGCTTATTTAGTTTTTAAGAAAAGGTACTTTTAAGAAAAGGAATTTTTGTAAGAAAAGTTGAAAAATACGATCATTTAAATGGATCTTTAAGAAAATATACTTTTTGTAAAATGTATAAAAAATAAAAGAAAAATTTCTTTTATAGAATGTATTTTTAAAAAAAAGTATACTTTTAAGTCCTTTTTGTAAGAATGTGTACATATTATATTTTCCCGAAAAGGTAATTTTTAAAGAGAGGCACTTCTTTTATTAAAATCTAATGTTTTTTAAGAAAATGTACTATTATTAAGAAGAAGTACTTCCTCTAAGCATAAGCCATACACAGGTACTGTTTAAAGAAGTGGTGCTCTTTTTAGGAAAATTTTTTTTTAAAGAAAATGTACTTATTTTCAGAAAAGCCACTTATCTCAAGAAAAAAAGGTATTACTTTATTTTTAAGAAAATCTACTTTTAAGAAAAGGAATTTTTGTAAGAAAATATTTTTTTTTTAAGATGAGGTATTTTTTTTTTTAAAAAGTTTTTTTTAAGAAATGAGATTTTTTTTAGAATTTGTCGTTTTTCAAGAATAGGTACAATTTTAAGAGTAGGTACTTACATATTTCAAGAAAAGTTATTTTATTTCACAAAAAATTTACTCTTTATAGAAAAGGTAGGTTTTAAGAAAAGGCAGTTTGTTGTAAGAAAATGTACTTTTTTAAGAAAAGATACTTACTTACTGAAAAATATATACTTTTTTACGAAAATGCACTTTTTGTAATAAAATGTACTTTTTTTAAGCAAATGTACTTCTTTAAGATAAAGTATTTTTTTTTAAAGAAAAGCCACTTTGTTTAAGAATATGAATAGGTATTTTTTTGAGAAAATTTACTCTTTTTAAGAAAAGGCACTTATTTAAGAAATTTTCTTTTTTAAACTTCTTTCACTTTGGCTTTACTAAATTTACTTTTTATTGGGTTCAAAACTACAATATATACTAAATATTGGTTACAGGCTCCACCTAGAAAACTTCCCAATAAACAAAAAATTTTCCAAAATATGTTAGTCTAGACACAAACCAAAGCAAAAGTACCCAATACCATAGATAAAGGAATTAACTAGATATCGCACATGCCTTGGGAAATTTCTTGTTCAATGGGATATTTTCTAGATGGAGCTGAATGCAATAATTACAACGTTTGATCCCAACAAAATAAACCTTGCGAGATGTATTTAGAACAGGTGACAGCAGTAGGTGGTGTAGGCAACTTCAACAGGCATTTTGTTTTGTTTAGTGGGCCAATGCTATACAAGTCAACACAAACGAATACCAACAATAACAGTACACCAAAAAAGCTCATAACCAAAATGCATTTGAATTAGAAAGTGGGGAACACAACGACATGAAAAAAATTAAATTAGTTGTTTGAATAGCACAACCTGGAAAATGATTCTATTTTTATATTGAAAAAATGTCCCACACTGTTGAATAAACGTCAGTGAATGTTATGAGAAACGTCAATGAAAGTTACAAAACGACAACACAGCACCTAGTGGTAGTACTTGACAACGCCTGTGGGATATCTACTTACTTCCTTTATCTATGCCCAATACACAAGCTTGTAGGTGTTCATTTGTAGGTGTTCTAAAAAGCATGTGATTTTATATTTTTCCGCGTTATTTTATGTTTTCGAAATCTCCAGCGAACAGCTGATTTTGTTTGCTTTGCTATGTTTCTCATTTCCTTTGCTTCCCAACATATGTTAGTGGTCATATTTAATAAAAATTTGTGAAAGATATTGGAAAAATTTGAAATGCCTGGAGCTTTATTGTTGAGTTTTCTTAATTTAAATTATTTTCATTAATATTTATTAATTATTAATATTTTCCTTCTCGAAAAGTAAAGCACGGGACAGGCAAAGAGGAACAGAAAATCACAAAAAGCAGTAGAGTAATGATGAACAAATGTGAACCAAAATAAACATAATTTTTAGAAATTGTTAAATTTATCTGTTTGTCTTTTAAAATAAGTTATTTTAATACTAAAAAAGAAAAAAACATTTCAAATTATGTATCTAAGAATTTAGTAAAAAATAAATTCCGTAGGCTTATCAACTGAAATTGACAACGAGAACTACCACTGCACCCAGAATATACGGATTACCTAAGATCCACAAAGATGATAATCCTTTGAGACCCATTTGTTCGTCAATTGACGCACCGGGTTATGAGCTATGCAAGTTTGTGTTGGATATACTCAAGAATGTGACGAAGAATTCAAAATACAACGTAAAGGACGCAGTGGACTTCAAGACGACGATTCGGAACATAAGCATTTATGAGGATGAAATAATAGTTTCATTTGACGTGGCTAACTTATTTCCCAGCATACCAATTAATCTAGCTCTAAGGACTATAGAGGATAACTGGGACGAAATTGGACAGTACACGAATATACCACCTAAGGATTTTATGGAAATTTTGACATTCTGCATTAAGGACACACGCTATTTCCAGTATGAAGATAGATTCTACGAACAGAGGAAGGGTATGCCCATGGGTTCCCCAGCATCACCAATTATATCTGACATCATCATGGAGGTATTTGGCCTTATTCCCGTTGTCGTCGTCGACGTCGTCATCTGATTTTTGCTAAATTTAGAACGTTATAAATGTATTGTCACATCGCCAACAACAAAGTTTTAGATGTATATGATCCAAAAACAACCCTCTTAAAACATTACGCAAAATTGTTTTTGTCCAAATGCCTTCAAGTCGCCAATACGGAAATAAGGGCGACGGAAATAAGGGCGACGGAAATAAGGGCGACGGAAATAAGGGCGATTATTGGATACAGTACTCGACACATTGGGGGAGAAGCCGAGAATCTTGACGGAATATGTGGACGATTTATTTGTTGTTATCAGAAGAACTGAAGTGGCCAACATGATGACAGCATTGAATTCTTTTAATGGACAACTACAATTCACAGACAAGGAAATGCTCTCAAAATGGACTGGTACCAAAAACCTACAGCGTCAGGACGATTGATAAATTATCATTCCAAACATCCAAGAAGGATAATTATTAACACTGCGAGCAACTTCATTAAGAGAGTTATGAAGATAAGTGACGCTGAATTAAACAAGACGAATAAGGGGAAAATGGTGGAAATCTTTAAATTGAATAGTTTCCCCAGGAAAATTGTGGACAATCTGATATCACGGGCAGAGACCGACTGAACGCCGTACTGAATCTGACAGAATTTATAAAATCACAACGTATATTCCGGGTTTCTCTGAAAGATTGAAACATTCCAATATATATGACAACGGAAAATATGAATTGACGTTGAAATCGAATTTAACCGTGAATAGTTTATTTAGCAGGACAAAGTCTATTATTGACAAAAGTGACAAGCCAAACGTTGTGTACAAAATTCCATGTAATGGTGACAAGTCCAACATATGCCAGAAAGTATATGTTGGCACTAAAATGAATAATTTGAAAACTAGAATATTTGCTCATAAGTCGGACCAATTCTAACTGAAGAGAAAAATTACTCAAGACGCCTCTTCCACGAAATGCTGCATATAATTGACGTTCCATCGGAGAAATGGCTTAATTTCAAACGAGATACAGATCAATGTGCGCATGTGTATAGGCACACAATTGACAAATTGAAGAGAAGAACACATCAGTTGACATAAGCCTACGGAAAAACTTGGACGCGCTCTGTGTTATCTCAAAATGTAATTAAAATTAATCATTTTCCCTTTGGGGAAAATAATATATTTGTTTATGTTGATTTTTGTTTGAACTATTCAATAATGTTTATGAATACTTTGTGTTTATTCTTGTTTTATCAGATCCTTGAAAATGATCAACGAAGTTGGTCGAAATATTGGAAAATATTAATAAAATTTTAAAAAGAAATACTTGAAGTGTTTTCTATTTATTCTTATGACCTTAAGCCGGAACAACTGAAAACCAACAAATACTTAATTATAACTTGTGTGTTTGAAAAACAAATATTCGATCATTTTTAAAAATTAAACATTCAATATCTCGATAACTAAGCAAGTTATAGACATTTTTTTTTGGAGAAGTGACAAAACTCTGTTATCGACGGTAAAACACTGTTACCTACGGCAACTGGCCAAAGTTGCTGTTTAAGCCCAAATGGGACATACTTCGATTGGATACCTACTCTTTTTACTGTCCGTTGGATACCCTTCTGCTCTCTCTGTATTCATTAAAATACACAGTATTACATACGGTTAACAAATTTCTGTTTTCTTGAAAATAGTATGATTTGTTGTACTTTTTGGTGGTTATTGGTATTTTAAATAAAAATTAAATCATTTCACATATGTTCTACAATAATTTTGTTGTTGTTGTTTGAAAATAACAACATAAAACGTATACCTCGTAAATTTTTATATTTACATATGTATACATACCCTGATTATGAATTGATGTACTTTTATTAGTTCCGGTGCAAATTTTATGATGATTTGCTTCAACTCATTAGTAGAGCTTTCGATTTCATAGAAAGTGGTCATATTTGTAAAACAAAAATCATAGTCTCGATAGTGCAGTAAAATGGGCAAGGACAACGAAATTTCTGAACCAATTCGAAAAACAGTCATTAAATTAAGCAATGACTGCAAATCTCTGAACGAAATTGGACAGATATTAAATTTAAAAAAGACTACGGTCCAAACAATAATAAAAAATTTCAAAGAAAATGGAAATTATGAAAGTAGAGCACGGTGCGCGGCCGCGCTCGAATTCTCGTCGATCGAACGGAATGGACAGTCATTCGCTCCGTCAAAGAAAATCCAAAACAAAGCGCAGTCGAATTAAATCGAAAATTAAAGACTGATCTGGGAGTAACTGTTTCCGACCAGACTGTTCGCAGGACCATCAAGAGGAATGGGTACAATAGCAGAGTTGCAAGAAAAAAAACCACTGCTCAGAGCTGTAAACATCCAAAATCGCTTGGAATACGCCCAAAAGTACGAAATCGTTCTCATAAATAACCCTACTTTTTGGGAACGAGTCATATTCACCGATGAATGTAAGTTTATGGTTCGGGTCAAAGTTCGGCGAAAGCCGAATACGGAGTTATTACCCCAGAATGGCAACTCCACCGTGAAACATGGAGGCGGGTCAGTCATGGTCTGGGGATGTATGGCTGCAAATGGAGTTGGTAAACTTAGATTCATCGATGACATTATGGATAAGACCATGTATGTGGGTATTTTAAAGGACAGTTATCTCCCTAGCATTGAAACGTTGGATCTGGAAGGATCCATATTTCTGCAGGATAACGATCCGAAGCAATCTTCAAAGATGGTGAAGGAATGGCTTCTCTACAACGTTAAACACAAACTGGAACATCCACCACAATCTCCAGACCTAAACGTTATTGGGCATTTATGGGATGTGGCCGTCGGTGGTGCAATGGTAGTTTGCGCGGCTCTTGACCACCTAAAATTTCTTTCGACGGCGGTCACCTCGCTTAGTGACGGCGACACTATCGAGTATTTAGCCATGAAAAAAGCTTCTCAAATAACTGTAGGTCCCAATCAGTGAGTATAAAACTAGAACGCGCACAGCTCACTGGTTGTGAGAAGCTCTCCCTAATCCCTTCATGGGATGTAACGGGAAACCATTTATTTATTTTTTTATGGGATGTTTTAAAACGAGGACTACAAACACGTCATATCACATCAATTCCATCTCTGAAGGAAGCGTTGAAGGACGAGTGGAGCAAAATTACCCCTGAGACAACAAAAAAATTAGCTTTTTCCATGCCATCTCGACTATCAGCTGTAATAAAAGCCAAAGGAGGACATACAAGCTACTAATTAAAGTTTTTTCAGTATACTTATAAACCGTATGTAAACTTATGTAAATTTGCATAAAACCAAAAATAGAATATTTTTATGTTATTTAATATAATATATCCATGAAGTAATAATAGTTTTAGTTTATTTTGGCCGTCGGTGGTGCAATGGTTAGTGTGCGCGGCTTTTGTACATGAGATCCTGGGTTCGAACCCGGCTCTGACCACCTTCAAATTTTCTTTCGGCGGCGGTCACCTCGCATAGTGACGGCGACACTATCGAGTATCTAGCCATGAAAAAGCTTCTCAAATTACCGTTCGGAATCGGTGTAAAACTGTAGGTCCCAATCAGTGAGTGAAAACTGGAAAGCGCACAGCTCAGTGATTGTGAGAAGTTCTCCCCAGTCCCTTCATGGGATGTAATGGGAAACCATTTATTTTTTTTTTTTATTTTTTTATTTTTTTTTCAATAAAATGCGATGCAAAAGACTAAATTTCGTTACAGCATTTTATATCAATATTTAGTTGAAAAAAACTAAAATATATAGGGGGTATGTAAACTTTTGAAATACTGTGTATGTCCACTTTGGGTCTGTTAGCGGCAATGAATTCATGAGAGCAGCGGGATTTGCTGAATTCCATACTTCATCTTAGCTTGGGGTTTACTTACTTACTTACTTACTTATCCGGTCTCGGACAACCCCGGGGGGTCAGGGACCTTACAAAACGAAGATAACATATTTCGCCAACCAGTTCGATCTTTTGCTTTATCTCTCCAGTTGGCAATACCAAAATCTAATCGCGTGGAGGCCCTGTTGGTTGAAACCATTAATTTTGTCTTGTCCTCATTCACCGTCAGACCCACTTTTGCTGACTCCTTCTCAATTCTCGAAAAAACCGCAGTAACTTCTCTAATTGTGCGCCCAATGATATCTATATCATCAGCATACGCGAGCAGCATGTGACTTTGGTTTGGTTCTGATGGTTTTATTCATATTGACTGCAGCTTTTCTCATAATGATCTCCATTAAGATGTTAAAGAGATCGCACGATAGGGTGTTGGCTTGCCTGAGGCCTCGCTTAGTTTCGAAAGGTTCGGTAAGATCCTTACCAACTTTCACTGCGGATTTGGTGTTCGTCAAGGTCATCCTGCAAAGGCGTATGGGTTTTGCAGGAATACCAAGCTCAGACATTGCTTCATAGAGTTTCTCCCGTATCGGACTATTGAAGGCTGCTTTATAATCGATAAATAGATGATAGGTGTCGATTTGTTTTTCGTGTGTCTTCTCCAGGATTTGGCGTAGCGTGAAAATCTGGTCAGTTGTCGATTTTCCAGGCCTAAAGCCACACTGGTATGGTCCAATCAGGTCAGCGATAATTGGTTTTAGTCTTTCACACATTATACTTGATAGAACCTTATATGCTATGGATAAAAGGCTTATTCCACGGTAGTTGGCACAAATACTCGGGTCACCTTTCTTAAATATGGGACATAGTACACTGAGACTCCAATCGCCGGGCATGCAACCAAATTTTGCTAATGAGCTGATGCATGCACCTTATCAGCTCATCGCCGCCAGCCTTAAACAGCTCCGCCGGTAATCCATCGGCTCCTGCGGCTTTGTTGTTCTTAAGCCGGGCAATAGCTGTTCTGACCTCGTCTTGGTTAGGAGGGGGGCAATCGACGTCGTCGTCCATATTGTGATCGATTGTCCCATCGTCATCGGATAGCTCAGGTACTAGTAGCGCGGAGAAATGCTCTCTCCATATTCCCAACATGCTCTGCACATCTGCGACGAAATTTCCGTCCTTGTCTTTACAGAAGGGGGCCCTGAACCATGTCCATTAGTTCCGTTTTTAACTTTTTGGTAGAATTTTCGGGCTTCGTTCTTCCTTCTGTATGTCTCAATTTTCTCACTCTCGCGTTTTCTCCACTGCCGTTTCTTACGCCTAAAGAGACGGTTTACCTCCTTTCTCTTCTCCCTATACCGCTCAGTTGCAGCTCGCGTTGCAATTGACTGAAGCATTACCATACGTGCAGCGTTCTTTTCGTCATTTGCTATGCGACACTCTTCATCGTACCACGGTTTATTGCGAAGCGGTTTTTCGAAACCAAGTACGGTTGTTGCGGCAGTTTTTTATAGAGTCGGAAATGGGTTTCCACTGCGCATCAGGATCGTCATCGGGAGGGGGTGGGTTCTGTGCCAAAAGTTGCGAGAGCTTCCTTGAGTAGGCTGTGGCTACCTCTGGTAATTGCAGCTTTCCGATATCCAGCTTCCTCTGCGTCTGGTTTCGTACGATTTTCGCTCTACTTAATCTTGTGCGAACCTCTACTGCTACCAGGTAGTGATCAGAATCGATGTTAGCTCCTCTGATCACTCGTACGTCCATTACTCTGGATGAGTGCCTTCCATCAATTACCACGTGATCAATTTGGTTCTTAGTTCTTTGATCGGGGGATACCCAAGTAGCCTTGTGGATGTCTTTATGCTGGAATCTTGTGCCACTAATGACCATGTTTTTTGCCGCGGCAAAGTCAATCAGTCTCATACCGTTGTCGGAACTGTCAGCATGAAGACTGAAATTGCCAATTGTTGGATTAAACACATTCTCCCTTCCTACTTTGGCATTAAAATCTCCTAGTACAATCTTAATGTCATGGCCAGGGCAGCGGTCATACGTTTCCTCTAGGAGCTCATAAAGTATGTCTTTGGCATCATCATCTTTCTCTTCTGTCGGGGCATGTATACAAATTAGGGAAATATAAAAATATTTCGCTTTTATGCGGATTGTGGCTATTCGTTTACTCACAGGATTGAACCTAGAGACTAGATGTCGCAGTCTTTTGCCAACTACAAATCCACAACCAAATTCATGTTTTTTTTCATGGCAACTGTAGTATATATCGCAGTTTCTTTTTCTTGTGCAGCCATGTCCTGTCCATCGCATTTTCTGGATAGCGGTAATGTCAGCCTTATAACTTTCGAGGACATCTGCCAGTTGGATACTTGCACCGGATCTATATAGAGTTCTTACATTCCAAGTGCATATCCGTAAATCGTGGTCCTTATAACGTTTGCGGGGGTCGTCAACAAATAGGGGTTGTTTATGTTTTCTGATTCGTTTTTGTATTTTCACTGCCATTATGAACGGTGGCGGGAGGCAAACCCGATTACTTACAGTATCGTAATTCTATCGTTCGCTTCGTTAACAGAGCTCTGCAGAAATCTTAGGTAATTTCGTTACCTCGAATAGAAGCGATATTATTATTATTGGAAAACACTAAAAACCCTTGTTTCTATTTCATATACGGTCATATTTGTGTTCCTACTGGTTGCCAACCCAAACATTGGTCCTTCGAACCGGATCATCTTTGGACGCTGTGGTGTGCATGCAGATATCCGCCTACGTTCTGGCGCATATTTCTGGGAATCTGCCATTCTTAAAGACTCCCAATGGGTTTACCACCCGTCTTCCTGACATACGTTTTAAATATGTCTACTTTGTGTCTGGCAATGAATACAGAGAGAACAGGCAGAAGGGTTACCAACAACGGACAGTAAAAAGAGTAGGTATCCAAGCAAAGTATGCCCCCCTTTGGGAGTAACAGTTGCCATACGTAATACAAATTTTTAATTCAGAGGCGTTGCCAGTTGACAACGCAATTGAAGTTTGGTTGCCATCCATAATCGACCCATAAGATTATAGCCCTTTCGAAATTCATGAAAGGTCAAAATAATACAATTTTCAGTGAACCTCAGACTGGCTATTCATGAGCATGACTTTGGTCGATAACTTTGTATCTGGCTGATGAATTTCAAAAAATATTAGCAAAAATAAACATGATAGTGATGCGAACAACATCGATTACATTCTTATTTGGTATCAAGGACGGTAAACCGACAATAAATATCGCTTCAGTAAAGATGTGGTGAAATGACTGTTTTATTTAAACCACACCAAAAAACTTCCTTTGACTTTTAATTATAATAGTTTAGCGGAATGTTACCTGGTAGTGTCAATTTCATTACCGTTGAGTCTGATGAAACTGGATCGCAATCGTTTTTAATTAGCGTTATCTCTTTCCCATGAATGAAAGATGTAATACGGTTTTGCAAGGCGCCACTGATTTCTTGAACTATAAGAGAAATTTCGTTGTAATCATTGGTCAGCAACACAAGTGCCGCAAAACGACTCGTTTCGCCACTACACCTCAGGTTAGGTTAGGTAGAAGTGACTGCCATTATTTGCACACTTAGTCCAATGGTACCATCGTTGTGCTACCAAGTGTAGTAGTACATATTAATTTTCCGAAATATTTCATGTATTTATTTGTAGGCTACAAATCTATAATTACGCATTTTGTAGTTATAAACTGAAATAAATTGTGAAACAAAAAATAAATTTTCCATCAAGAAAAACAAATAAATTTAGTAGGTAAGACTAAATAAACATATATGGGTGGATAACATTCTGTGTAATGACTTACAAAACTAAACGAATTTTTAAAATTTAGGGAAAGTACGGAGAATATGAAACTATGTATTATATGTTATGAAACTAATCGCTGCCTTCGGCCTCCTCTTCTTCGGTTTCATCTTCTCCAGATGCTGAGGCCTCATCTTCCTCCTCATCTTCGGCCTCATCATCACTAGCGGGTTTCTTTTTCTTGTCTTCATTCTTTTTGTCCTTTGATTTACTTTTGTCGTTCTATGAAATAAAATAAATTTAACATTTAATATTATTAAATTTTTTTTTGCATTTCTTTAGATATGTTACCGATTTGCTCTTTTTCTTTTCAGGCTCTGAATCTGCGTCCGACTTAGCGCCGCCCTTTTTCTTTTTATCGCCTTCATCTGAGGATGAATCATCTTCTGATATATATTCTTTGGATTTAAAAGATCCCGAGATGTTGACAGATTTCTTAGGAGACACAGTTTCCTTCTTGCGTTTTTTGGTAGAGGCCTTAGCCGGGCTTTTGCTATCACCACCTTCCTTATCATCATCGCTGTCCTCTGGGGCGGCGGGTTTGTAGTTTTTCATTTCATCGATATAACGTTGTTTATCCTTGGCTGCCTTCTCCTCCCATTTAGATTTATCTTTTAGTTCTCGCCACATTTCACCGCCCTTTTTAGCAATTTCGGTAACCTTAATGCCAGGATTCTCACTCTTGATTTCTTCACGGGTGTCATTCAGCCACAACATAAACGCGGTGGTTGCCCTTTTGGGCCGGTTGGTATCTTTGTTTTTGCCGGATTTTTTCTACAAACCCAACAAAAAAGGAATAACAAATAAATTACGTAAAAATTACAATCAAATACTAAATGAAGTGATCAAATTAAATGAAATTCCGAAGCAATCGGCCCTGTTCTGTAAACAGAATCCAGACAAACATAAAACTTTTCAGAATATTTGGGTTTCTGTAAAACAATTCAGAACAAAATTATCCATTCTGAATTAGAATGCAAATGCCTTGTGATTTTAAAAACAAGCAATTCAGAATAAAAATATCTCATGTTTTAAGAACATAGACTTTTATTCTGAAGGAAAATGCTGATTCAAAATGATTCTGTATGCAGAACAGGGCCGAATTTATATATAATTCATCTATAACTTACCGTTCTCTCTTTCCTCTCCTTCTTTTCCTTTTTCTCCTTCTTGTGCTTCTTCTTATCCTTCTTTTCAGCACCAGCTGCCTCACCACCGCTTCCCTTACCAGCAGCACCGCCACCACTTGCATCCGAGTCCTCGGAATCACTTGCCGCATTTGAATCATATTCTTCTGCAACATCTGATACATCGCCGGTGGGATTAAAGTCTTCATCCGTAGACTCTTCTTCAGAACCTTCATCATCGTCTTCTGAATCCTTCTCACGCGCTTCAGCTTTAACGCGCGCCAAATAAGCATCTGGTTCGTTTTCATTGTCCGAATCACCGAAATCGACATCTTTGTAGCCTCCCTTATCTTTGCCCACATTGCTGATGTGCAATTTCTTCTCATTGATAAAATCGAAAAGCTTGGAGTACTCTTCCTTTTCAATGGAAGAGAAGATGTTAACAGTGCCATTTTTCAAAGTGACCTCAAAGTCAAAACTGCGAGTAGATCCGCCGCTTCGGGCGAAATTAACAGAGGCAATTTCTTCGAAACGTATGTGAACAGGAGGTTTGTGGATGTAAATGAAACCACGTTCCAGTGGGTATAGATAACCAGCAGCGGCTTTGTAAGAGCAGCCCACAGCAGCAGTACCAGAGTGGCTAAATGAAAACAAAAAAACAGACGAATTTTTAAGTATAAAATTGGGAGGAAAATAAGAAACTTCGTGACCATTAAGACTATTCGATACTTAGACAAAAGATATTGAAAAATACCACAGAGAATTTCTGTGAAAATTCAAGGTAGTAAGACAATTAAAGAGAACACTCGATATCCGTCCATATGTTGCGGGGTTTTAAAGAACCATTGGCTATTATCAATAAAAGTTGAGAAGATGGTGGAAAACTAGATCGCTTCAACTTCAATGTCCACAAACGGGACTCAAGAAATCCATAAGCGAAGCACAATGTGCTAAAAGGGTTTGATTTCAGTAGCATATAACGAAATTCATAACGAAGAGTTAGTCACTTTATGTACGCTCCGTACAATGAGTGTCCAATTAGAACTTGTTAGTAACAGATTCCTTTCTACTGTATACGATGGACATAACAATTTTAGCCAAATGCAAAACTAATTGCAGTTAGCAAAGACCGTCAAAAGGTAGACGGGAAATGTTAGTAAAGACAATTGGTGTTAAAAGGTCACTGGAAACAGTTTAGTCGAAGTAGTACAAATTGAAAATGGAGTCAGATGATAGCCGGTGGCTAACCTTTCGTTATGTATACGGGGTTTAATCCCTGTGAATTCAATGTTATAGGTATGCGGAATCCCCGTTTGATTAATTATTCAAGTATTCGACTATAAAATTCCCATTTAAAACTTTATATATTTTCATACTCACCCAATAAATTTTCCAGGGCCCGTTATCTTTCTGCCAATCAAAACCTTCATAACTTTGCCCATCACTTCGTACAGCGGACCCGAGATTTCCTTTTCAAGTTTACCTTCATACTTCTCCTTCAGCTCGTCTTCCGTGAACGGCAATTCAATTGACGTTTCCTCCTCGGGACTAAACAGCAACACCAGATAATGATAACGTGTTTGGCCCTGTTTAATGGGAGGATCCAGCGATAATACGAAAAACATTTGACGATTATCTTTGTGAGGCAACAAGAACAATCTCAATACCGAGTCCATGGGAATCTTGTAGTCAAATGTCTTGCCGTGCAATTGAAAGAATGTAGAGAACACTTTAATATCATAACGACCTCTGGGCGTAAGACAATGAATTTCACGGAATATGGCAATGGCATCACCGGAAGCAGATATAACAGATGCTTTGTTCATAACATTCGTTTGGAATTTCTCAACAGGATCCTCGTCGGCCATCTCAACCGGCGGTATATGAAAACGCATTTCCATTAATCCCACAGGGGCATCATCATTCTGATGAAATTCTATGGTAACCTCATTTTTGCCCGTCATGCACTGAGAGACATGTGACAGAGGTATCTCAAAGATCATTTTACTGTCTTTGTCAAAGCTCAAAACGGAACCCTTGAAGTTCGCCGTACCCCAATTCCAGCCTTTGATGCACATTTCCTTTTCAACCATTTCCTGACCGTAAGTTTTCTTAATGAATTTACCCATCTTCTCGTTCTCACTGTCCTTGAAACCAACAAACCGATGTAGATTACCCGATTTGGTGAAGACGCGTATGCCCCAATTTCCTACAAATTTCTGCGAGTTAATCAGGTCTATATCATCGCTAGGTATTTGCTCCACTTTGCCAGTTTTGCTACTCTTGAAAACAATTTGTTGCTCGGAGAGCTTTAGGCGTCCTGGTGTCTAGTTTGGAAGAAAGAAAAACGCCGAAATTACTCCCAAGCTCTGATGGAATTCATGCACACTAGAAAACTTACCATTACTCCTCTCAATTCCGCCGAGACATCGTATTCCAAAGAATCGGACATGTTCTTTTCTAAACACAAATCACAATACAAGAGCAGGAACAGTAATTTGATATAATTGTGACGAATATATTGCACAAAATTACTCAAAACTTGCCGGCACGCGTGTGGTTTCAAACAAAATAACGCTGTTTGGGCGCCTTGCACAAAGAAAATGATGCAAAAAATGTTGTTTGCCAAATGTCACAATGACAGCCAGACAGATCCAGAGTAGTGGCATTTTTTTGCAAAGCAGCCTTGCCAGATGGTTCAGTGGCAACATGATCCAGATGCCAGACCCCGACTAAAAAATTATGCCAAATGTCCTCAAAAATTGTGCCGTTTGCAAAACCATTACACTACAATTGGCTTTTTTGTAATTCACAGCATAGACAACTAACTAGGTATCGCACATGCCTGGGAAATATCTTGTTCAATGGGGTATTTTCTAGATGGTGCTGGATGCAATAATTACAACGTTTGATCCCAAACAAAATATACCTTGCAAGATGTATTTAGAATAGGTGCTAACAATAGGTGTGGTAGGCAACATCAACAAGTATTTTGTTTTTGTTTTGTTGTCCGTTGCTCTGACAATCAACACAAACGAACACCAACAATAACAGTAAACAAAAAAGCTCAATCAAAATAACAAATTTTGAACTTGAAATTGGGGAACAAAACGACATAAAAAAATTAAGTTAGTTGTTCGAATAACACAACCTGGAAAATTATACTTTTTTTGTATGTATCAAATTTCCCACAGTATTGAATAACCGTCAATGAAAGTTATGAGAAACTTCAGTGAGAGTTACAAAACGACAACACAGCACCTAGTGGTAGGACTTGACAACGCCTGTGCGATATCTACTTAATTCCTTTATCTATGATTCAGAGTATAGTTAAAAGAAATAATAGATATAGCGCGCCCATTGTCAACTTTGTTCACTAGGTGTTGCCCTGTAGTACTGTCACTTTCATTGAAGTTCCCATAATTCGTATTGACGTTTATTCAAAATTGTGGGAAATTTTTGTGAAAGTAATTTAAACAAGGGACAGTGTGACAAAATTTGAATGATTTTATATAATAGCATTTGTTTCTTATATATAAAAAATCCAATGAGTGTTCGAACTCACGGGTGATGTGTTAACACCTTTTTGTTACACGGTACCTGTTCGATTTCCATAAACATATTAGTAAATGTTACATTGGAAAATAAAAAACAGCATTCAATCATATGATAACGTAACATTTAAATAATAAGCTTGTTTTTTATTCCCTGCTAAACTAATTTATCGACGACTTTGTATGGAGTCCGGCTTAAAATCGTTTAATATCACTTAGTTCCCCATACAAGGTCGTCGAAAAATTAGTTTAGCACGGAATAAAAAAACACGCTTAAAATTGAGCCTGTTTTTTTATTCCCTGCTAAACTAATTTTTCGACCCCTTTGTATGGGGAGCTAAGCGATTTTAGCGGCACCCCATACAAAGTCGTCGAAAAAAATAGTTTAGCAGGAATTAAAAAACCAAGCTTATTAATACTTAAAATTATTTAAAGACCAGTGCAAGAACATGTGTCATTAAGCTTGTTTTTTATTCCCTGCTAAACAAATTTTTCGACGACCTTGTATGGAGTGCCGCTTAATATCGCTTAGTTCCCCATACGAAGTCGTCGAAAAATTAGTTTAGCAGGGAATAAAAAAACAGACTTATTATTTGTTGCTTAATACTTTTTGTTTTATTCCCACAAAAAAACAAAGAGAATACAAAGCAATAGACACGTGTATATACATACATTGAGCCTGTTTTTTATTCCCTACTAAACTAATTTTTCGACCACTTTGTATGGGGAGCTAAGCGATATTAAGCGGCTCCCCATACAAAGTCATCGAAAAATTAGTTTAGTAGGGAATAAAAAACCAAGCTTATTGTTATGTTCGTACATACGCTACACAAGTTCACACAATCTTAATATATTTGTATAACCACGTCATTATTCTTTTTGCTCTGAGACACCCACACAAGAAACTATCGCTGCCGCTACATCAGTGTGTGTTTTTTTCGTAGTCTGATAATCTGTGTTTCGCAGTCTGTGTTCTATATAGGGGTGGGTCACCCTTCTCATTTAGGGGTATGAAAAATAGATGTTGGCCGATTCTGAGACCTACCCGATATGCGCACAAAATTTCATACAAATCGGTCCAGCCGTTTCGGGGGAGTTTAACGCCAAACAATCTGCCTGATCGCAGTTGGACAAACTGTGTTTGGATGTGTTCACCTTGTGAGTTAAGTCCCAACCCGCGCATATATATGTATGTTAGCGCATCAAAAATATTTCAAAGCCATGAGGCCGGTGTTGGGATATCAATAAGAGAAAACCCGTAAGACCGCCCAAAGATGAAGATGCCGGAACGACTTTTTAATCTAAAAATTTCCATTCCAAAAAACTGTAGCAACTTCTGTGGTCGCATATGCCAAAACCGTTAGAGTGTCTGAGGTCTCTCAACAAGGAATGCTAGCTGCACCGGAGGAAGAACCAATTTATTACGACATAGTCGTTGGTGACATGGCTTTACAATTCGATGGCCATCAGATATTGTACTTTAAGTAACGTGTTGTATTCTTTTTCGAAGTATTCTTTTTCGTTGTTGAAAAATATTTTTTCTTTTGATACGAAATTTTAGACTTCTAATGTAATATTTTTTTTTACTTTTGTTTGGGAACAACAAAAAAACCCCGACATCTAGAAAATTACCCATTACACTAAAATTTTCCCAACACTTGTGCTTCAACTATTAGTTTACTTTATCCATAGATAAAGGAAATAAGTAGATATCCCACAGGCGTTGTCAAGTACTGCCACTAGGTGCTGTGTTGTCGTTTTGTAACTTTCATTGACGTTTCTCATAACATTCACTGACGTTTATTCAACAGTGTTGGACATTTTTTCAATACAAAAATAGAATCATTTTCCAGGTTTTGCTAGTCAAACAACTAATATAGTTTTTTCATGCCGTTGTGTTCCCCACTTTCAAGTTAAAATTTTGTTATTTTGATTGTATCTTTTTGTTTACTGTTATTGTTGGTGTTCGTTTGTGTTGAATTTGAGAGCAACGGACCACAAAACGAAATCACTGTTTATGTAGCCTACCATACCTATTGTTAGCACCTATTCTAAATACATCTCGCAAGGTATATTTTGTTTGGGATCAAACGTTGTAATTATTGCATCCAGCATCATCTAGAAAATATCCCACTGAACAAGAAATTTCCCTAGGCATGTGCGATATCTAGATCATTCCTTTATCTATGTGTTATCTATGATATGTATTGCTTTGTGAAAAACACGTTTATTAGTATTCAACATCTGCTTGACGCGATATTTTCTAATATGGCATCGCTGTTTATACTAATAATATCAAGCGATCTGGCAACTCCTATAGCTTTTGTTTATATCTATCACCATTTTATGCTGGCAATGTCGTGTTTAAGTTAAAAACATGTTGATCTATTGAATGATTCTACAAAATAAAACTAAATTTCGATAATTAAGGAAATATAGCCGGCACAAAAACGTGAATAAGACATAAAAACATGGATAGTGTGAGTACTTAAAGTTATAAATTAACTATGACGATTTTTCATTATTAATTGACGCGATTCAACAAATAGGAACTCAGAGGAAAAGTGGAATCATGTTGCCGGACCGCGGAAGATTTTACAAAATTATATTACAACTCGTTTGACAAGAAAAGACATGTAAGTATTTGTAAGTGTAAAATTTTAATATATTCTGTTGCTATTTTTGTTATAGCAAATGAGCCGCTTATATTTGGACAATGGCCTTTTTGTTTGGAATGGCAATGGTGCTTCCGGCAAAGATAATATCCAAAAATATTTTATAGAATTACCTTCCACCGAACATAATATAACGACATTGGATGCTCAACCCATTGTGGACGATGCGGTGGCGGGGCAATTGACGTATCTCATACAGGCTGGTGGTCTTGTCAAGTATACAGACCAACCTATGAAGCCTTTCCAGCAGACTTTTATTATAACCGCCGAAGGAGATAAATGGAAGATAGCTAGTGATTGTTATCGTTTACAAGATGCTCTGGTGACGCAGGGAAAATAACAGATTTCGTTAGGACGTGCTTTGTAATTGGCTGGATTTAATAATAAACTGAATAATTTTGTACAAGGAAACAGATTAACTGAATACTTTTGCGGCAGATTCGCGATAGCAAGCGGGATGCTCAGAATGTCAATTGAAATTGTGAGGGAATATTAAAAAGCAAGTAAGTACATAATTTCCTAGAGAAATGCAGGCGAGATAAATATTGGCAACATTTCAGGACCAAAATTAAAAAACCAAAATTAAAGAAAAGGTAAAGAATGTGAGCAAATGGAAAAGTAGCCCTCGCAGGGACCTATGTTGCTCGTACCATGTGGTAGAACTTTTGGAAAATCGTTAAATTTATATTGCATTAAGTCGGCTCATGCAGGGGGGTTAAAATTCCCTCTGTACCTTAAGTCGATGTGTGGCAAAATCGGAAAACTCACTCGATACTTTTAAAAAAAAATTTATTTTTCTGGATGGTTACCATAACTAATCTTATGGTTACTGTGCGCACAAAAGTGGACTTATATGGACTTACAGACATCCCATGAAAAAAAGAATGACACCACGGAACTTGTGACACAAATACCTTTCGTTGAAGTACCCACACTAATCCATACCCAAATGTCCCTGGGTGTGAGGGTTTTTTTGGACCCTGTGGGCCCCATAGGTCCGTGCGACGGCTAGTTTTCAATTTTCTCACATTCATTAATATTTCTTTAATTTTGGTTTTTTTTTAAACATTTTTTTTTTACAAAGAAAATGTGTACCACCTTAAGTCGCGGGACTTGTTTACATTTTATAGACTTGGAAATACTTTCTAGTTTACGTTTCCGACCCAAATAAGCTAGTTTATATAGCAAAATTTAATCTGGGTCTTGCGTTACTGATGTTTCAACCAACTTCCATATCCATTTTGCCGCCATTTACCTTCGAATTTTGTGTCAAGATGTTGATCAACCTTTTCTTTATCGTTCTAGTTTCATTCTTTAACTTATTCCAAGTAATTGCGTTTAATCTCTTTAAGTATCTTCAAAGCTTCGTTTATAGAACACAAGAACAAATTTATTTTGACAGTTGTTTAGCTGACGTTTCATCTCACTTCCATATATATCTTCCCCTTATTAACCACCTACAAATTTTATATAAATTCTTTGAAACCCCCTTTCTTCTTTACCGTTCTTAATTCTTTTATTTATTACAAATAATTGCGATTAATCTCCTTTCAAGTCTTTTTCAAGTTTAGATTAATCTTCACAAATTCAATGTGATTTTCTTTTCAAATTCCTTTAAAATAAGTCTTTCCGTGCCTTAAAGTATAGTAATTCTTTTTGGATACTCTGCGCTTTATTCCTTCTTTGCCTTCTTGTTTTCTGGCTCCTCATCGTCAGCTCCACCTTCCCCGGCAGCTGAAGAAAACACAGGCTGCGGCTGGGTTTGCTTATACGCCGGCGCTATCCAGTATGGATTCTCTGCCGCATCTTTGGCATACTTCAAAATGGCCTCGCGAGGGTCTTGATCGTCATCGACACGTTTGCTGAGACCTAAATTACGTATAACATAAGAGCTTAATGTGCCACCAGAGCTGGCCACACGTCCGCCCTGGCCACTTGTGATGGGTAAGTCGGGTCGCCGTGACTTTACCGGATCCAATCTGTCCTTTTCCATTTTCTTGCGTGAGGAACCTGATTTCTCCTGCCGGAACATAGGCAAAGCATGGGGAGTTATAATTTGAGACACCCCCACCACTTCGGTGTGCTTCTTCTTGCGATATTTCTTGACTGCACACAATTTGGCTCCCCTCAACGATCTGTACTCATCATAGTAACATTTGATCACCCCATTGCCACAGCCCAAAAACAATTGATTCAATTTTGGGTGCCATAGAGTTTTGATTATATGGGAATCTGTAACGGGTATTCTTTTGACTTCTTCAAACGTCTGGGTATTGTAGAAATATAGGTTGGCTAACTTCTCGCCCTTGACCAGAGATTCTCCTGTGACCAGCAAACGATCGTCAGGACTGAAACAACAGTCTGTGGTATCATAGCGGGAAAATAGATTGGACCAGGTATTCAAAGGTAGTTTGAAATTACGCAAGTCCCATAGCTTCATGGTCTCATCATTCGACCTTGTGGCGATTTGTTGGCCCATGTAGGAATACACAATTGAAGTAATCTCCGACCCCTTCTGATGGGCGTCTCTCAGACAATGTGTAGTATTTACGTACATTTTACGTGTGTCCCACATCTGTATGGAACCGTCTAAACAACCAGCAGCTATTAAAGTGGCATCTCTATTGTAGGCACAAGAGGAAGCGCTGGTCTTCAGACCCCCTTGGGCTCTTGTTTTAATGACTGTATGTTGTTCTTTGTTTTTAATGCCCTTCCATATGCGTAGTGTTCCATCAAGAGCTGCGGTAAGGAATTCTTCCTTCGTATAAGGATGCCAGCAGCCGGATGTTAGTTGCGCGGTATGGCCCTTGGTCTTTGACATATCGCTTATATAGAGATCGCCCTTAACAGATTCCATTTTTTCAAAACCATCCCGATCTAATATCTTTGCTTGTGAGTTGCCAGAGATTACCAGAATCATATCACCCGTTATGGAGTAGTGTAAATCACGTATGGGATAGTTTTCACAGGGCTGTATGGTACGGAAACTACGCATTGATGAGTCCATACCGGCAAAGTCCCAAAAGCTTATCTCATAGTCGATGGAGCCCGACACTAAGCGGGCACCTGCGGGATCACCGGCCAAGGCCAGTACAGCTTTTGACCCATGTTGCATTTGAACTTCATGGGTGTCGGGAATCTTTTTCTCCAAATTAAGATCTTCATCATCTTCGTCGTCGATGTCGTCATCATCATCGTCGTCGCTATCATCAATATTGCCAACAAATTTGCTGCTTTTCATTTTATCTTTTTTACCCCTCTCACCTTGAGAAGGAAGTGGTCCTATAACGTCATCATCCTCTTCCTCCCCTTCGTTGGGATTTCCTTCCTCATCAACCGGTAGAAGAGGAGCCACCTCCTTGGCTTTGGCAATTTGCTCCTAAAAACAATAGGGTACACATAATGAACCAGTTCGCCAGATATTTACAAATTCAGGTTAGACTTACATTAATATCAAATACTTTAGCCACTTTCCGGCCAAAGCCGGTAAGACCCATCACTTCCTTAAGGCGTTGAGCCTCCAAGTCCTCGGCTGCCTCTTCGATTTGCCTTTGCATTTGTTGTTTATCGATCTTTTTGAATCCTCCTGTGATTGCTGTCTCTGATGTAGTGGCCTCTTCGTTGGTGTCATGTTCCACGGGTGTTGTTGGTGGTTTATTGAGATTTAAATTGATTTTACCAAATGAAATTTTCGCCCTCTGCATTGTGGATACATTTATTTTGGAATTTGTAATGTTTAGTATACACGATTTGTTGAGTCGTACGAGCTGTGGAACTTTTATGCCGGCCCATGCGAATGTCAATCAAACAGAACAGATGATTGCAATGTAAAACAGAGTTGCCAGAGTTCTAAATTCTTCTCTATAGATTGGAACAAAATCATGAGTGGTTTCAAGCCCCGCATTCAGTTCTGGCGAAATTTTCGTAAACAATTGCAAAATTTATCTCTAAGGCCCGTGATAAGATCAACATTTCACGTGAAATTTTACAAACCTCCATACCAAAATAAAAAAATGCCTGGTAACATGTATTGACCAACATTTTAATGTTGCTCAAGTCCCGTATTCAGTTCTTGGAAAATTTTCGTAATAAATTTTGTCATTTATTAGTTTTGTTGCGGAGAGTTATCACCAATCTTTGATTTAGCTCGCAAATATTTCATTTATAATTCCTCTATGTACTCCATTTTATTTTTATCGCATGTGGTCAGGGCACACTAATCACGGTAGTAGCAGTAAATATGTGTGTAATCATGTGCAAAATCGCACTTGGCTTCTGTCAAACTCAGCTGATAAAAATGTAAACAAAATGTGAATTTTTGTATCAGTTGTGATATAATTGGAAAGAAATATTTGCCAAATTAATGAAGATTGAAATTGTTTGATGCTGCAGTTGAATTGGTTTTTCCCAGTGTGAAACTCTAACTCGTATTCGCGTCTGTTGTTTAATTACGCGTCTGTAAACAACTTATAACCAACAAATGTAAACAAATTTGATATTTACCAAGTGCGTCAAATGAAAAAAAATCAAATCAGCTGTTCTAACGATACAACCTTGTATTTCAACCATGCATGTGGTGTTACTTTTGGTTGTTAAAATTAACGAAATGTCAAAATTCCAGTCCCAACCAATTATCAAACAATTGTTCTCGAACGAAATATCTTTGGCGTAACAACTCTGTAGTTGATTTTGCCTACGAAATTTTAGCCAAGCAAATGAAAAGTGAGCGAATTTTTCGGTTCTTGAAATTTTCGTAATATTTTATTCAAGTAATTCTTATGTCAAAGAAAATTGCATAAAAACTGAATACCAAGCTCAAGAAAAATGCAACGACCAATCCATGGTAGAATTATCTATTAGGTAGTCGCATTAGAAATTCCGTGGTTAAGCTGTCAAAATTGGCTGAATAATGAAAAACACTAGTGGTCTTCATCAAAGCTCGAAAGAACCTCGTAAACTCGAAAACATCGTAAACTTGCACAGCAAACGTCAAAGCAAACAAATTTCCCAAACAAAGCTCCTTGCACAAATGTGGAAAGTTTTCGAGACAAATTTGCTGAGCAAACCTGGAAAAAGAAACGTGAAAACTTTTGACATTTCAATGTCAATATTTTTGTATTGATAAAAAGAGAGGGTTTTTGATTCTTTGATTTATTTTTAATTTATTTTGAAAAAAATAAAATAAAATAATGGAATAGGTAAAGCATATACTTTTTATTTTACTTTGTTTATTTACTTTATCAGCCTTTTTTTGACAATTGCTGCATAGATACACTGAGCAACTTTATTTGGTGCCTCATGAACGCTTCGGGGCAAACTTACGCTGAGCAAAAGTTCTAGGTTTTCTTGTTTGCATGAATACCACTACTATGTACGCGAAATGCAAACATTTAATAAGATTGTTTTACTGATAAAAAGTCTATGCTATAATTTACATTCTAATTGAAATATTGTGAATTCAAAATAAAATTTGACAGCTTACCTCCGGAAAGATGAAAAAACCACAAATCAGCTGGGCTGACGCGTTTACCCGATAGATAATTCTACCATGGATCAATCAAATTGAAGGAAGATATGATCCATGGTAAAATTATCTATCGGGTAATCGCGTCAGCCCAGCTGACTTGTGGTGTATTCACCTTTTCCGTGGGTAAGCTGTCAAATTTGATTTTGTTTCTTTTTGTTTGTTAATTCAAAGAATTTCAATCAGAATGTAAATTATATCATAGACTTTTTCTAAATGCAATTTAATAGCACATACCTTGTCTCAAGTAAGACAAGCTTATAACATTTTTCACATTTTGTGTACATAGTGGTTTTCATTATTCAGCTAATTTTGACAGCTTAACCACGGAATTTCTAATGCGACTACCTAATAGGTAATTCTACCATGATATGATCAATGTTGTCTACTATCGCTCAATTTCTCAACAAAAATAGACTTTTAGTGTAAAAGAAACATCAAAACAGAGAAAAATATAAACGTCATCGTCGGCGCAATTGGCAAAACTCTTAGAAAAGAACCAACAAGTCGACGCGTTTCACTCAAACGTATTTCTCTCTCGTGTCATAACTTGATTACTTCATACTTTATACATACTTTATGTAATTTTATTTAAACATGGTTAGAATTTCTATAGTTAGATACTGCTCGTGTATTGAAATATTCAACGAAGAGAGTAAGAGGGAGAGAGCAGGGAAACGAGGCGCTCCACTCGTTTTCTTTGTTGGCATTCCACTCCATGAGTACATTTTCTCCGCTATTTAAATTTCCATAGTTATTGCTTCTCTCAAAAAGGATGTACAGGTAGAAAAGAAAAAAACCCCGCTATTTGGCAACCCTAGTAGAAGAGAACCAAAAAAGTCGACGCGATTTACTCAAACGCATTTCTTTCCCGCGTCATCACTTGATTATTTCATACTTTTTACATACTTTATGAAATTTTATTCAAATATGGTTGGAATTTCTATAGGTAGATGGAATAACATCATCAGAAAACTGCTCGTGTATTGAAATATTCCACGAAGAGAGTAAGAGAGCGAGCAGAGAAACGACACGCTTCACTCGTTTTCTTTGTTGGCATTCCACTCCATGAGTAAATTTTCTTCTCTATACAATAGTTGCTTTATGCTTCTCTATACCATAGTTGCTTTATGATATGAAATAACAGCGTCTGTCCCATTTGAGCGAAATCTTTATGGAGATTCCAGCACTGTCAAAATGTATGTATGCAGAATCTCGGGATTTCGTTGCCATTTCGAACGAAATCTAAAAACTGCGAAATCTCGGTATACGATACCTCAATGCTGCTTTAGGACATTTTATAAGAAATCGGGAAAATATTTTGCAGTGCGAATGAGCTATTAGCTGGGTTTATTCTAGCACAACGTCACCAATCCAAAGCCCATTTATTACCCGTAAAATAAAAGGCATAAAAAACACATTTTTAAACATAAATCTTTTGGACATTTATTTTACAATATCTAACATACTGTATATAATGTAATTCAACTACACTTGTTGGTTAAATTTAATTCTATTTGCTATTGGAATTAAGAAGACATCACAAACAATCAGTTACATTATAGATAGACTTACAATTAACAAAACTTAAAAGTAACCGGTTAATCCGAAAGAAAAATAAAATATAAACAATCTCAACATAAAAGTTTTGTAACACTGAATACACACTTAAAGAAAACACTGAGGTTAAATGCAACGAAATGAAAATTCCCATGAGAATTACTTTAACACAAAAATGTTTTGACAAACAATACTGTTCGCCAGGGATATATTGAGATCCCTTCTAACGAGACATTTGTGTTAAATAGCGAGGTTTCAATGGTTTATTTACAATATAACTAATCCTATGTACTATTACTTCATACAATTTCCCTCCCTTATGCTCTACTTCTTAGTTCCTCCTCTGCTTTTGAGGGCACCACCTTGTAACCCTTGTCCCTCTTGAACCAAAGCCAGTTGTTTTCATTGAAATAATCTTCGATTTGTTCCAATGTTCGGCCCTTAGTTTCTGGCTGGAACATAAACATGAAAATGGACACTAGCAAACTGGCCACGCCAAAGATTACAAAAACTCCTTTCATACTTATAGTCATATGTATGAGTGGGAAAGCCTTGGTAAAAGTAAACAAGGCGACATTCATGGCTGCAAATACCGCACCTGCCGTGCGGCCTCTTATCTTAGCTGGAAACAGTTCTCCAATCATAATGCCGGGCATAACCATTAGTGCCGTATTGAAGGCAATATATGTCATTAAACACGCTCCTGCTACTATGATGTCAAGGCCCTCTTTATGTTGACCCTCACGCATAAACATAAACGCACTTAAAACTAAGCAACTAAGTCCAGAACCAATTCCTGACAATATCAAAATCAATCGCCTACGCACAAATAATAAAATTATGCAGAATATCAGAGTGCATAACATTCTGATGACAGCGGTCCATATTGCGGCCTTCTTGGTATCGAAACCTTCTCCAAATTCCTTAATTATATCTATGGCATAGAACACCACTATAAAAGTACCCGAGGCAATTTGAAGAAAGGTGAAGACAATAACGATTACCAACGGTTTGATGGCCACCCGTTGGCAACATAGCTTGAAGATATTTTCATTAGTCTTAGTGGTTGCTTTTTCCTTATCCAATCTATCAGACATTTCATTTATTTCCTTTTGCGCCAAGATGTCATTTCCGCGCAGGAAGGTTAAAGCTTTACGCGCTCTTTCCACCTTCTTATGTCTCAGTAACCAGGCAGGACTTTCGGGTATAAAGAAAATGCACAATGCCGCAAAAACTGGCAAGATATTACCACACCAGGCAACTGCCCTCCAATGCAATGAAGAACCCAAGGCATACACGATGAGAATTCCCAGGGAGTAGCTGACAAATGGAGCGCCAATTAAAAGACCACGAAGATTGGGTTCAGCTGTTTCAGCAATGTATACCTGGAATAAAAAGAAAAATATGAATATTATTTGGGGATAAAAGCAGCAGTTGTTATTCTATCAGTTTCTTTAAGTAAATACATTCTCTGATTTTAAATATTTTTCCAACGAACTACGAAGCTAACCTGAAGTTGAACTTCCGGAAGTACATCTGGACAATTCTGAAGACTTTCTAACGAAGTTAAGGAGACCTGCTAGTGGCATCTTAGCTGACACCTTGGACAAAGTCAAATTCCGGAAGGACTTTTGTACAATAATACTGATAATACAGAGTAAATAGACTCGCCAAGAGAAAACTATAATGAAACTCTCTTCCATTTGACAGAAGTCGTTTCAATCCAAATGCAATTTTGAGAGAAACCTAAAAGTTCCTCAAGTGTACAGTATTCCATACACTCTTCGAAAAAAAAAACGTTGACAAATCCAACAAGTTATCTAATAGTCTAACATGACGTTAACATATGACATATAATATGACGACAAGATTATTGGACCTGGACATATTCGAAATTAGAGGATTCAATCTGAGTTCCAACTGCATAGTCCTCCTTGTGGGTGACAACGCTTTCTCCAATATTGATCTGCTATTAACATTAAAATACCTCTCCGGTGATGCAATACTAAGTTTGAAGCATCTCTGAAACTTTAAAGAAAGTTGTGTAATACTGACTAAGGTTCACAGAATAACGACGAAATAAATCAGGGTTGCTTTCCGCACCACTTCCATTGAAGCACATAATTTTATCGGTGGGGGTCTGCCCTCAGGCTAAGGCATTTTGCCTAGTGGGATGTACTCGGAGTCGGTCATAGAATAGTGTTGAGCGGTTTTTAAAATATTGCTGAATATCGAATATCAATATTGCGAAAATATCAAACTCTCATACTTGAAAGGTATTCCTGGAAGTGAGATATGTGAATTTCGACACAGATGGGTTACAAACTGAATGATTGGCTAGGGTAAGGGATATACTCTAGGGCAGTGATACCCAACCCCCGGTACCGGTCTGTGGATCAAATGGCACCGGGCCGCGCAAAAAGAAAATAATTAGAGAGAAAAAAAAATATTCTGTTGAAAACCCCTTTACGCTAGGTAACCGCCGACTTCTCTGGTCTCTATCACTTAGAGTATCTGATCATTGCAGCCTTAGAATGAGAGACTGAGAATTGACTAAGGGATTCCTGAATGGCTCAGAAGTACGATATTCACCTTATAGGGTTGCCAGGGACATTGGGGAGAACTACAGAGCGGATGAGCTGGAAATAGTAGAGACTATACACTAATCTGCCCGACATTGGATAGGAGGAGATCTATGAACCTTCTATCTCTATTTCGTCCCAAGGTCTCAATGCTTGTGCAGTATTGACTGAACGCTGTCGAGTACAGCACGACCCAGTTGCAGGATGTCTGCTATGGGATCTTCTTATTTAGGGAGCTATGAACATTTTCTCGCCCGTGGAATAACATTGGACTGAAAATTCTAAGTGATATCGCCTGCAACGGAAACATATCTTAACGAGCTTCCAATGAAAAAAGATTACCAACGCCCAGGATTACAATGAACGCACAGCGATGCAAACTAGCGGCTTAGGTTAGTTACAAGAAATTATATGAATATTTCGACTTCTCTCTCTCATCCCAACGGAATCTAACCTACAACATTCGCAATAGCTGAAACGTCCACCCAGGGTAGTGCACCTAACCTAATACCGAAAAAAGTTGTATTATGTTTTGAGTCGATTAAGTCATAGACTAACTTAATATATATTACGTTTATACAAGAGTTTATATTGTGATATCATATCGCGATATATCAAACAAATACGTGTAAAGCCCCGTATTCAGTTCTTTCGAAATTTTCGTAAGAAATTTTATCATTTATCTCTAATTCTTCATTAATAATTAAGATTTGCACTCCATTTTATTTTTAACGCGTGTGGTATTACTTTTGCTAACTAAACTAATCGAAATGTCAAAATTCCGGTCCCAAACAATTATCAACCAATTGCTTTTGTACGAAATAAGTTTAGCATAACAACCCTGCACTTGAATTTGCCAACGAAATTTTCGCAAAGAGCTGAGTACCAATCAAATGAAAAGTGAGCGAAATTTTCGGTTTTTGGAATTTTCGTTATTTTTTATACACGTACTTCTTATGACAGCGAAAAGTTCATAACAACTAAATACCGGGTTTTACTTGCACGTTCTCTATTCAAATATCGAGCTATGATATAACAATATAAGGGCTCGTATAAACGTAGTAATAGATTTGTTGTCCGTTCCACTTTGTCCATTTTCCGAATCGATCAGTTTCATTACAACAAATTGTGCGAACATTGAACAAATTTCTCTATTTTTAATTTTGTGCATTCACGATGTCCAAATATTTAGATAAATTGCACATTCACAGTAACAATTTCCGCTGTGTTTATCACACCTCAAGCCCCGTATTCAGTTTTTGGGAAGTTTTCGTAAGAAATTTTGTCATTTATCTCTAAACGAAAAATTATGTTGCGGAGAATTACCATCTATCTTTGATTTACCTTGCAAATATTTCCCTTATACGCACTTCATTCTATTTGTAACAAAAATTTGTAACGTATGTGGTGTTATTTCTGATTACTAAAATTATCGAAATATCAAAATTCCGGTCCCAAACAATTATCAAACAATAATTTTCATACGAAATAACTTTAGCGTAACAACCCTGTACTTCATATTTTCGCAGAAAGCTGAGTACCAAGCAAATGAAAAGTGAGCGAAATTTTCGTTATTTTTTATACGCGTACATCTTAGGGCAAGGGATATTTCATAAATACCGGGCTTCAGCGACGCAAATCCTCACTTGACGTTAATCCTGGCATCATCAAGACGTTCGTATCTCTTCAGTCAAAAAACAAAAGAGTTTAAGCTACTTAGGTGGTCTGTCTGTTTGGCATTGCATAGTTAAATACCTCGATATAAGAAAACTCCTTTCGAACGTCGATGGGACACTTTACTTCCATTTTTTTAAGAATGACCTTTGCTGCCTCTGTTCTTAATTTAATCTTGTGGAAATTTAGCACATGCTTAGATTCTAACCTAACCTACATAGATTCATGTAGCTTATTAGCAAAATATGTTGTGATTATGACCCGTTCTATAGAATGTTGGTCATTCACTTCATCTATTGTTGCATTTGCTTTCTATGAGTGACATGTGAAACTACTGCGTCGCGGCAGAATTCAAACAGAATTCTATGGCGACCTTGAACTTTCATGTCTCAGGTTCAAGTCTGAATGTGGCATAAATCTCACGAGTAAAGTTAATATGTATGATGATTCTTTTGCGAAAGAAACTGAACTAAATTTATTTAGCTGTTGTTCAAACAGTACCGCAACAATAGAATAGATAAATGTCAGAGTTGAAAACTTCCGACAATGAAACCCAACACGCCAACAAAGAACGTCAACGCCACTTGTGGCAACGACACTTATGCAAGGGAGGCAGGGGCAAAGCGAGTGGTTGATACATTTCAACATCTTCGTATCTCTTCCATAGAATTTTATAGAATCATTGTGAATAATGGAGACAATTCCATTTGTTTGTTAGTACATTCCAAAGCGTGGATAAACTGTTTTTCGGATTGTAACTTATGAATATGTCCATGACTTTATCAAGCGCGAGACACCCTCCTGTTCCACGTCGCTGTTTCGGTTTTATCACATCTTGTGTGGCTTGTGGGAATTCCTCACTTTCATTCAGCCCCAGACATGGAAGCAGGCAGCAAAGTGAACTACATGTACTCGTTGTGCCTCTTTCGCAATTGAGTTCCGGATTGGTAACCTTCCCGTGTGACGTCTTAGATGTAAACAAATGATCTAAGAAATGAGCAATGCTTTCTCTTGATTCTAAATTGTGTGTTTGCTAATAATGTCTCTATTAAATTGTAACCCTGGCTAAGCTTAGAAAAAAAGTTTATTAATTTGTTGTTGTCTTGTTTGCCGGTACATACCTGAGCCGGTCCCCCTAATATACCCGTTGCAAATCCGCATAACAGACGTCCAGCCAGCAACATGGGATAGGATTGCGATAATGCCAACACAGCCCAACCCAAGAAAATGGGTATAATTGATACTAAAAGGGTCGAACGTCTTCCTAAATAGTCAGCCATAGGGCCGGAGAGAAAGGAACCCACTGGTGTCGCTAAACTGTGGACACTGGCTGAAAATATTACAATATTAACGTTAGGTCAGGAAAAGAGCTATCTTAGAGATTCAAGTCATACACTTACCTATCCATGAACCCATTTCTACATCAATTATAATTTCGGGTGTCGAGTTTGTGTCCAGACCCCTAATGGGGATTAACTGGGGTAATAATACTGCTGAATATCCAATGGGCATACCGCAGGCGGCTGATAACACTAAAACGGCGCAGGTGGAAATGATCTGGAAATAAAAGAGGAAAGTTACTATTTAAAAAAAACGTACAAACAAAACATTTAAAGAACATTTTTGAAATACAAAATTCAAGTAATTCAACTCAAGAATTAGAGGACTGCTGGACCCAGCATGCGTCTTTAAATATCTGAGACCCTTAGGTCGGCTGCACATTGGACGTGTTTTCGTATGAATTTGACTGGTGTGAACACGAATGAAAATGCACTAACGATATCAACATTAGAGTACCGTGGGGAGCTCGTATACGTGCGTGTATTACAGACGCCCGAAAGCCATACCAACTTGTTGGGTTTTGTTTAATTTTATGGTACGTAAATGTACGATACTGGTCGTAAATTGAGTGCACACATTGAATATGTTTTTCTCTGTTCCTAGGCGTCCTTAGGTAAAGCGGTTTATTGGAACCTGTGGGCCCCATGGGTCCGAAATAATTTTGTTAGGGGCGTGTTCCCATTTACCTCTCCTAATTTCGTATATTTTTTTTTTTCAATTGTTGGAATGGGGTCGACCAGGTGCATTTTAGCCCAAAAATTAAAATCCACTTTAAACGCACGAAATGTTATTAAAATCACATCGAGATTCATACGTGTTCGATCGAATCAAATTCGTACGAAAACGCGTCCAATGCCCTGCCGGCCTAATGTTGGAATCGTTCGTGTGAGTTCCCACCAGTCAAATTCCACAGTAAAATAACCAAATAGTAGCAATAGACGTTGTTGTTGTTGTAGTCAGCAACAACCGGTATTTTGTTTCAATCGCTTAAGTTGTCAATCTATAAGCCCGGTATTCAGATTTTATGAAATTTTCATGCAGCGGAAATTTCGCTCATTTTACATTTGCTTGTTACCTGGGGGATTCTATGGCACAGCTGATCGAAAAGGTACTAGGCCGATGATGGAGAATGAGAGAGCAAAGAAGACAGGAACTAATTTTAAATATTGTTTATTGATACTAATGACAGATAAATTATGTTTTATGTTGTTTGCATTGAACGAAAATACGTATTCCCTTTGATTTCTATCCGTTTCATGTCCAACGAAAGTGTAAAATTGGTAAAAATACATCAGCAAATAGAACTCTATGAAATGGCCTACTACCTCGTCGTCATGAAGAGGCATCGAAGAGAGTAATGGAAACTCTTAAGTATTTCTCTATGTTGGTACCCAGCTCTTTGCGAAAATTTCGTTGGCAGAATCAAGTACACGAAAACAATTGCTTGATAATTGTTTGGGATCGGAATTTTGAGATTTCGATTATTTTAGGAAACAAAAGTAATAACACACGCGATAAAAATAAAATAGAGTGAAAAGATGAATTATTTTAAACGAGAGAGTCGCCGAAAACCTGAAAACATACATTCGGCGTCGTTCTCAATAACTTCAAATTTCACGAGGCACTACGCAGCGAATTTTGGCAAAAGACCTCCACCTTCATGCGTACAAAATTCAGCTTACTCAGGAGCTCAAACCAGCAGACCATGGAAAGCGCCGGCAATTGTTTCAATGGATAATGAAGCAAAGTGAACTCAATGCCAATTTTTTCCAAAAAAAAAAATCTTCTCCGATGAAGCGCATTTCCATCTGAATGGCTTCGTGAATACATAAAATTGTCAAATTTTGGGCTCAGAAAATCCTCATTCAATCCATGAGAATGCATCCACAAAAATATAACTGTCTGGTGCGGTTTTTTGTCTGGCGGCGTGATTGGGCCTTGATTTTTTCGTTACATTCGTTACAGAAATACGATATCGGAGTTCTTATGGCCTCAACTGAACGGCATGGATCTGAACGACATGTGGTTTTAGGAAGACGGCGCCACCTGCCACACCGAGCAAGAAACAATCTGTTTATTGCAGCAACGATTTCCAGAACAAATTATCTCAAGAAATTCTGATGTCAACGAGCCACATAGATCTTGCGATTTAAAGCCGTGCGATTTCTTTCCTTGGGGTTTTGTGAAATCTCGGGTTTATGCGAATAAACCAAAAACAATTCCTGAGCTCAAATCGATTTCCAGAACAAATTATCTCAAGAAATTCTGATGTCAACGAGCCACATAGATCTTGCGATTTAAAGCCGTGCGATTTCTTTCCTTGGGGTTTTGTGAAATCTCGGGTTTATGCGAATAAACCAAAAACAATTCCTGAGCTCAAATCGATTTCCAGAACAAATTATCTCAAGAAATTCTGATGTCAACGAGCGACATAGATCTTGCGATTTAAAGCCGTGCGATTTCTTTCCTTGGGGTTTTGTGAAATCTCGGGTTTATGCGAATAAACCAAAAACAATTCCTGAGCTCAAATCGATTTCCAGAACAAATTATCTCAAGAAATTCTGATGTCAACGAGCCGCATAGATCTTGCGATTTAAAGCCGTGCGATTTCTTTCCTTGGGGTTTTGTGAAATCTCGGGTTTATGCGAATAAACCAAAAACAATTCCTGAGCTCAAATCCGACATCCAACGCCAGATCTCTGTGAAAAGGTCATGGAAAATTTCATGAAAAGAGTAATAGCCTGTCAGAAGAGCCGTGGGGCCATTTGACGGTTATTTTACTCCATACTTAATCGGAACATGTCTTCTTTACAAGCCAATCAAAAATCGCAATTATCTCAAAAAATACGTGTTTTTATTTTAAAATTAGAAAGTGCACTCTTACCGAGACACCCTTTATAATGTACTTATAAGCCCTGCTTCAATTCAATACAAAAGGATATCTCGTTAATCACTTTTCCCATTTAATTTGGAAATCATTCAACTCAATTGATTCAAAAACATTATTAATATGCATCTTGTGTGGCCTAGTTTTTCTACCGCCGTTGAATGCTTGTACGAGTATAAATGACCTACTTTCGACTAAATGTCTCCAAAATAAATTTCCTCTTATTGCCCACTTTTGTCAAGACTACATACATTCATATGTACATGATGCTATTTATTAACATTCGCCCGAAATATCCAATTTGAAGTTTTATTGTGTCACATGTGGAAGATGATCATGATCATATTAATAATACATAATACTACTACATACATATTTGCATACATATGTAAGTATGTATTATTAAGTGTTGTCTGTAAGTTCCCAGTTGGCAAAATCGTTTCGCAACGACTTAATAATGGAAATTGTTGTGCACGACCAGATAGAAGACAAAAATACTTCACTGGTGGTGTATAATAGCCCTTCCATGACCGACTGAGCGGCAAAAACCCCTAACTGTGTCCTGATAAAACTCTAATGATGACTTGATGGGCGACAATTTATTAATGTTGTCGTGAAAGTTTATAGTTTTGTTGCTAGGTAAAAGTAACGGGATATAAATAGAAGACAAAATAGTTCTCTGGTGGTGTATAATAGACCTTCCATGACAGGCTGAGCGGCAAAATCCCTGAGTGTGTCCTGATAAAACTCTAATGACGACTAGATGGGCGACAATTTATATGATGCTGTCGTGAAGGATTATAGTTTTGTTGCTAGGTAAAATTAACGGGACATAATAGTAACGAAAAATATGAAGAGGGAGAAAAGAGACAGCAAAAATTGCCAGTTATTGCAGCCATTACAGCGATAAGGTGGGTTTAAATCGCGTTCGTGTTTTTCTATATTAATAATTACAAAATAAATATTTTCGGTTGTTTGAAGCTCAACTCCAAGATGGGCGACATTGTCACTCACTTTGGCTTGCATGATACCGCCAATACTTGTATGGAAATGTCGTCACCGACTTATATGGACGGTCATCTAAGTCGTGCACCCATCGTTTAAGATGCCTTGAACACGCAGCCAACTGGGAATTTCAGCATTTTGGTTATAGAGAACATGTTAGTTATTTTTTTGTTAATTGTGTCTGCCGAGAGTGTACGATAATTGAATATTTCATTGCAAAAGTGGAAATTATAATTTCGTAAAATTGTGATATTCAATATAAGTAAATACAGCCATGGATAGTAAATTAGCACAAAATCACTGTAAATGTTGATTGTGAGTTTTTTTTTTTAATTTTGTGTTGTTTCGCCTAATTGTTACAAAAAGTAGGACGTGGAAAGATTGCACGCCAGAGGAGAGTTGCATTGTCGTCAACATGTTGAATGATGGAAAAAAGCTTCTTGAAATTGCAGAAATTTTGCATCGCTCTCGAAAACTGGTTTGTAATGTGATCAGTTCCAAGAAAATAAATTCAGTTAAATGCAACAGAAAACAGAAGCTATACACGTGTCAAAAAACAACCAAAGTACCCTGCAGTCGACGTAGCTAACGAATTTTTAGTTATTTCCCTAACTACCAATAATTACCAGTAACTTCCCGCCAGACTACCAGCAATGATTTACACTGACGAATTTAACATGGGGATGTCATTGACGGTAGTCAGTGGCTACCCGCTGCACTACCATGTACCATGCAGATCGCTAGTTACATGGAATTGACGAAATATCTAACAATATTGTACTAACTACTTGACTAGTACAATCCGCTTGATGAATTCGCCGGACCATAATGAATTAATGCTATGAATAAATCTTTTTCAATATCTTCACCACATTCTTTTTCTACATTTTCAAACTTCTGCACAATTAGTTCCTTTTCTTTCTTTAATAAGCGTTTCATTTGTCGTTTTCTAAATATTAAAATGCACTTTTTTATACTTCTAACCCCCGTACGCTGTCACGATGACACTTCTACGAAAGTTTAATAGCAACTGACGCCAACACAAAAAAACAAAGCAACCAACAAATCATAACGGGATAACGGTTCAGTGCATTGTTTTTCCCTTTTTTTCAGACTTATAATAATCAAAAGGCGAACTCTAGCATTACCTGTAGCCACTCAAGTAGCTAGTCAGGCTTTTCGCTAACGAAATAACTGACTACATATAGCCACTAGCTACATTTGAAACTGCAGGTAGCAACTGACGCCAACACACAAAACAAAATACTCAAACAACCAACAAATCATAACGGGATAAAGGTTCAGTGCATTGTTTTTTCCTTGTTTTCATACTTATAATAATCAAAAGGCGAACTCTAGCATTACCTGCAGCCACTCAAGTAGCTAGTCAAACTTTTCGCTAACGATATAACTGACTACATACAGCCACTAGCTACTTTTGAAACTGCAGGGTAGTGGACCGTGCTTTTGTCCGGATGACGACGAAAGACGCTTTCCTGTCATCACGCGAACCAAGCGTGTTTTGGTTACACCGCTTGCTTATATATTCGCTTGTTTTGTATGAAGCACTTATCGAAGACTTAGCGAGAACTTAGCGACGAGATTCATTTTCGCTAAGTTTAAAACAAAAAATGTTGACATCTTTTACCGTTTTTAACCATTTATCATATTTTTGACTAAAATGACTTCTCGCTAAAAAGTCGTTTTCTTTGCAACTTAGCAAGCGATAATCGCTTGCTTGTAACCAAAACACGACTATTGTGAACGAAATTAACTATCAATTTGGATTACATTTATCAGACAGGCTCATCTAAAGACACCTGAATGGCGGTCAGCCCTTTGGGCGCTCAAGCCCATGGTACAATAATATACATATGTACATATATGTACATGGTAAAGTCGTTTGCACAGCGGATTTGATTTTGTTCATGTGATATTTCGATTTAGCTGTCATATCGTTACCTTAATTTAGAAACGACGTAACTAACCATGTTTTTGAAATAGCGTTTTTTTTCATATTCGTATAGAAAAACATAAAATACATCGTTACTGAAAAAATTAGTGTGATGTGCACGCACAATTTGTCTCCTCTTTATAATTCAAACTGGATTAAAACATTTTTAAAATTCCTGAAATTATGAAATTTATTAAGTTTTTTCCTCCTGTAAAATTTTTAAAATGTTAGTTACGTCCTTTCTAAATTAAGGTAACGATATGTATTCTGTTTTGTACTCTTGCATTCTTATGTTGTTGATATACCTTCGAGTAGAGTTTGACAACTGAAACGAATAGTACAAAAACAAAATGTCTGTTGTTGCTGCATACAACTACAACAAGGCGTGCTGCTATTGCCATATAGATATTACTGTACCATGGCAAAAACTGACTGTTGAAGGGCACTTAGCAACAATTCTCAACATTTTACTAACAACATATATTCTCTTAAACCTATAAATAGCAGTACTTTAAATTAGTAGCAGAGATGAGCAAATAGCTACTGGGGTACTAAATATTAATTCACTGCAGTGTTGCCTGTGGCCGACTAAAAAATGGCACCGTTTGCAAAACTATTATGCTAAAATTATCTTTTTATTAATTTTTTGTTATTATGTGTCCAAAACCAGGGGCTGTCCATGACACAGCTTATCGACTATGAAGTAGGAAATTGATAGAAAACAGAGTTGATAGGTGAGAGACCGATAAGCAACCAGCAGCAGTACCCATGTTCTGTAACTTATGTGAAAATTTCTCACATCGGGAAAGTGGGAAACAATTAATTTCACTGGTTCTCGACATGTGAGTAAAAAAAGCGAGATATTGGAATATTCCAGTCAGCCGTCAAAAATCAAAATAAACAACCAACGCATCAAGCCAAGTTGTATCTAGTATATGTGGAAACGTTAGAACAAATGATTTAATTTTTTCCTTGTCTTTGTGGTCCGACGGAAAACCTAATTTAGGTCGCAGTCGCGAAAACAAAACACACTAAAACACGATTTTAAGCACAAAATGTAAAATACCCATTTTTGGAGAAAATCCTATTTTAGGAGTTATGGGCTTCAAATTTCAGATTTACAGGGGTTACTATGTAGGCCTGCGCTGCCATTGCTCCTGCTCAATTAGCATGTAATTCGTAATTATATTGTTAATAAAATAAATAAATAAATAATAAATATGTATAAAAACCCCACCTAAACGGACTTGTGCGGTAGCATTTTTGTGTAATGTGATGCAAAATTTCCCAAAAATGTAAATTAAAATTTTCAATAAATCGCTTAGTTATCGAAATATCGGCTGTTGAAATTTTTAAAAGTTATCGAATATATAGTATTTTACATTTTGCGTAAATAAATTATATTTTGCTGATAGTAAATCAGAAGCTAAATATGGAAAATTAAATAACTTCTTTCGGTAACTAGCTTAGTTATCGAATGTTGATTATTAAAAAAAAATACATACAAATATGTTGTTTCCCAAAATATCACTTTTTTGGTAGGTGATCAATAAATTTACGAAATAATCTCCTCTGGCTTAGGGGCTTTTTCCTCTGGGGTAGATCCAACAGGGGTTGCGGCATAGTATTTTTGTGTTATAAAGTTTTCTGCTATTTTTTTGTGGCTTAAAATTTATTTAAAAAAAGCGCTAAATTTTGGTTTGTACGATAACTGAGCTATCGAAAAATGTTGTTTAATTTTATACGTTCAACATATGTTTGGCGGAAAATGTAAATAATATTTTCGATAACTTTTGAATATTTCAAGGTTATTTCGATAACTAACCGATACATCGACAATTTTGATTTAATTGTTTTGATTTATTTTGCAATATATTGTACAAAAATGCTTCCAGACAAGTCTTTAATATATAGTAACCCGTCGTATATCAGAACATTGGGAGCCCATAACTCCTAAAATTAGGGTTTCCCCCAATATGGGTATTTAACATTTTGTGCATAAAATCGTAAGTTCTATCTCCTACCACCAACATTTTTTATTTTCGCCAGGGGATCTACAATAGGTATAAGTCAAATAATTTTATTTTCTACACAAAGTTAATATTATGCGACGATATTACCTCTTCTGTGTTATCATCATTGATCATATGTATGTATGTATATAAAACCGAAAAACCAAAATGTTTATTTTCAGATTTGGTTTAATACATGTCGTCGTTCTCACAATGTTTTGATTTGGGACTAAATTTGACATTTGAAAATATTCGTTTCTCGATCGAGTACTTTACATACACAGATTTTCTCGCATTTTTCCAGTGAGGCGAGAAACATTGAAAGATGACAGAAAGTTCTCACAAAATAAAGTTACAGACACAGTTCTGTGTCAATTCAAATTGGGTAATTTTAAGCTCAAATACGTATCATATTTTTTAAATAAGTCTCTAAAAAATTAATTTATTATTTAGTTTGAGATCCATTGTTTTAATCAATTTCATTCAATCTTCCTGGAATAGAATTTTCCAAGAATTTTATAATTTCTTTTGGAGCCCGTTCACCTCCTGCTAGAAAACAGTGATCAAATCGTATCTACTTCGGCATAAAAAATTACCCTCAACATAAATTCTATGAAAAGTATTCCTAATAACATTTTATTACTTCTATTTGAAACAAATCGTGCGATTATTCTGTTTTCGATTTACACCATCAATTTTGGAGAATGAAAAACCATCTGTCTACAAATTGGCAAACAGAATGCAACAGTTGTAACATAAATATAAAATAGAGGAAACAATTTCAACAAAGATTAAGCATTTGAAAATATTAACGAAATTACAGCCATGATCGCATCATTGTTTGCGGAAAATCAAAAAATGTGAAAAATCTAATAAATCTGTCAAAATTCTTTCTGCAAACCGTTCTCCTCATGTTTCCATTCGCTCCAATTTTGACACATCAAACGATTTTTCTAATAGTCTCATGGCCATAACTTAGGGTAGTATTCGAAAAATCTCGAAAACGCAAAAGCCAACGCGAACGCCAAAGTCAAAAAATTTTAGTTTATACATCACTTCGCGCTGGCGTTCGCTGTCACTGACATTTGTGGTTTATAGAGTTGCCCAACTAAAATAAACAATTATAGATTAGAAAAGGTTATCTTAAGTGAAATGCGCAGAATGAAAAATATTAAAAAATTTAGCTGTATTTCAATAGATCAACAGATTTTAAGATTGCTATTATGTACAATACTGCAAATACCAACAATATTCACATAAAATGTGTAAAAACCCTATATTGGTTTAGGTTGCAATGTCGAATAAATTTTTCAATCTATATTAAATTAGTTGTATTTTCAAAAAACAGTGCCATTTGGCGGTATTTAAAACGTATTGGTTGTTTTGTTTATTAATGTCAACATTAACTAACATTAACTCAACATTACACTCAACATCGCACCCCTCTTCTCCAACTAACTAACTGTCTATAATTTTTTTAAATATTATTATTGTTTTGCAACGCATTATTAACTTTCTATGTATTTCTAATTTTATTATTGTAAATAAAAATTTCTGTGAGTAAACCATATTATGAACCAATATAATAAAACCAATATAGGTATATATAACCCAATTTTGAAGTATTTTTAAAAAAAAATTGAGCTCTATCCGTCGATTGAATTTCAGCCAAAATTGGCAACTACTTATAAGCAATGAAATGCAAAATTCTTCCATCTACGCATCCTCGATCAACTTTAAATTTGTAATTTCTTCAACTAAAGCGAGGAACTGTGGGGTGTTCAATTTCACAGTTGAAGTGATCAAAAACATTGCGCCGCGTTTTATAAACTACCCATTAAATAACGTAACTCAACGCAGGTAGTCACCGAACAGCTGTAACGTTTTATAAACTACAAACAGTAACGTGAATTGACTGTTTCAAGACTTATAGAATACCACCCTTAATAAATAAATTCATCCAGTATACGAATTCCCAACGGTTTTTTGAGTGCTCTGCTTAATATTGTGGGTAATGTCTTAACTAATATAGTATAGCCAGTAAAAGTACTATTCAAAGTACTTTTATGTGGTAATACCATCTCTGACGAGCAGAGTGTTGTTTTCTAAGAGAGACGTGAGAGCGAGTGTGCGCATTATTCTCTTGATAAGGGTATAAATAAATAACTTCATATAATTGTGCTGACAGGTTTTAAAACAGTTTATGTGACTGATACCATATATCCCATATGGTCTAGTGGCTAGGATATCTGGCTTTCACCCAGAAGGCCCGGGTTCGATTCCCGGTATGGGAAAATTTTTTTTTATTAATTTTAAATAAATTAATATGCATTAATGTTAAATAAAAATGTAACCATAAATGCGCTAAACGAAAACTGTTTATTTATTATTGCATTAGTTGGGATTTTTAAAATATTTTTTTTTTGGGTTTTTGTTTGTTTTCTTATTTTGGGAGCAGGGTATTGTTTCAATTGGCCACTATTGTTCGCTGAAACTGTTGGCAAATAACCTCGACCAAAGTATTGAAAACCTATATTCGCATAAACTCATGCATCCAACTTTTTGTTGTCTAAAATAGATCGGTTTCTTTTTTTTTGTTTTGTTGACCCACCTGATGGTAAATGCCCCGTTTAATTGTTTTGTGATCGTGTCCATTGTCAATTTGCCGCTGCTGATATTGTAGTTCCGTTTTGTTATGGTTGCTGCTACCGAGGTGGTGGTGGTGGTGGTGGTTGGACGTCACTGGCACAATCTGATAATTTAATTTTGTCGGCTCGAGTTTGCTATACTCATCGTCTCTGTAAATATAGAAATGTGAAAGAAATTAAAATGCGTTCGTTATAAGTTAAATATTTGATAACAAGACGGGCGTTAATATTTACTAGACAAATGAATTGCAATAATTGTAGACAATAAACACGGTAAATAGAAGAGGTAAATGCAAAATCTACATAATTAGCGAAGATATAAGAAGTGTAGAGAATTTGTAAATATGTACACAGATCAACAAAATACACAATAGCAAAGAATCGGAAAGATCTAAATGTTTAAATTTACTAATTTGTTTTTGCAAAAACAAAATAAACAATTAAAACAAATCGATAACATGCGTCAAACACGCGTCGCCACTGCCTTGCTAAAGTAACTCACCATCAGTGACATTTAAACGGCGTTTAGGTATACCGAGATTTCGAGATTTCATCCTGCCAAACATACAATCAGTTATTTATGGAAATTAAAACGTAAAAACTGCGATATCACGTATTCCAGAATATGGCCTTATAAAATAATACCTTTCGTTTCACAAATTTAAGTTTCCGATAACTAAACTAGTTATCGAACAATTTTTTCGCTAATTTATAATTTTATTTAAAATATATATTGTTACACATTTTATAAAATTGTATCGATTTTTTTCAACCTCAATATGTGATATCTTGCAAACTATTCGATTAGAAAATACCATATCACATCGACTCGGGTAGGATATTGAATATTTCAACTTCCGATAACTCCATAGCTTGTAAATTACCAAACAATTTATTTCGGATCTGAAGCTTACATTTAGATTTTCAATAAGAAACCCTCACTATTTAAATTTATATTTGTATGAGTATTAGGGATGCCAAACGGGAAATCCCGAATCCCGGGATTTTTCGGGATTGATGAATCCCGAATCCCGGGATTTTAACAAGTAAATCCCGGGATTTTTCGGGATTATTATTAATTTTGAAAAATATAAAATAAAAACAATGACAAAAGTTCAGTGTGGTGTTATTTTTTCGAAGAGTCGGAAGGTGCACGTCAAACAAAATTCAAATTGTGCAAAAAGGGTTTAATAACCAATGGCGGCTCTACAAAAGGTTTAATAACACATGTTAACGTAAGTTGATTTTGGCATATGTATGTATGTCTATTATACGGCTTACTCTCCAAAAATTAAAAAATTGATTGCGTCGGGTAGAGCAATGTTATTTTAAACAAAGAAAGTGAAATAACAAAATCGGGGCAAATGCATAGTTTCGGAGTTAAGGACCTCGACATTTCGGATACTTTTTCCACTAACATACAGTGTAAAGCCATTGATATCAATTTTTGTTAAAAAACAAGTCATAACAAACTCAAAAAATAATTTAGCATTTTCCGATAAGTCGCTTAGTTATCGAGTTATCGGATGTTTACGTTTCTCAAACAAAAATGTAAAAATTTTTTTAAAATAATTTTTGTTTTTGATTGAGAAAAAAAATATTCGAAAAATCGCGCGATGATTTGAAAATAATTTTTGTTTTTGTTTTAGAAAATTAAAAAAGTCGATAATTTTTCTAAATCCGATAATTCGTAACTAAGCGACTTATCAAAAAGTGAAAGTTGTTTTGAATTGTTTTATACAAAAAGCTGATAGAAAAAATGGCTTTACACAGTTCGTTAACGCCATAACCCTCTCACATATCCGAAACTTCGGGGCCCATAACTCCGAAACTTTGCATTTGCCTCGATTTTGTTATTTTACTTTTTTGCTTAGAATAACGTATTCTACCCACCTTGTGGTTGTTTTTGGAGTGTAAGCTGTAAAATAGACCTTTTCCCAAAAAAATTTAAAAATACAATACCGAAAAATCCCGGGATCCCGAAAAATCCCGGGATTTTTTTAATGAGTATACATTTTCTAAAATGTCAGCAATTTTTTTAAATTTCAACACCCGATGCCGCAAAAATCAAAAATATTAATTTTTTTTATTTGTTTGTTATTGCGAAGTTTGCGAAGCTATTGTAAGAAAAAAATGTATATCGTTTTCACATATTTCAACTTCCGATAACTTGATAAATAAGTGAGTTATCGATATAATTAATTATTTTTTCAATAGAAGTCAATTTTAAAAGTGAAGTTTAATTTCAATCTCCTAAAGTTGCATCTTATATATCTCAAAAATTAAGCGATATATCAGAATATTTGACGATTATTTTGTGTTATTTCGATAATTCTTATCACAATCGTTTATTTAGAGAAACCCCATGGTTTACCCATATTTCATCTTTCGATAACTTTGTAGCACAGTGAGTTTTCGAAATAAATATTTATTTTTTATGAGACGTTGGTTTTAAAAGCTGTTTGTCTTTGTTTTACAGCGGTTCCGAAAGGTATTTTGAAAAGCTTTTTTTATTTCGAAAAGTCATCGAAATTTTTCGAGAAATTTTTCGATTATTCTTATTATAAAGCGAACCACAGACTTGCCATTCATGAGCATGAATATCAGCTATTGTTGGATGTTTATTGTCGGTTTACCGCCCTTGTTGATACCAAATAAGAAAGTAATCGAAGTTGTTCGCATCACTATCATGCTTACAACATTTTGTTGCTCATATATTTTTTTAAATTCATCAACAATATAAAAAGTTACCGACCAAGTTCATGCTCATGAATGACAAGCCTGTGGTTCGCTTTGAATTTTTCTTAGAACTCCATTTTTAAAATTAAACTTTATGTTCTCCATTTTCATAAACTTGTACATCCTATGAATATATCGAAACTTAAGCGATTATAGGAATATCTGTAGATTTTTTTTAACGATATTTCGATTTTCTATCACAAGTTTTTATTTAGAGAAGAACTAATTCCGATAACTTAATAAAAAGGTAAGTTATTGAAATAAATAATACTTTTTTTTATGGGAAAGGCAAATTTAAAAGCTATTTTCCTTAATTTTCTAAAATCGGAAAATTGTTATTATGTTTTACTGTTATTTGAACATTTCGTATCAGAAGCTTTTGCTTAGAGAACAATTGCCGATTTCGCAGATTTCAACTTCCGACAACGAAACATTTAAATATTTTTTGTTAGGAAACTCTATTTCAAAGTACTTTTTTCTTAAATTTTTAAACTTCCAAATTCTATGTAGATATTTCTTGCAAACTACGCGTTACGTCTAAAAATTGTATATGTTTTGCTATTCTGAGGTTTTGTTTCAGATAACGTGGCCACATCGTGGCGCCTTGAATGTTATATCGGATTCATTAAGTAAAGCGTTTTTCGTGGCAGGCATTTGGGGAAAAATATAGGTTTTCAAAACTTTAGTTTTCTATAACTCTATAACTACGTGAGATGTCACACATTTTCATTATTTCTCCCAAATTTTTCGTTTTCCCTTTAGAAGCACTGTATCAAGTCGAATTGGGTAGAATACTTAAAGTTTGAAGTTCCGATAACTCCATAAATAAATCAGTTATCAAATATATAACTTTATAACTAGTTGTAATTTCCTTTAAGGCTATAAGAGATCATGTTTTCTCCGGTTAGTGAAAACAATTTAAATGCCGCGGGTGGGATTCGAACTCACATGGGCTGGACGATCGTTTCGATGTTTGTGAAGCATCATCTTGGGTTTCTATAAGAATAGTTTGTTATTTAAATTTATACATATATATTTTTTGAAATAGCATGGATTTGTTGAGACTTGAAACCCGATATCTGATATAATAAATGATATAAATTGTTGTTTGGTTTTAAGTGTTACTTCCCCGCTTCGTTCCAGAAGCTTTTATATAGAGAAAATGTATCGCTTTTCCATATTTTAGATTTCGATAGTTCGATAACTAAATAAGTTATCGAAAATATTTATTAAATTTTATATTAGAAAAGAGGCATACGTTACCTGCCATCTGGCTGAGTAAATCATAACTTTGGAACGGTAAGACCTCTGGGCTTCGTTTAGGTCATTTTGGAAAGGTAAGAGATATGGCTATCTTTCAACAGAAAAAATACCATACGTTACCTGCTATCTGGCTGAGCAAATTGAGATTATGTGCATTTTTCCCGAAAGCTCTGTATCTCGGCGATTAAAAACCTTTCCAACAAGCCCAAAAACAAAAATATCCGACCACTGGCTCAGAAGTTAGCAACTTTACCCTACTACCCTCCGACCACCAATCCGAAAATTTTGAATCCGCTGCCATTTCGCACCCTTGCATTTTCGGACATGGTCCTAGTGGATTTTTCTTCATGAAATGAGCCAAGGAATACGCTGGAGAAATTTGTCCGGAACTTCCTGAATCACCCTGTATATATGGCCAATTGATCTGGCCAATTTTTCTGTTATAACACTTTATATAACAGAAAAATTAGCCAGATCACAGAGCTTCGGGTAGCATATTCTAAATTTCAACATCTAATAACTAATCGATTTATCGAAAATCTGTATTACATTTTTCCTATTATTCTTTGGTTTTCTATTAGAAAACTACCTGTTTATAAATTTATATAATTTAGGTTATTTTTGTTGTGGCCGTCGGTGGTGCAATGGTTAGTGTGCGCGGCTCTTGTACATGAGATCCTGGGTTCGAACCCGGCTCTGACCACCTTCAAATTTTCTTTCGGCGGCGGTCACCTCGCATAGTGACGGCGACACTATCGAGTATCTAGCCATGAAAAAGCTTCTCAAATTACCGTTCGGAATCGGTGTAAAACTGTAGGTCCCAATCAGTGAGTGAAAACTGGAAAGTGCACAGCTCAGTGATTGTGAGAAGTTCTCCCCAGTCCCTTCATGGGATGTAATGGGAAACCATTTATTTATTTAGGTTATTTTTGTAACAAACAAACATAAAGCGGATCACAGATCTGTCAGTCATGAGCATGATCGATAACTTTTCAGTAATACCAAAAAATTTTGTACGCATGATAGTGATGCGAACAACATCGATTACACTCATATTGGGTATCAATGGCAATAAATATCAACGATAAACGATGCTCCTGCTCACGGTTAACGTACATAAGTTATGAAATAAAAAACTCAACTAATGATTAGTTAAATATGTAAATGACTAATGACAGATACTGAATATCAAAACTCGCTCAATGTGCTTTTGTTTGTATGTGCCTTCAAATGTTTGAGATATTGCAATCTAATTATAATCGGCACAAACACCAAATGCAAACGGAAATGGCATCTGCAATCACGAGAATTATTATAATGTTCTATTATTATTATTATTTTTTTTTTTTGCAATCAATCGCAAATTAAAATACATACATAAGTTATTGAAGTTAAGTGGGTACACATCAAGTATTTTTTGAATAGCAAAAAGTTCAAAAACAATTGATTGAAAGTTCGTTTTTTTTCTCTTCAACCGATTACAAGTTCATTTAAAAGATTACACGCTCTAGTACTCGTAGTCAGTCGGTTAAGTGATAATCAGTTTTATATTGTGGGCCATTAGGACTGTAGCAGTAATACGAATGGAAGAGACAAATTATGACGGCTAAAACTTTGACATAGACATTCAATAAAGCCGATGATAAAATCAGCAAATACTTGAGTCTGTTATGACGGCATAGAGTTGGTACGAGTATCATGGCGGAATGGATTGCCTTGTTCCACTAGCAGCAAACTTAATTATTTGTTTTTGTTAAATAATTTTTGCAAAATGAAAAATATATCTGTTTGTTAACGATTTTTATTAAATAAGAGAAATCTGAAAAATTAAAAAATCAGTGCAAGCAACGCTGTTGCAGTAAAACTTCCTAAACATATGTAGTTTAAACAATTTGTTCATTTCGCTTTTTTTGTCCGATGACTGTGAATATTCGTTCGTATGGTAAACATATATAGAGAGAACTTTTCTCTCATCTAACGTTTCATTACACACTCTTCGTGGTGAGGTCGATGTGATAGAGAGATGCTCGACTTACACCAGGTGAAGTTACAGACTGTTGACTTAAATTATTTATGTCGTTTTGGTAAGAAGTGTACAAATTAAATATATTTTCAACTGTTTTGTTCTCATTTATTGCTAGTATTAATTTGTGTTACATTTAAAACAACTATTTTAATACACAAACACAAAATACTGTTGTTTTCTTGTTGAATGTTTGGTTCTAATGCATCTATCTGCTATTGTTAAATCAATTCTTTTTAACATCCAGATCACACCACGCCTAATGCCATAAATTTGCTGAGAGAGATGTTCCCTCTGGGTATACATATGTTTACTCTATCCCAATAAGCACAAAGTCGGACTCTGGTCCGATTCGGATCCGATTTGAGTCCGACATCTGGGATTTCGCCTTCTCTGTTCCGATTCGGATCCGATTTGAGGCCGACATCTCGGATTTCCGATTTCTCTGTTCCGATTCGGATCCGATTTGAGTCCGAGATATCGGATTTCGCTTTCTCTGTTCCGATTCGGATCCGATTTGAGTCCGAGATGTCGGATTTCGCTTTCTCTGTTCCGATTCGGATCCGATTTGAGTCCGAGATGTCGGATTTCGCTTTCTCTGGTCCGATTCGGATCCGATTTGAGTCCGACATCTCGGATTTCCGATTTCTCTGGTCCGATTCGGATCCGATTTGAGTCCGAGATGTCGGATTTCGCTTTCTCTGTTCCGATTCGGATCCGATTTGAGTCCGAGATGTGAAATATATATGGTGAAATATGTATTATACTCATATGTAACAGACATCATATTAGTGTATAAGTGGTACAAAATACAATTCGTTCGTCAATTTCATTTATATATGGGCTTCGATATCGATTTGAGATGGGATCCGAATCGGCTCGATTCCTCTTTCGATCTCGAATCGAGAATTGGTCCGATCTCGATTCGAGAATGGGTACGATCTCAAATCGATATCGGATCCGATCTCGAATCGAGAATTTGTCCGATCTCGATTCGAGAATTGGTACGATCTCGAATCGGTATCGGATCCGATCTCGAATAGAGAATTGGTCCGATCTCGATTCGAGAATGGGTACGATCTCGAATCGAGAGTTGGTCCGATCTCGATTCGAGAATTGGTACGTCCTCGAATCGATATCGCATCCGATCTCGAATCGAGAATTGGTCCGATCTCGATTCGAGAATGGGTACAATCTCTGATTTGTGTGTATGGATGTTTAAACATATGTGTTGGTTCGGTTTGGTGATCACTGTTATTTTTTTTTGGTTGTGTCGATCTATTGTTTTATTCATTGATATTGTATTGAAACCGTAACCGTTCGTCTTGTACAGTGATTAATTGCGTCATGTGCGTGGCTTGGTTTGTTTGCCGCAATGTTTTTAATGAGATTAGCATATTTGTGACATGAACTAGTTTTTCGACCTATTATTTTTGTTTGTGTAGGTATACTTTTTGTAAGTAGGTACATTAGGGTGTAGTGAAACAGAGTTTTTTGTATATTCAATTATGGGAGGTCTCAAAAAATGCGTATTGAAGAGGTGAGTCCGGGAACGTCGAACTTTTATACGAGGGAACTTAAAGTCCCCTGCCGGCCGTTGAGGTTTCGATTCGTAGTGTATTTGAGTATATATTTTTTTAATTTCTGTAAAATATGGGGCTCAAACGACGTGCCATGCTGAGCATAATTAGTTTAGTATATTCTCAAAATATTGATACATCTTTTTTTTATCACGGCAGCATTTTGAAGTCTTGATCAAGCATAGTTTTTTCGGATTTTTTGCGTATTTCTCATTATAGTTCGTGAATTAACTTTAAGATATATTTATTTTATACTTTACATTTGATAGTACAGTAATAACTCGATTCTTGCACATACCTGATACTTGCACACCTCGATTCTTGCAACATAGAAATATTTTTCATTACGCACTCATTTTTCATTCGGCGACATCCGAAAATTTTTAACTCGATACTTGCAACATTTTTGTATTACTCTTACGTGCTGCTTTGTTTACGTTTTCTTAGACTGAACACATTTCGGGAAATCCCCGTCGTTTTATGCTGCTGATGAAATGTTGTAATTTGAATCAGTTTTAAGCTGACTATTGAGAGGTGCGGTGTCATAAACAGATGTATGTGCCTTTTATTTTGTATGGGAAATTAATACTCGGTGCTTGTGACAACCTCGAAACTTGCACCGAGCCGGGTTTTCATTACGTGCAAGAATCGAGTTTCTACTGTATTTCCATGTAAAGTACAGGATGAAAAAAATTTAGAATTTTTTTGGAAAACTGAGAAGAAAAAGTACGAATGTTAGAAATTTCAAAATGCTGCCGTGAAAAAAAAATATTCTATCAAAATTGATCAAAAAATATTTCTTTTTACCCACACACTAACCGCCTTATTCATAAACAGTTGGGAGAGGTTTGAGAGAAGTTTTTTGTGTAATAAGCTGTCTCTCAAACCTCTCACAACATATTATGAATAAGGCCGTAAGAGTCGAAATTAAACCATAGAGAAATACTTAAGAGTTTCCATTACTGTCTTCGTTGCCTCTTCATGACGACGAGGTAGTAGGCCATTTCATAGAGTTTTTACCAATTTTACACTTTCGTTGGACATAAAGTGGACAGAAATCAAAGGGAATGCGTATTTTCGTTCAATACAAACAACATAAAACATTATTTAACTGTCATTAGCATCAATAAACATAATTTAAAATTATTTCCCGTCTTCTTCGCTCGCTCATTCTCCATCATCGGCCTAGTACCTTTTCGATCAGCTGTGCCATAGAATCCCAAAAACGATGTACAAGTAGACAGTCAAAATTTCTCTTCACTCAAATGCCAACAAACAAAACGAGTGAAACCCTAGTACTTCTCTACTCTCTCTCTTACTCTCTTCATTGAATATTTCAAAACACGAGCAGCTTTTTGATAGGGTTATTGTATATAACTATACAAATTCCAACCATGTTGAAGTAAAATTACATAAACTATGCAAAAATTATGAAATAAGCAAGCTATGACGCGAGAGAGAAATGCGTTTGAGTAAACTCCTAGCACTTTTTGGTTCTCTTTTACCAGGGTTGCTTTGAGAATCCCAAAGACGATTTACAATTAGACGACCAGAAGATGTGCGCAACTTGGCAACCCTGGTAAAAGAGAACCAAAAAGTGCTAGGAGTTCACTCAAACGCATTTCTCTCTCGCGTCATAGCTTGCTTATTTCATAATTTTTGCATAGTTTATGTAATTTTACTTCGACATGGTTGGAATTTGTATAGTTATATACAACAACAATATCAAAAAGCTCCTCGTGTATTGAAATATTCAATGAAGAGAGTAATAGTGAGAGTAGAGAAGTACTAGGGTTTCACTCGTTATGTTTGTTGGCATTTGAGTGAAGAGAAATTTTGACTGTCTACTTGTACATCGTTTTTGAGAATCCCCCTGATTAAACATACATAGCTTGACGTTCCCGTAATCAGCTGTTCAATACGCATTTGTGTACACCATTTGTACTTTTTACACTTGTTGTTAATTTTGTGTACACTATTTCTATTTTGGTATCAAAGTGCACAGGTTAGTACAAATATGACATTTGAGTGGTGAATAAAATTTCACGAAATTTTTGACAAGTGGATGGAAATTTTTGACGTTTAAGCCCCGTCTTCAGTTTTTGCGAAATTTTCGTAAGAAATTTTGCCATTTATATCGAAACGGAAAGTTATGTTGCGGAGATTTACCACCTATCTCTGATTTACCCATAGACGAATATAGGTATAGATACATTTATTCTCTCATTAAATTAAACGTTATAGATACGGTGGAAAGTAAACAGTGGATGGTGGGAAACATGGGTTCAATAATACCAGATAGAGGCAATAGTAATAAACAACGTCCAACAAAGGAACAACAACCGAATTTCGTGTTTTTGTGGCAAACTAGTTGTGGTAAATACAATACAAATGTATACCAACGATAAAAGTCAACAAAAAATTGCAAAATACATTTAAATTTTTCAGTTCACACCAAAACGTCAAAAAAAAGTTAAGTGACCATATTTTGTAACTCCACCTGGTGTAAGTTAATTTTAAATTTAATTTCTTTCATTTCCACAAACCTACGACGAAGAGTATGAAATGAAACGTCAGATGAGAGAATACATGTATCTATACCTATATTCGTCTATGGATCTACCTTGCAAATATTTCATTTCATGACATTCCTCTACGCACTTAATTTTATTTTTAACGTATGAAACGTACGAAATAAGTTTGACGTAACAACCCTGTAATTGATTTTGCATTTTGCAATTGAAAAGTGAAAAGTGCAATTGGCAAGGAAAATTTCACAAAAACTGAATACCGGGCTTTAGCAAAAACACTTAACCGTACGTTTGTTAGATTATGATGACTGAATCAATTTTAATAACTACATTAGTTCCGGCGCCGTCGCCAAGTTTTATGTCGACTTGTAGTTCTGTTCATCTTATATGTATTTGTAAACAAAACAAAGAAAGACGAAGAAATTTGATAGCAATTTGGAAGAAATTTTACAGAATGAAAATATTCATGGATTGTAAAGATCGTATTCGCAAAATAATTGGTAAAAGCAATGGCAAATATTTACTAAAAATATTCATTGCGCAAAATTATATTTCAATTGCGCCTTACGAAGCTGTCAAAATTTACTATTGTCAAATAAGATATCGATTGGCACAGCAAAAATGGAATTTTTTCTCACCATAACAAATTTTTTTGTTAACCGATTGGCACAAGCTCTATGTACACATTTTGTACTTTTGTGTACGCTTTTTGTGCTTTGGTGTACAATTAAAATAGTACGCACTTTTTGCAAGGTTGCGTACAGATTTGCTGTTATGCATACTTTTTGTGTTTTCATGGACACTTTTTGCATTTTCTGTACCTGGCTTACTGTTCTGTACTTTTTTTTTTTTACAAAAATACAAAAGTTGTAGAATTGAGCTCTATGCGAACAATTTTATACAAAATTGACAATCACCATGTCCAAAATCCGTTTATCAAGTCTTAGGTGTATAACCACATAATTCAGTAATCATTGTTGACAATTACCACTTGCTGACAAATTTCTAATTTTTTTTTGAAATTTCAAGAAGCCATGTGAGTTTGAATTACCGTCATCCACCAATCGCCAGATTTCAATTATCAGTAAGCAAAAAAAAACACGATTATGATTATTATCGAGCACCCGACTCGTTCGTGAAAATGAAAAGTTAATACTATAATTAATTACAAGAAATAACAGAAAAAAATGCAATTGAATTCACGCAATTGTGAGCAATGAACTTTTGTTTTCAATAATTCTGTTTATGACTATATTTCATATTTTTTCTTTCTATTCTCTTGATTGCTGTCTAACGCTGAAAGATGTTTTTATTGCCGCTATTACATTTTACGCGTTTTGCGCAAAACAAAGAAAATCAATCGAATTGATTCGAATCAATTGGAAATATCACTTAACAAGATTTCAATATTTTGCATCGAAGGTTAATTGACTTTTGTTTGTGGTGATGTTTTTTAACGTACTTTTGTTTAGATTTTGTTTTTTGAAATAAGCTACAGTATTTGGCCGATAATCATATGATCAGCAAGGAGATCATTTTGAACTTTAATGGAATTTTAGTGTAAATATTTATTAACAACGGGTAATTGAAATGGGTTAATTGCTTGAGTTTGAGGTACTAATCTTGTGAATACTTGAATTTCAGGTAAATCAGTGATAGGCGCAAAGTAGTCAAGGTCGTTAGTTCCAGAGTTCAGCTAGTTCATCGACTCTCTTTAAACAAAGACTGATATCAGATAAGTGTTTCTATTTCCCCGTTAAATTATGGTTTGGGGAATTTTAAGTGGCATTTAAATTATGTAGGTTAACGGTCGTATTCATAAAAAGTTGTCATAGGTTTGTTAAAGGTTTCAGAAGGTAAATCCCAAAAATTGTATTCATAACCGAAAAATTCCTCTGTTAAGAGTTCTCTAAGGTTGTCATTTTTGTCGAATGTTAAACCCTTCTTTAAAGCTATTTGATCCGCATTTATACCCAAAACATTTAATTAGTTTACATTTCACGTCTGCCATACGTAAATTAGGGGAGATGTTTTAAGAGCTTTCGGATTTGAGTTAAAAAACAAACACATAAAATATATAGAAATGTATGATATCTTTATTTGAGTCAATAGAACCGTCTATACAATTCAATGTTTAAAGATTATTTCATGTGAATATTGACCGCGGCTGCGCCTAAAATAGTTCATACGCTGGGTCCAACTTTGGCATACTCCCTCCAACATATTGGCTGCTGTTTCACGAATAAGTTCTTCAATATTGGCTTCCAGTGCGTCAACCGTTGCGGGCTTGTCCCTATAGACATGAGCCTTAACATAACCCCACAAAAAATAATCTAAAGGCGTTAAATCACATGATCGCACGGCCGCCTCAGAAGTTCACCCAAACTGACCATAAAATGGAAGAAGTGCACGATGCAATTTCTTAACGGAGCGTGCATTTTGATAAAAAATCAATAAGTGTTCGAACTCACGAGCGATGTGTTAACACTTTTTTGTCACACGGTACCTGTTAAAAAGAATAGTTTATAGTTTTTGTGCTGAAGGCTCTGTTGCTATTGCACTTTCTTTTTTCCTACATCTGCTTTAACATTAGATGTAATATTAAGGCTGTTTTTTTATTCCATTAGGCTATTGCCACTTACTGCTTTCCAAATAAAACGATCCACACTTAATACTACGTAATGTGGCAATATTTGCTCTAATGGGTGTTAAAAATGCGATACGGCAACACGTTTGTACCAAGTGTTAACAAATACATGGTAGCAGCAAATGTTGGTGTAGTTGTAAGCAGCAACAACAGACATTTTAATTTCGTTCATTTGTTTCAGTTGTCAAAAAAGTATGAAAACAAGAATACATATGATTTTAACAAGTGAACGAAAAATGACATGGAAAAAATGTAATCACATGGTTAAACGACTATACCTGATAGATAATTATACCATGATCAATACGTATAACATTTACCGCTCGTTGTTGTGAACAATTTAACTCCTATTTTGTTTTCAATCGGAAATAAAAATCTATCCTTCAAATTTAGAGATTTAAAAGTAACGGGTTTTTCAATAAGAGCGCTACAAAAGTTTTTTTTAAATAAAACAAAACCGGTTTTAGATACCAATGAAATTCTTTATTCCTGTGAAAGTACGTTCGATGCCATTAGTATGGAACTCGATTTCTTTTGCATGGCCACCACGGGCACGCTTGCAGAAGTGCAGACGCTGAACCCAATTTTCGACGGTTTTCAAGCATAAATCGGCCAATACTGCTGCAATTTTACGTTCGATATTCGTACGAAGTTCATCAATCGTCGCTGGCTTGTTGGCATAGACCATAGACTTGACGTAGCCTCACAGGAAATAATCTAACGGTGTCAAATCGCACGACCGAGGCGGCCAATCGACTGGGCCATTTCGTGAGATAACACGTTCACCAAACTTGGTTTCCAATAAATTGATTGTGGCATTCGCTGTGTGGCGCCGTCCTGTTGGAACCACATGTCCTCCAAGTCCATATTATCCAATTGGGGCCAAAAATATTCGGTTATCATTGAACGGTAGCGATTCGCATTCACAGTAATGTGCCGGTCTTGATCATTACGGAAGAAGTACGGCCCAATGACGCCGCCGGCCCATGAACCTCACCAAACCGTAATTTTTTCGGGATGCAATGCTGACTCATGGATTACGTGTGGATTGCTGTCTGACCAATAACGCATATTTTGCTTATTGACGAAGCCATTCAGCCAGAAATGAGCCTCATCGCTGATTGTTGAGGCCTCTTAAAGTTGGGCTCTTAAAGTTGAGGCCACTGACTCCAAATTTCGGTAGTAAATTTTAATAATTTCGACTCGTCGTTGGCTCGTATATCTTTCCATGATGAAATGGCAAACCTTACTGACGAGAAATGTCAAAAGAGCGGGAAAAAATATGGCGTCGTTTGCTGTCCCTATCGATTTACTTTTGCAGCGTCTCTGTTGAAAACCATTTTATTTGTTGTCGTACTGCATCTATTATTTTATTTCTACCACAAATAGTATAGAGAACTTAATGCCCTCATGTAGAGAGTCGGTTGCAAATATCGAAATTGTTATCAATTCGGTCGCAATAGCTAAATTTGGCTTTCAGTTGTCATGCCTAACAGCCATGACTAAATTTTGTGTGGATTCGGTTGCTGTAACCGAATCTGTTGGGACAACTGAATTCGTTCTCAATTTGGGTACCACAACATAATTATAAGTATATGTCTCAAACTTGACGTTTAAAATAATAAATGCAATTAATGAATAAATACAGGGTGTCTGCCGGGAAGGTATACTACTTTGTTTTGCCGCCATTTTGGTAAACATTAGTCTTGACAGTTCATATTTGGCAGTCGTGAAGTAGAGGCGTGGCAAATTTATTGTGGAAAAATATTCGATAAACCAACGTGTTTTAATCGTTACTCGTAAAACATTTTATCAAAATCAATCAACGACTACTGTGACGATGAGGTAGTTACGTGAAATTTTCATTTGAATGGAATGGAATGGATATGTGTATAAACAGAATAGTCGGTTCTGGGCAATGGAAAACCCTCAAATTATTCATCAGTCATCTTTGCATCCATTAAAAGTGACAGTCTGGTGTGCAATTTGGTCAGTAGGAATCATTGGACCTTACTTTGAAAATGAAAACGGCGTAACGGTAACTGTCAATGGGAAGCGATATCGTGATATGATTGAAAACTTTTTAACGCCACGACTGCATGCTTTTGGCTTGATTAACATAAGGTATCAACAAGACGGTGCCACATCGCATACAGCCAGGATTACAATGGAATTACTGTACTGCTTTCCGCAACAAGTTATTTCAAGAAATGGTGATGTTGATTGGCCTCCACGGTCGCCCGATTTGACTGCTCCGGACTTCTGTTTGTGGGGATATTAGAAAAAGCAAGGTTTATGCAAACAAACCAGAAACGCTTGAGTAATTCAAACAAAATATTCGTGATGAAATAAATTAATGAAATACCGCGTATTTCATGAATAATGTAATAATAATGTAATGAAAAATGTGCTCAAAAGGGGATCGCATTTGTGAGGCTAACAGAGGCGGACATTTATCTGATATTGTATTCCATACCTAATTGTTGTTATTAATTAAAACATTTATCAATATAAGATCCATTCTCTTTCATTTAATCAAAAATTAGAAACAAACAAACATGGTAAAAACATTTTATAATTGTTGAGGTCGAAATTTCACACAATTTTCATATTTTTTCTAACCTGAGCACTGATACCGGTTGGCACAGGCTCTTTTATATAAGTTTTGTATTATTGTGTGCACTTGTCGGTACTTTTTGTACTTATTGTACTTCTGTACACCTTTGAACTTTTGTGTACACTTTTCCCACTTTTGTGTGGGCTTTTTATGCTTTCTTGTGTAATTGTAATTCTGCGTAAACTATTGGTACATTGTTTATGCATCATGCGCACTATTTGTACTTTGGAATACACAGTGCAGCACGAACAAAAATAACCATATACGGACACCACTACGTGATAAAAGACTAAAAAAAAAAGACCCGTGTCTCCCAATTTTTCCCAAAGTCATTCACTTTTTTTTTCTATGGGCCGCCAAAGATTTGGGGCCTCGGTATCATTTTCGTAAAAATGTGATCATTTTCTCAGGCTCATATCTTGCAAACCGTTCAGAATTTCGATTTACTCTTTGAGGCAAAGTTGTAGCTCTTGTCATAAAGAACAAAAATTGCGAACATATAAAATCAAAAAAAACTTCACCTTCCAGATCAAAATCGCAAAAAACTTAAAAAAATTCGATTTTTTTTTACCTTTTTTCCCGTGTTCAGGTCCATAGGTAGCAAACCGTTCAAAATTCAAGGAAACAATCAACTACAAAAATTTACCTAAGATCTCAATAAACAAATTTCTAGAACATATAAACTTCCTAGAGATGATTCTTAACACTGTTTAGGTAGCACGCAAAAGTGAAAAATTTGCCGAAAATTTTTTAATTTCATTTTTTTTACCTTTTCCTCCTGTTCAGGTCCATAGGTAGCAAAAAATGAAATATGCCTGGCAAAGAACCATGTGTTTGTCCAAGGGTTAACACCGTTTAGGTAGCGCTTAGGTATCACGCGATCATGCACCGACAGCAGCAGCACAGGCAATGCAGTAAGCTCAGCACACGCAACAAGGGACGCAGCACACAATATAAAAGCGACACGACGCTCACATCGAGGCATTACACAGCGCGACGCCAACGAGAGCTCAGCGGTGAAAGTTATAAAGTGAAAGTGAAAGTAAAAAAAGTGAAAGTGCTACAGTATAATTCGCACACAAACTTGGCAACTGACAATTTCAATATGAAAATATTGATTTATTTTGCTACGTTTGCGGTCATCAAACCAGAAAAAAAACATTTACAAGATTTCAGAAGGAAAAGAATCTTTTAACTAGTGAATTCAAAAGAGCATATACATTGTTTTTCGACGAAGTGGACTTGACCGGTGAAAATTACACACCTAATACAGTGTGTCGCCAATGTTATAACAATCTCATGGCATGGTTGAGTGGAGGCAGAGGTACTATGAAGTATTGTAAGCCGGTAAACTGGATTAATCGCCCAGGTGATCATGATGCAACCAGTTGCTATGCATGCGTAAATTACACATGTCGTCTAAATCGACATTCTAAGAAGAACAAAATTTATAAAGCAACTGCAACAGCCACACTACCAGTGCTTGCACCTGAAAATTTTGTATCACCAAGGCCGCCAACTCCAGATCGTACTACAGAATTTACAGCAATGAGTACAGCAAGTGGTGTTACTTATGAAGATCCATTTGATACCGATTATGAGCCCCAACAGGGAAGAGATGGACCACAACTAATAACACAAATGGAAATGGATTTCATTGTGGCCATATTGGGATTATCGCAGCGACTTGCAATATTTTTGACAGCTTTTTTAAAGCAAAGAAAACTCACACATGCTAATGTTAACTCTACGGCGTACCGCAAACGACAAGCTGAATTTCAGATGCTCTACACTCTAAATGATGACAATTCGGTCGCTTACTGCAACGATATAAAAGCTTTGGTGGTAAAAATGGGAATGAACTACATCGCTAGTGAGTGGAGATTATTTATTGATGGTTCTGTTTCAAGCTTGAAAGCAGTGTTATTGCCTGTGTCGAACCGAAAACCTTCCATTCCGCAATGGGTATCAACATGAAAGAAAGCTATGCAACATTGAAAGATATAATGGAAAAAATCAAATATTACGAAAATAAATGGAAGATTTGCTGTGATTTGAAGGTCATCAACATTTTGCAAGGGATCATCGATAAGGGCGGCTTCCCAAAATTCTTTTGTTTTCTTTGTAATTGGGATTCACGCTCACCTCTGAATCAATTCCAATGTAACTCGTGGAGGCCAAGAGGAAGTGTGGATGAACAAATACAACAACATAGACTGAAGAATGCACCTTTAATTGACAATACTCAAGACATCTTGCTGCCACCGCTCCACATAAAATTGGGAATTGTTAAAAAATTCATCGAAGTGGCCGTTGTAAATTGTCCAAACGCATTCGACTATTTGAAAAGCGTTTTCCCAAAGCGTAGCGATGACAAAATTAAAAAAGGTATTGTAGTAAATTTAAAACGAATTTTTGTTCACCTAATTGTACTATTTACACTATGTTAATGTTTTCTTTTCTGCCTTTATTTTTTGTTTTCATTTAACAGGCGTACTTAATGGCCCTGACATTAGAAAGCTATTCAAGAGCAACTTTGATTCATCGCTTGATGAAAATCATTCAATGGCATGGATTTACCTTCAGCGTGTATGCACCAGAGTCTTGGGAGGGAATCGAGACGCGGAACCGGAAGCAAGAGAATGGGTGAAACAAATGCTGCATTATTTTGAGATAATCGGCGCATCGATGACATTAAAGCTGCATTTTCTTCATTTTCATTTTGACGATTTTATCAAACAACTCCCTACCGAATCCGATGAGCAAGGAGAACGGTTTCACCAAACCACAATGCCCATGGAAAAACGGTACAAAGGCAAAAACCTCGACGCATTGCTTGCAGAGGTATGTTGGTGGAGTCACAAGATCACCCTGTATGATGTTAATGAAGTATTTTAAGAAGAAAGAGCTGATGATGGAGGGCAGTCTGGAAGCAACGTGCCTGTGGACACCATAATTGCTGAATCAGAGTCAGATTCGGACGATTCGGACGACGATTTGGATCCACAACTTAAGAGAGCGCGATTTGCAAGTCCAGGGCCATCAACATTATAAACATAATACGAATACTTTTTTTTAATATTTTTGTAATAGATATCATAGTATCTCAATGTTGAAGTAAATAAAAAACAAATGAAATTAAAAAACGGTGTTAAGAATAATTCCCAGGAAGTTAATATGTTCTAGAAATTTGTTTATTGAGATCTTAGGTAAATTTTTGTAGTTGATTGTTTCCTTGAATTTTGAACGGTTTGCTACCTATGGACCTGAACACGGGAAAAAAGGTAAAAAAAAATCGAATTTTTTTAAGTTTTTTGCGATTTTGATCTGGTAGGTGAAGTTTCTTTTGATTTTATATGTTTCCAATTTTTGTTCTTTATGACAAGAGCTACAACTTTGCCTCAGAGAGTAAATCGAAATTCTGAACGGTTTGCAAGATATGAGCCTGAGAAAATGATCACATTTTTACGAAAATGATACCGAGGCCCCAAATCTTTGGCGGCCCATAAAAAAAAGTGCATGACTTTGGGAAAAATTGGGAAACACGGGTCTTTTTTTTTTAGTCTTTTATCACGTAGTGGTGTCCGTATATGGTTATTTTGCCATGACTTAAAAAATTACACACAGTGATATCTAATGTAGCATATTTTATTGAACTAGTTTACAATTTTCAACCTCTGGAGGCGATAGTACCAATCTTTATTAGTAAAATTTGTATCTGGGCTACAGCAAAACGTCAAACAATATGGAACCATTTTCAAAGTCAATTGAGGCACAAGAAAAGTTAATGTACAAAATTAAATTGAAATTATTTACTATGCTGCAAAGAAATTAATGTTTGACGTGTTCTGTATTTCACTTGAATCTGCAATGGATAGGATTGTGTTTAATTGAGGGTCGTTCATAGAGGCGATCATCACTAGTTCATAGATGCAAACGACTCTAATATATTGAGCTTTGTATGGGAAGCTAAGCGATTTTAAGCGACTCGCCATATAAAGTCGTCGAAAAATTAGTTTATCAGGAATTAAAAAAACAACCTTATTTTGATGCTGCAGTGTTCGGGAACGACATTTTCATCCCTAGTGGATTTGAATTCAGATATGTACTCGTATATGTTAAATGTGAAATACAGAACAACCCCTATTAATTATATTCTTATGCATGAAGAACTGCCAGTTAATACAGTTAAACGAATTTTATAACAAATATAATTCCCTTAGCTCTTTTCGTTACTTGTCTGATGTGAAATTTTATTTAATTGTTATTATTATGAAATTAAAAAATTCTCGAATATAATTTATATTTGGTTGTTTTTATCATAATTAAATATTTGCAAAACACTTGAGGGTCTGTCAACGAACTGTAAAAGATAACAATGCAGATTGATAAAGAAATTATGGCTAATACCCCCAAATGTACAACCAAGGGCCCATAAAAATTTAAACAGACAGCTTATAAGAAATGTCGAAAGTATGTAGCAACAGTAGTATAAAAAGATTTTCTTATAAGTATATGTAGGTCAGTGACAAGTAGATGAATGCAAGAGTGCTCGGAACTATGGAAAGAAATATTTTGTAATGAATATATTATTATAATACTAATTAAATACTGGTGCTACCGCTTTTCCAAGCACTGAGAAATTGCAGTTTCTTGAACTCAATAGAAGAAATGGGACTGAAATTCGGACCAATCAATCAACTCAACTCCTAGATACCCTGTATCGGGTACCCATTTGAACATGATACAAATACAAGGCAGTAGCATTAGCATGGACGTGGGACTGACCGTGGAGGTGGAAAGTTTCTGATTGGCACCTATTCGGAAGTGGCCAGAAATGATTCATACATAGTGCAGTCCAAGCAGCTTACTACTTCCTCATAGTATGTCCCGGGCAATGGCTTTGTCGGAACCCTCCATTAGGTAGCTAGAGTGAGAAGGCGAAACGAATGAGCAGCCTGATTTGTTATGCGATCACTGATGCGTCTCAGGTTAAATGTCACTGAAGCTCTTCGAACTAGCTCACATATTCTTTTGCCCTTTGAAGGCGGATGAGCCAACACTACTGGCCAACGGCATATCAAAGGCAACAAAACAAAAGTCCAGTTTCGATGCACTGTATTCTGGACAGGGTCTGATCAAAAATGGGCTGCTGAAACACAATCATCGTGTCAGTTCACGCTGAAAAATCTGTACATTTTTGTAGTTTGAATGCAATTAAACCGTGTTTGTAGCATATCCCAAATATAGTATACTTGTGTCCAAACACATTGTGTTCGCTATTAAATATTACATGTTTGAAACACAATGATTAATAATCTAAAATATATGTTTTTGTGACCGAAATGTGGATTTGTTTATTGAAAACCGCTGAAAACTAAAACGTGACAGACAACAAAGAAACAGAAAAGCAGCAGATCTTCAATTCATGAAAAAAATGCCTGCAAACATGTACATGTTTCTTGCAATATGTTGCTGGATGGGGTTTTTTTCAGCGTGGAGGTAAAATGCTAAACCACGGTGGACTAGGATTCGCTTCCGCCACCGTTATACTGGTTATTGCAAATACAAACGGAGAATGAGAAACAAATACAAACTGAGTATTGAAACGTTATAAGGACCACGATTTACGGATATGTTAGAACACTATACAGATCTGGTGCCACTATTCAACTGGTAGATGTCCTCGAGAGTTATAAGGCTGACGTTACTGATATCCAGGAAATACGATGGACAGATCATGGCTGTACAAGGGGGAAGAAATCTGACTTATACTACAGCTGCCATGAGAAAAAGCATGAATTCGGCTGCGGATTTGTAGTTGGCAAAAGACTGCGAAATCTGCGCCCTGAAAAATTCGTCTTTTTTTGTTGTTTGAATGCAAATATAAAGTGTGTTTGGAGCTTGTTGTAAATATAATATATTTGTGTCCAAACACATTGTTTTTGCTATTCAATATTACATGTTTGAGACACAATGATTAATATGTTATAATATATGTGTTGGCGACCCACATATATTTATGTTTGTGCTACGAAATACAGCTGTGTTTGTTGCACTGTCTATGCTCTCTCGAGAACAAGACAATAAAAGAGGGACAACGAGAGAGTCTATCTTGTAAGTGTGTATCCAAGGCTGATCTAGTAGAGCTTAATGCAGTAGGATTTGTTGTTGTTGTGGGCACCAACAACAGGGATTTTGTTTTTGTTATATGACTCTGAATGTCAAATTCAACACAAATGCATATGACCAAACTAAGTAAACAAAAAAGTACAAAATCAAAATACACTGAATTTGACAAAGTCATAAGAAAGCAAAATCAGCTGTTCTAATGCGTTAACCTCTACTACATCAGTCTTGTGTGTATCGGTATTTTTGCATTATTGTCTCTGTCAGTGAGCCATAAATATTCTTATTTACCCTGATGTATTGCGTTTTAGTTTCATGTATTCAGTCGTCAATGGACAGAGGATATCAAAAGCGCTTGATCAATGAAAAAATAATAAACGAAGGCTCGGATGGTTAAATGGTTTGTGATGTTATTTTGGTTTGTGTGTATGTGTTTCGTATATATATGTGTGCCACCAAAGTGAGAAATGATTTTGAGGAAAGAAACTGGAAAGGGCAACAACGTAAAGCCCTTTGTCTATCCGAGCGTTTACTGAGAAAATCGGGCCGGCGGACCATTTGTGAAATTAGTGTAATAAAACAAAACACAAGTAATTAATCCACTCTTGGCTTGTATGAACTTGATTTGTATATAAGTAAATATCTTGTTTGTGTTCTAACGCATAGTGATAATCAACGCATAGCTGAAACCTTCTAAAAACAAAAACGTGAGAGACAACAAAGAAAGGAGAAGCAAAAGAGCAGCAGATTCTCATTTCATGAAAAAAAACAAGTAATGCGTTCAATGCAAATAAATGTAAAAAGGGCCGTTTTAAATCTATTAATTTTTTGTATTAATTATTTATAAATGTGGATTTATATTGTTAAAATTAATTATAATAAATAATACATATACTTTGAAATCTAAGAATAATTCGTTTCTAAATATTATTATATTTGGGAGGAAATTCGCATATGTTTCCACGTAAGTATATGTATGTTTGGGGGAAACACGCGAATGCTTCCGCGTAAGTATTTGTATGTTTGGGTTGAAAAACGCATATGTTTCCACGTAAAAGCATACATGTTTGTCAGTAAACATGATACTGTTTGCATTTAAATACACGTAAGTTTGGGACTTGCAAACATATGAATGTTTGAAGTATGTTCCAAACATATACATGGTTCCTGCAGAATAAGTTTTGGGAAAATATGTTAGAGAGGCCGTTATTTTTCAGCATGTGGTGTCAAGTTTCTACCCCGTGAGTGAACGTACAGCCAGCATCCGCATAAAAGTGAAATACTTTAACATATCGCTAATTTGTTTACATGCAGCGATGGGGAAAAAATTCAATGACGACAAGGACATGTTCTATGAGCGCATAGAGGAAACATATGATCCGTGCGCTGGACCTGACATTAAGATTTTTCTAGGTGATTTTAGTGCTAAAGTCGGCAGGGCAAGTATCTTTGAACCAATCGTCGGTAAATTCAATCTACACGCCATCAATTCCTATAACGGAATAAGACTGTTAGATTTTGCCGCAGCGATAAATATGGTTGTCAGTAGTAGTACGAGATTCCAGGATAAATACATCCGTAACGATACTTGGATATCCCCTGATCAGCAGACGACGAATCAGATTGATCTCCTGGTAATCGATGGAAGGCTCCCTAATAGTGTAATGGGCGTACGCGTGATTCGATTGGTAATATCGATTCGGATCACTACCTGGTTGCAGCAAAGGTTGGCACAAATAAATTATATGGTCCTGTACTAGGAAACGGCGAGTATCGATGACAGATGAACCACGAGCTGTATAATCTGTATCTCTACATAGACGTAGTTATGCGTATCAAAATAGCGCATTTAATCTGACTAGGCCATGGCAGTAGAATGGATCAGAATTAACCAGTGCGAAAGGTATTCGAATTAACCAGTTCGAAAGGAATTCGAATGCGTACTCGAAGGGCATGGAAAAATAGGACAACCAAGACTTCGCTGGAAAGACCAGGTGGAAGATTGCCTGTGAGAGCTTGGTGTTACCAACTGGAGGAGAAAAGCTGAAGTTCGAGCCGGTTGGAGAAACATGTTATCCTCAGTTTGTAAGGTCCTTGACCCCTCTGGGTAACTTGAGCCCACTTAAGTAAGTAAGCATAAGTTAATAGTTCTAGCGAAGTGAATTAGTGTCGAAAAAAGTTTTCGGAACATTTTAGTTTTACTGCTTTCCTAAAAAGTTGTTAAAAAACAAAACCTAGCGTTTCTTGAAAGCCCAGCGACTATTTGTAAAGATAAAATGCTGTCGCAGCATATAGCTGGAATTGTGATATTTATACCCTGGGTCCTAAAGAGTTAACTTATTCGTCTTTTATATGAAGACTTACGACCCTGGGACATTGTGTTCATTCCCTTTTGGTAACGCTTCGTAAATGCATGTGCGTTCAGACGACGACTCTCTGTATACAACTATGCGTGACTCTTTGTGACATATTGGCGGTTAATCTTCTTTTTTTTCTATTCATAATAATCTTAAATTCAACATTTTAAAAAATTGCTGAACAATGGACAATTGCAATTGTATTGTTTTAATTGATTATGAAATTGCTTCAAAATAATTGTTCACTATGTCAAAACACGAAAGAGGTGAAAGAGAAATATCAAAATGCCCCCTGAATTTCCAATTCGTGACTCTTATGCTACCCCTCTTTCATCTCTTCTCCCCTCACCAAGAAGCATCATAAGTCGCGACTCGTGTCCCAGGGTCGTAAGTCATCGTATAAAAGACGAATTAGTTGCATCGTTCCTAAAGGGGCCTTAGACCTGTGGATAAGTTGCACGACTTCAAGTTGACATCAACTTCGATAACTAAACATCAACTTCGATTTTGCCCTTACACTCTCAAACTAGTTGAGGCAACTTCATTTTCTTGTCAGATGTCGAAATGAAAGGTGGTGAGCGCACTGCGAAAATATCACAAATTTTACGAAAAAACGCCATTTTTATTTTCTTTAAATGATTATAAATAACACTACAAATCATATTTATTTAGTTTATATTTTTCCGATAATGTTTAATTTAATTATTTGTTGGTTGATTTATTTACATTTTGCTGATAATGTTTCCTCGTGAACGTTTCTCACCGAAATGCGTATGAAAGTTGATGCAACTTCCCATTACACTGGTGGATAAGTTGATATCAACTTCAAAAAATCAAAATGGCTTTGATTTTACATCAACTAGTTTGTACAAACCACCAACTTCACCTTACACCATGGATAAGTTGATGTCAACTTGAAGTCGCTGCAACTTATCCACAGGTCTAAGGGCCCCTTAAGGCAGATTGAAAAGGTAGAAGCAATACTACAAAAATTACAACAAGGCAACAACAACCAGCATTTTGTTTTTGTTTGGTGTGTAGTTTATGTCAATATCAACGTACTGAAAACTAGGTAAACAGCGTTTGACAGCTAGTGTGCACCACGACATGAAAAAAAAAACAAATCAGCTGTTCTTATACCACAACCTTCTTGAGCAGCCTTGATCGTTCCCTTGCGGGAGTTTTATTATGTGGTACGTTTAATTTTAACTTCATTGTTTTTGATTTATACCACACCAAAACAAATTTGTTATAATTTTTAACTTGTTAACGTTTTGTTATAAACGAAATCCAATCCTTTTTTTCTCTGTATAATAATAATTTTTTTAAAAATTTAAAAAAACTGCATCGCACATATTTTTTGTTTAAATATTTATCTTCCATAAATAATGGGAAATTTCCTTAGATTATAAATCTTAAGACTGTTTTTTATTTACTCCATCTAATTGTTAACCTAAATATTTATAATTGTTAATTGTTGTTTATACTCACCGGCAAAATTCCCACACCTAATCGACAGGTACAAAAGAACGACCGAGTGAGAATATCCCATAATTTTGTTTAAAAAAAAATACTTTGTTATCTATTTTTAATAAGAACCCGCTGTTAGTTCAACAAAACAAAAAACAAATTTCAAAAATTTGCAGTGAAATATAGAACAAAATATTATAAGTATAATGATAATACAAGAAGAATTCTATATAATTTTATAGATATTAAAGAAAACTCTAGCACGAGTGATGCGTGTGCAAGTATGTGCAAAATTATAGCAAAACTATAAAATAAAAATTCCTTGCCCAAATACTAACAAGTAAGTGGTCTCGCGACGGTTCTTATTGAAACGTAAGTTTATGTGAAAATTCCTCTGACTATCAGCATGTTCAATGTGTTTGTTGGACCGCGGTTTTGTCTGCCTGATGTCTGGCTTTCGATATGAACGTCCGCTAATCAGTGTGTTTAAATGTGTTTATTTCCGTTCGTTCGAACCTACATATGTCGCAGTACTGGGCCCAAAATGCACGTCCGTCTGTATGTCTGCCTTTATGTGCGTAGTCCATGTGTCTGTCCATCTTTCATTTCTTCCTTCTGTCAGTAAATCACATGTTCCAAAGTTCAGTCATTTCCCTCCCTTATAAAAATGATAATTTGTTCCAAAAAATTTATAATGTCATATGCTAACATCCTAACAAACATTTTGCTTTTTTGATAAGAATCAAATTGTTAGAAATTTTGTTGCCGGGTCTAGTTTTTATTGAACGCTAATTTGAAAACGTCATTCAGTATAGAAATTGTTTGATTGTTCGATTTGCATGAATCCATTAACACATACCCTCGCCCTAAGGTACTGTTATAAAAATTCCATTGTAATGAGACGAGACACTTTGAAAAATCGTATAAACAAAACATTTTAAAATCTATCGAATATTTAAAGAACTAAGAAATAATTCTTGCGTTTCGAAAATTAAAAACCTACATTATGCTTAGGGGTTTTATCTTCCCGGGAAATTTATTACTCCGGGAAAATGGAATTTATTTTTAGATTCCCCGGGAATACCGGGTTCTCGGAAGAGAAATAAATTAAGAACAAAAAATTGTGTATACACATCGCAACATCGCAGCGGCCTAACGGGCTAGACGCTGCTGAAGATGATGCTTCCACAAACATCGAAACGATCGTCCAGCGAATGTGAGTTCGAATCCCACCCCCGGCATTTACATTTTTTTCACACATGATCTGTTAGACTTAAAGGAAATTACAAATTTAAAAATAACTCGGATCTAAGAGAATCAAACTTGAATCATATGTTAAGGGCCAAACCAAAACATAACGAGAAAAACTACATTTTGAATAGTGCGTTCTATAAATACTCGTAGAACTTTCAAAACTTCAGCATCAGTGCCAGGGCACGGCACACTAATCACGGTAGTAGATAAAAATGTAAAAAATGATAAAAATGTAAACAAAATGTGAATTTTTGAATCAGTTGTGATATAATTGGAAAGAAATATTTGCCAAATTAATGAAGATTGAAATTAATAATTGAAATTGTTTGATGCTGCAGTTGAATTGGTTTTTCCCGGTGTGAAACTCTAACTCGTATTCGCATCTGTTGTTTAATTCCGCGTCTGTAAACAACTTATAACCAACAAATGTAAACAAATTTGACATTTCCCAAGTGCGTCAAATGAAAAAAAAATCAAATCAGCTGTTCTAACGATACAACCTTGTCTTTCAACCATGATCAGTGCGATAAAAAAAAACTTCAGTTATTCGTCTTTTATACGATGACTTACGACCCTGGGACATTGTGTTCATTCTCTTTTGGTAACGCTTCGTAAATTCGTGTGCGTTCAGGCGACGACTCTCTGTATACAACTATGCGCGACTCTTTGTGATGTATCGTCGGTTAATCTTCTTTTTTTTCTATTCATAATAATCTCAAATTCAATATTTTACAAAATTAATGAATAATGGCTGAAAAAAAATTCAATTGCATTGTTTTAATTTATTAAGAAATTGCTTCAAAAAATTTTTCAACGACTTTTTGTATATTGTTGCTTTACCGCCATGTCAAAACACGAAAGCGGTGACAAAAGAAATATCAATATGCCCCCTGAATTTCCAATTCGTGACTCTTATGCTACCCCTCTTTCTTCTCTTCCCCCTCCCAAGCAGCATCGCTAGTCGCGACTCGTGTCCCAGGGTCATAAGTCATCGTATAAAAGTCGAATTGGTGACAAGTGTGAATACACACCGCAGTGGCTGAACCAAAAGCGATTTACTAAAGTAGATAGTCAAAATTTCTCTTCACTCGAATGCCTACAAACAAAACGAGTGAAGCGTTAATCATTCTCTGCTCTCTATCTTACTCTCTTTATTGAATAATTCAATGCACGAGCATTTCTTTGATAGTGTTATTATATATAACTGTACAAATTCTAACTATACTGAAGTAAAATTATACAATCTATGCAAAATGAATATAACGCGAGAGAGAAATGCGTTTGAGAGAATTGTTACCACTGTTTGGTTCACTTCTACGAGGGTTGCCAAATTCCGCACATCTTCTGGTCGTCAACTTCTTGATCGTCTTTGGATTAACGGGCTAGACGCTGCTGAAGAGGAAACCCCGTATTCAGTTCAAAGACGATCTAGAATTAGACGACCAGAATATGGACGCAATTTGCCAACCCTGGTAAAAGGGAACCAAAAAGTGCTAGAAATTCTCTCATAGGCATTTCTCTCACGGGTTATATCTTGATTATTTCATACTTTTTGCATAGTTTATGTAATTTTACCTCAATATTTTTGGAATTTGTATGGTTATATACAATAACACTATCAAAAAGCTGCTCGTGTATTGAAATATTCAATGAATAGAGTAAGAGAGAGAACAGAGAATGACTAGGGTCTCACTCGTTGTGTTTGTTGGTATTTGAGTGAAGAGAAATTTTGACTGTCTACTTGTACCACTAGAGTGGCATTTTTTCCCTTACTTTTGAAATTCAAGGATTGCCGGGCCGCATATTATGCAACTTGATGAAAAAATGTTATGCTATAAATTTGGGGAAAATTGGACAATGTTAACACGTCGCGCCCGAAGGTCAAAGTTCAAAAATTTTGAAATTATGTTTTTCTAAGTGACAGATTGTTGCAATATACTTATTTTTCGGCAGATTTTTGCGAAACTTGGTGGGTTTGCAACACAGAAGTTACTTTGTATCTGGTAAAAATTTAGGCAACATGGGGCAACGTTAACACGTAGCGCCTTTAGGTCAAAGTTTTTTTTTTTTTTTATTTATTTTTTATTTTTTTTTTTTTTTATTTTTTTTTTATTTTTACCAGATAAACAACAAGTTCATAGTTACAATTCTACGAAGTTTGTGGTAAAAATCTGGTAAAAAATGAGTATGTTGCTCGAAGCTGACTATTGGAAATACATAATTCATCAATTTTTGAACTTTGACCTTGAGGAGGTAAGTGTTAACGTCGCCCAATTTTGTCCTAATTTTTACCAGATTAAGAGCAACTTCACTGTTACATTTGTACCGAGTTTCATAAAAATCCGAATAAAAATTAGTATGTTTCTGCAAGTTGTCTATTGGAAATAGATAAATTAAAAATGTTTCAACTTTGACCTAAAGGCGCTACGTGTTAACGTTGCCCCATGTCGCCTAAATTTTTACCAGATACAAAGTAACTTCTGTGTTGCAAACCCACCAAGTTTCGCAAAAATCTGCCGAAAAATAAGTATATTGCAACAATCTGTCACTTAGAAAAACATAATTTCAAAATTTTTGAACTTTGACCTTCGGGCGCGACGTGTTAACATTGTCCAATTTTCCCCAAATTTATAGCATAACATTTTTTCATCAAGTGGCATAATATGCGGCCCGGCAATCCTTGAGTAGAAAGAAAAAAAAATTTTCATACAAAAAAATGCCACTCTATTGTACCACCTATCTTTGATTTAACTTGTAAATATTTCACATATAATTCCTCTACGCACTTCATTTTATTTTTAACGCAAGTGTTGTTACTTTTGGTTGTTAAAATTGTCGATATGTCAAAATTCCGTTCCCAAACAATTATCATACAATTGTTATCGTACGAAATAACTTTGGCGTAACAACCCTGTAATTGATTTTGCCTACGAAATTTTCGCAAAGAGCTGAATACCAAGGATATGAAAACTGAATGAAAATTTTCGGTTCATGGAATGTTCGTTATTTTTTTATACACGTACTTCTTATGGCAACGAAAATTTCATAAAAAGTGAATACCGGGCTTTAAGCCCCGTATTCAGTTCATGCGGAATTTTCGTAAGGAATTTTGTCACTTATCTCTAAACGGAAAATTTTGTTGCCAATATTTCACTTATAATTCCTCTACGCACTCCATTTTATGTTTAACGCAAGTGTTGTTACTTTTGGTTGTTAAAATTGTCGATATGCCAAAATTCCGTTTCCAAACAATTGTCAAACTATTGTATTCGTACGAAATAACTTTGGCGTAACAACCCTGTATTTAATTTCGCCTACGAAATTTTCGCAAAGAGCTGAGTACCAAGGAAATGAAAACTGAGCGAAATTTTCGGTTCATGGAATTTTCGCTATTTTTTATACACGTACTGCTTATGGCAACGAAAATTTCATAAAAACTGAATACCGGGCTTCATTTAAATTTTTTTTCACTACCCGCAGAAAACATGATCTCTTAGCCTTAAAGGAAATTACAACTTTAAATAACTCTGATCTAATATGGCGTTTACAAATCTTTGACGTTTGGGAATAAGTTCTTAAGTCAGAAACTGTAGTTTTTCGTAATGTTAAATTGAAAATTATTTATATATGAATTTTTCTGACTTATTGCCTAAAAAGCAAATGATTACGATTGGATGCAGTTGCGCTAGATTTAAGTTATTAATACCAAACGAAAGAGAGAACAAATTGAGTTAAACCCAATCAAAATTAATTTTTTTTACTTAAGACCTTATTCCCAAACGTCAAAGATTTGTACACTCGATCTTGAAGATCGACTCGATAATCAACAAATCACTCAATTATCATGTGATTTCTCATACATTTGTGTAGCCAAGATCGAGCAAGATCGAGTACCTCGATAATTTCATTATTATGTCACAAATCATTTCAACCGCAGAGTTGTATACGCACTTACAGTATGAGACTTAGCCTGTTTTTTATTCCCCGCTAAAGTAATTTTTCGACGACTTTATATGGGTTGACGCCTAAAATCGCTTAGCTCCCCATACCAAGTGGTCGACAAATTTGTTGAGCAGGGAATAAAACAACAGGCTTACGGTGTGAACATGAAACGGAAATGGGAATGTTAAGGATACGAACTTCACTGAACATGTTCACAAATGACAACACATGAAACATGATAAATATAAGAGGTAGTGTTATAAGGACAGCTGATATTGTTTTCATTATTATGTCACAAATCATTTCAACCGCAGAGTTGTATACGCACTTACAGTATGAGACTTAGCCTGTTTTTTATTCCCCGCTAAAGTAATTTTTCGACGACTTTATATGGGTTGACGCCTAAAATCGCTTAGCTCCCCATACCAAGTGGTCGACAAATTTGTTGAGCAGGGAATAAAACAACAGGCTTACGGTGTGAACATGAAACGGAAATGGGAATGTTAAGGATACGAACTTCACTGAACATGTTCACAAATGACAACACATGAAACATGATAAATATAAGAGGTAGTGTTATAAGGACAGCTGATATTGTTTTCTTTCTCTGTTTTCTAAATAGTCACTAACAAAATCTCAAGAAATTCTAAATAAATTCCACATAAAAATATCTTTAATTGCATAAAAAGTTATTTCTACAAATAAAGAAATAGAAAAAATGACTGATTGACAGAATTGTATGATACTAATACATACAAGTCCTCCTGCTACTACCTGGTATAATTCCATAAAGGCGTCATTAAATACAAAATGTCACAACTAAATCGAGTAAAAATGCGGGTAATCACCTTTTTTGCCGTAGAATGATAATCACGACATTATCATGACAAAAGAGTACATGTAAATGCGCTAGAAGACATCTATACTTGAAGAATATTCAAAATGTTTTAATGATTTATAATAATATTCTTATAAGAGCTCGAGATAAACTCGTAAATTTTAAATGACAAAGAGTACAAAAATACTTTATATATTTTTGTGTATAAAATTAAAAAACCGTGATCACGGTCACTGTTTAAAAGAACGCTGACTTACAAATCACGTTCACTGAGAACGACGTTCCCAAAAAATCTCTGGATCGCTCATCCCTAATATTTGTGTATATATTAATATATATTTTTCAATCATTATCCGGTTCAACATAACTGTTTTCCATTAAATATAAAATACATATTTTATGCATAAAAAAATGCTATTTTTAATCTATAAACAAATATGTATGTTTATTAAATTATGACTTTAAAAATATACCAAAATACAATAAACAAATCTTTGGCATTTAAAAATTACTAGTTTATATCGAACTTTTAGACATTTGTTTGAATGTCAGTTTCTTGTTTTGGTAAAAAAGCTTCCTGCTATAGAAACTGATCTTTGACTTTCTAGTGACGTTAGGTACATATATATTTAAAACTGCTCTGCTAAAACGTCATAAAACATTTTTTACCTATTGCTTCAATTGATTTAAACTCAGGGTCTAATACAATTTTAGGATGACGTTTTTTTCTTAGACCTTAGACCAATTGACCTAATTTCATATTTTAAAATTTTTGGGATACCAATGGTAATAAATCTAAAACATCTTAATCTTGTCAAAGTTAAAGCTCCCTATTTATAATTAGAGGTGTGCGCGTGACGTGATTTCTTTGTGTCACGCGTGAATTACGCGTTTTCGTGGTTGAAATGAAAACCATCCACATGATCGCGATCGTGCGCGATTTGTAAATTCAAAATCGTTCGTGTTATTAGTTACACTTACTAGCAATTTTAATAAACAAATCGTTTCTAACATTTTTAATGTTACATTTATGTCTGCGGTACATTCATTTAATAGTCGTGTATTCGTAAATTATTGGTCGTGTATTGGTTAATTTAGCGATAACTCAGTTTATTCAAATATATGAATAAGGGTTGAAAACGGTAAAAGATGTCAAAAAAAAAAAATTGTTTAAACTTAGCGAAAATGATTCTCGTCGCTAAGTACTCGCTAAGTGCCTCATACAAAACAAGCGAATATATAAGCAAGCGCTGTAACCAAAACACGCTTAAGATAAAACTATGTTTCGTGATATACTAAGGCAAAAGGATAGAAATCGCAATATTAAAATAAGGCGTCGTGCACGCAGAAAAATCGGTTTTTTTTTATAGTTTGGATGCAAATAAATAGTGTTTGTAGCTTGTCGCAAATATAGTATACTTGCGTACAAATACATTGTGTTTGATACTCAATATTACATGTTGGAGATACAATTATTAATAGGTTATAATATATGGTTTTCTGATCCAAGTGTGGCTTTGTTTGTTGGGAACGGCTAAAAACAAAAACATGTCAGATAATAAAGAAACAAAAAAGTACCAGATCTTCAATTCATGAAAGCAATGCTTTCAAACATGCACATGGTTCCTGCTATATATTGCTGGGGCCATTTTTTTCAGGGTGTAGAAGTCAACAAAATTCTCCTGATTCGCACAAACATCAAGTTAAAGATTTCTTACACAAACATCATATATAAAAAGGTAAATTTTCCGAACCATAATCGTGCCGTGGAAAAAATACTCAATCAAAATTTTGCAAATATATTTTGCTGGATATGCTCATCATGACACGTCGTTTGAGCCACATATTGGCAAAACTAGGAATCGAAACTTCAACGGCCCCACCCTATTTTCAGTGCGTATACGCTGAAAAATAACGGCCCCAGCAATATATTCCATAAACCATGCACATGTTTGCAAGCATTGCTTTCGAGAATTGAAGATCTACTGTTTTTTGTTTCTTTATTGTGTCAGACATCAGTTTTAAACAAATATACCACATTTGAGTCACAAATTTTCAATTTTTTTAATAATAATTTAATAAGTTAATAATTTTTTTTATGCAAGCGGCAACTCTGAAATTTGACAGCTATCACATATATTTATTCAGTTCTTGCGAAATTTTCGCAAGAAATTTTGTCACTTTGTAATAAACGGAAAATTTTGTTACAGAAAGTTACGACCATTCTTTGATTTATCTTGCAAATATTTCATTTATAATTCCTCTAAGCACTCCAGGAACATGATAACGGAGTTCTTGAGGCCTTAACTGGACGGCATGGAACTGGACGACATGTGGTTTCAGCAATACGGCACCACTTGCCACACCGCGCATGAAACAATCGATTTAATGCAACAACGACTTCCAGAACAAATTATCTCAAGAAATTCTGATGTCAACTGGCCACCAAGATCATGCGATTTAACGCCGTGTGATTTCATTCTTTGGGGTTTTGTGAAATCTCGGGTTTATGCGAATAAACCAGAAACAATTCCTGAGCCTCAAATCGTAGACCCAACGCGTCATCGGTGAGATAAAGTTACATTTCTGTGAAAACGTTATGAAAAATTTCATGAAAAGAGAAATGGCCTGTCATGAGAGCTGTGGGGGCATATGACGTATATTTTATTTTTATTTTAAATTGAAAAAGTGCATTCTTACCGAGACACCCTTTATATAATGACCTATTAAGCAGTGTGTCCCTAACATGTTATATTAAATAGCAAACACAATAAGTTTGTTTTTTTTTACCACGCTAAAGTTAATTATAGCTTAATTTGTACGGGACAGCTAAGCGATATTAAGTGGCATTTCAATTTCCCACTTAAATTCCGACTTGTGCAATGACAATGTTGCCACATGTTCAATTTCAAGAAATGGCAACAAAAAGTTATCTTAGATAAACTTTGTTTACATTTCCTGCGAATGAAACTGTTATCAAGGGGAGACCCAAAAACAGAAATTTGATAGAAAACGAAATTAGAAATTAATGTTCACAACAACGATCGGTAAATGTTATACATATTGATCATGGTAGAATTATCTACCAGGTATAGTCGTCTAAACAGCTGATGAATTTTTTCTATATCATTTTTCGTTTCACTTGTCAAAATCTTATGTATTTTTATTTTATCCTTTTTTGTATTCTTGTTATATATATGTGTAGAGTTTAACAACTGAGACGAATGAACGAAAATAAAATGTCTGTTATTGCTGCTTACAATTACAACAATAGCTGCTGCTACCATGTGTTTGTAGGCACTGGCTTCAAACGTGTTGCCATATCGCATTTTTTTCACCCATTACAGCAAATGTTGCCACATTGCGTAGTATTAAGTGTGGATCGTTTTATCATTTCCCTTACGGGAATTTTTACTCGGTCTGTTTTCTAAAACTTACAAATTTATTCAAGCTCAAGACCTTTTTAAGTAATATAAAGCTTATTACCTTTATATTACTTTCAAAAAGTCGAAAGTAATATAAAGCTAAAAAAGTCGAAAGTAATATAAAGCTAATAAGCTTTATATTATTTAAAAAGGTCTTGAGCTTGAATAAATTTGTAAGTTTTAGAAAACAGACCGAGTAAAAATTCCCGTAAGGGAAATGATGAAAGTTGACGAAGTGCACCGCGAGCTTGAAACAATAATATTGTTGATGGCAACCCTCTGTTTTGTTGTTTTTAAAATGACAAAACAAAAACAACTCATGTCTGTTTAAAACCAATGGTTTTTCGACATGATAAAAAAGAGTTGTGCATGAAAGTATTCCAATGGTAGTGCTTGGTATTCTTCAAACGTGTATATAAAGGAATTCTCATTAATATGATGAGTGTTTCTAGATATATATTTTCGAAGAATTCACCAAAAACATACCAAAAACATCTGCTGATGAAGATCTTGCAAGATCCGAAATAACTATACAGACAGCCTTGGTATCATTGGAACATTTTTATGCTCGACTTCTTTGAAAGTAATATAAAGCTAATAAGCTTTATATTATTTAAAAAGGTCTTGAGCTTGAATAAATTTGTAAGTTTTGGATCGTTTTATTTGGAAAGTCGTAAGTGGCGATAGCTTAAGGGAATAAAAAGACAGCCTTGATGTGTTTGGACACAAGTATACTATTTTTGGGACAAGCTACAAACACGTTATACATACATATAGTTGCATCCAAACAACAAAAAAAAAAAAGACAAAAATTTCAGAGTGCATTAAATTATAAAGCTCATATCTCACTGATTTTGAAAGGTTTCCCTGTACCTACGTATATTTAAATATTTATAAATACATAAGTATATTTAAATATTATAAATACGTAAATACGTATATTTATTATATTTATAACAGGCATTGCTTAGTGGGTTTCGGGTCTCAACCAAACCAAAAAAATTTTTAAGTACTTGGACTTTGTATCACAACACCCCGTTCGGTTTTGAACCTATACGTAACAATTTTTTTTACAGGCCGAAGAAAATTTTGGATTTTTCAGATTTTCTTCAATAAATCGTAAACAGCTTTAAATATTGCATAACAAGCTTTGACAATTTTGTAGCTATTTTTCCATCTCACAATTCCCTCTAATATATTTCTAAGGAAAAGTACACTGTTAATCGATTATTTCACGAAACGTCATGAAAAATTTCACATATTTTACATGTTTTGACATTTCTTGCCTCACGGTAAATAAATTGCGGTAGCTGTGTTCAAAAGAAATGTAGCCTCTAAATTTCTTGATAACTTTTATAAATACACTAATCAATAAAAATTATATTTAGAGCTCCATAATTGGTGTAGAAATGCTGCGTTTAACCATATTCTTTAAATATTCACCTATATTATTATAATATTTATTATAATAATTATTCATAATCTCTGGAGGTGAGTGTATACACAATTAAGTGTCTATAAAATTAAAGAAATTATCTGGAAACGATTTATTTTATAACCATATGTTTTCTTATGTTTAATAAAACCAATTTTTTTTTAATCTTAACAGTTTAAATATCGAACCCAGTAAAACCAGAACAGATTTCAATTATTAGAAACTATCAAAATACCTAGATAAACTTATACATGAAACCCAGGTGCCGACTTTTGTTATTTCCCGCTAAATTGATAAAACTACGGATTTATTAACATTTTTATGATGAGCATTATCTTGAATTCCCGTGATTGAGGTTACACAAACACATTAAAATTGTGCTTATTTATCATCATCATCATCACTGGTTCTGATTTTATATGTTAACAATTGCGGGAGAGCACGCGACACAGCAACTGATGTCTGAAGGTAACAAGGGTTCAATGAAAATCTTCTAAAAATATTATCTCAATTTAAAAATTAAATTGTAATTGATTTTAAAACACACAAAAAACAATAAACCGAATGACAAATTGCTTCTTATTATCAATTAATTAATGGATTTATTTTTGTTTATACAAAATAGCAATCATATGCAGGTGAAATTTGTCAAAAATGTGACAAGTAATTAAAAAACCTATAAACATCATGGGCATTTTCAAGGTAGCGCTGATGAAATAAAAGATGTTTGAAAATAGGAAATTTGGTTTTATATGATATAATAGATCGACGAATTTATCACATTCGGTGTTTTCATGAAACGGTCTTATTCATAAAAAGTTATGAGAGGTTTGATGGACTGTTTATTATCAAAAAACTTCTCTTAAACCTCTCGCAACTTTTTATGAACTCTTTTCATGAAATTTTCCATGACTTTTTCACAGAGATGTGGCTGTATCTCACCGATGAGGCGTTGTATCTCGAATTTAAGCTCAGGAATTGATTCTGGTTGATTCGCATAAATCCAAGATTTTACAAATCCGCAAAGAATGAAACTGCGTTACGGCATTAAACCACATGATCTTGGTGGCCAGTTGACATCAGAATTTCTTTTCTCGATCACAGATTTTGAAACTGGAAATCGGTTGATAATTGCCTAACTTACAACCTTATAACCGCAAAAGGTACAAAAAACCGGGTTTTTATCCGATACTCAGGAATTTGGGGGTGTTTTGGAAATTTCAGAAATGGGTTCTTATTTTAAGCCCGGTATTCAGTATTTTTCTTCAAATTTTCGTTGCAGTACGTGTATAAAAAATAACGAAAATTTCATGAACCGAAAAATTCGCTCACTTTTCATTTGCTTGGTACTCAGCTCTTTGCGAAATTTCGGAAGCAAAATCAAATACAGGGTTGTTACACCAAACTTATTTCGTACGAAAACAAGTGCTTGATAATTGGTTGGGACCGGAAATTTGACATTTTGATTATTTTAGTAAACAAAAGTAATACCACATGCGTTTAAAATAAACAGGAGTCCAAAGATGAAATATTTGCAAGGTAAATCCTAGATATGTGGTAACTCTCTGCAACAAAATTTTCCGTTTAGAGATAAATGACAAAATTTCTTACGGAAATTTCGCAAGAACTGAATACACTGGCTTTACTCGACAACGCCTACAACAAAAATAAGGGTTTTTCAACAGAGACGCTACAAAAGTAATTCGATAGGGACAGCAAACGACGCCATATTTTTCCCGCTCTTTTGACATTTCTCGTCGGTAAGGTTTGCCATTTCATCATGAAAAGATATACGAGCCAACAACGAGTCGAAATTATTAAAATTTACTACCGAGATTTGGAGTCAGTGGCCTCAACTTTAATGGCTTGAATGGCTTCGTCAATAAGCAAAATATGCGTTATTGGTCAGACAGCAATCCACACGTAATCCATGAGTCAGCATTGCATCCCGAAAAAATTACGGTTTGGTGAGGTTTATGGGCCGGCGGCGTCATTGGGCCGTACTTCTTCCGTGATGATCAAGACCGGCACATTACTGTGAATGCGAATCGCTACCGTTCAATGATAACCGCATATTTTTGGCCCCAATTGGATAATATGGACTTGGAGGACATGTGGTTCCAACAGGACGGCGCCACAAGCCACACAGCGAATGCCACAATCAATTTATTGGAAACCAAGTTTGGTGAACGTGTTATCTCACGAAATGACCCAGTCGATTGGCCGCCTCGGTCGTGCGATTTGACGCCGTTCGGTTATTTCCTGTGGGGCTACGTCAAGTCTATGGTCTATGCCAACAAGCCAGCGACGATTGATGAACTTCGTACGAATGTCGAACGTGAAATTGCAGCAGTATCGGCCAATTTATGCTTGAAACCCGTCGAAAATTGGGTTCAGCGTCTGGACTTCTGCAAGCGTGTCCGTGGTGGCCATGCAAAAGAAATCGGGTTCCATACATAATGGCATCGAACGTACTTTCACAGGAATAAAGAATTTCATTGGTATCTAAAACCAGTATTGTTTTATTTAAAAAAACTTTTGTAGCGCTCTTATTGAGAAACCCGTTAGTATCACTTCGCAGATACTTATACTTCATTCTTTTTTGTATCACTGTATTATTATATATACAATGACAAGCAAAATTGTAACAGGGTTGACACAGTTTTATGTATTTTAAATATTTGATTAACAATAAAACAAAATAATTAACTAAATCAATTCATTGTTTCCTCGTGAATAAAAACAAAAACAATTTTAATTCTATGTTGATATATACAAAGTGAACAGTAAATATTGTAAAGTTATACAAATGTTACAATTCTGCACTCTGGTTTTATTTTAATTAATTTGTTTTCTGATTCAATATTTTGTCCAGTAGCCTGGCTTTTTAAGAGCTAGTACATGAGAACATGGGTTCGATCTCTGGTCGGACCACCTTATACTTCTTTTGACGACGGTCACCTGCTTAGTGATGGCGACTGTTTCGAGTATTTAGCCATGAAAAAGTTTATCTAAATGCCGTTCGGAACCAGTGTATAGCCGTGGGTCCCAATCAGTGGGTGAAGCGCACAGCTCACTAGTTGGGAGCAGCTCTCCCGAATCTCCCTATAGGATGTAATGGGAAACAATTTTTGTACCTCAAAAAATAACAGTGGTGAACATTTCTCATTTAACACAATCATTTTCATTGTAGTGATGAATCTATACGTTAGTTCATTTTCCATGTAAATATTCGTTAAGGCGACAAACAAAGTTACTCGTGTGACGAAACTTTCCTTTCAGTGTATAGGTATTATATTTTTTATTATTTTTGAGATTTTCCCATAATTCATATTGAATTTTTAATGTAAAAACCAATATTCAGTTCTTGCAAAATTTTCATAAGAAATTTTTGTGTTGTTTTAAATTATGGAAATCTCAAACCTCCGGTCCCAAACAATTATTTTCGTTCGAAATAACTTTGGAGTCACAACCCTGTAATTGATTTTTCCTACGAAAGAGCTGAGTAAAGCTCCATATTAAGTTCTTGCGAAATTTTTCGTAAGAAATTTTGCCATTTATCTTCAAACGGAAAATTATGTTGCGGAGAGTTACCACCTATCTTTGATCTACCTTGCAAAAATTTCATTTATAATTCCACTACGCGCCCCATTTTATTTTTGACGCATGTGGTGTCATCTGTTTGCTAAAATTAACGAAATGTCAAAATTACGGTCCCAAAACAATTATCAAACAATTTTTTTCGTAAGAAATAACTTTGGCGTAACAACCCTGTAATTGATTTTGCCTACGAAGTTTTCGCAGAGAGCTGAGTACCAACCAAATGAAATGTGAGCGAAATTTTCGGTTGATGATATTTTCGTTATTTTTTATACACGTACATACTTCTTACGGCAACTAAAATTTCATAAAAACTGAATACTGGGCATTACGAACGAATAACGCATTATAAAGCCCCGTATTCAGTACTTGTGAAACTTTCGTAAGAAATTTTGTCATTTGTCTCTAAACGGAAAATTCTGCTACAAAAAGTTACCACATATCTCCGATTTACCTTGCAAATATTTCATTAATATTTAATTTTTGCACTTCATTTTATTTTTAACGCTAAAATAAAACTAAAATAATCGAAATGTCAAATTATTTTCGTATATATGATTCTATTCTAATCACAAATTTATATAATAATGAATAAAGTCATTCAACAATTTGAAGAGTCAAATCAATCGAACTGATAAATTAACAAAGCACCAACACTTACCAGGCTGTATAAAAAAAAAACTAAACATTTATGATACAAAATGAGACATATACAAAACGACTTTATGAGACCCTACTACAAGGCTAAAGTATTTTAATATTCTCTATACATCCCACAAATAATTGTTGTTTTGTGGCTTCAGGCAATTGTCGTACATCTTCAGGAAATAAATAATTCTATAAACGCTGAAAACAAACTGCTCCTGTAACTTTATGCAGGAACCATGTATATGTTTGGAACATTCATATACTTATGTGCCGACATTCTTTTCATGAATTGAAGATCTCCTGATTTTTGGTTTCTTTGTTATCTCTCACGTTTATGTTTTCAGCAGTATTCAGCAAACAAATTGTACTATTGAATAGCAAATTAAATGTGTTTGGACACAAGTATACTATATTTGCGACAAGCTACAAACACGTTATATTTGCATCCAAACATCAAAAAAGACAGATTTTTTAGCGTGTTCGGATTCCAGTCTAAAAGGGAGTTGCAATTTATTTTTAATATTCTTATAGCAATTACGTGTAAATGTTATGATTTTGAGAACAAACTACAGGTCAATGTGGTCATCTACAACATTCTCATCCTTTATTTCAACTTCCAACAAAAAGTAAATTTCTTGTTGCCTGTAATTTACTTACGCCAGCATTCCCTCTTATAATAAATACAAAGAATTTTCTATAGTTTCAATGGAACTTCAGCTCGAATCCCGGCTAAATCAAATTCATTCATGCGCAGTGCTCTGAAGAAATTTGAGCTGCCATGCAAGCTTAGGTGTGTGATTCATTTAGAGGTTTTTTTCATTTGTGTTTTTCATCATGGTATCATAGTTTCATCTTATTTTTATTCAGTATTGTTTGACAATTCATTAAGGAAATACTAATACTGCAAAAACGTCTCAAAATTATTCAGCTGTATTACGAAAATCAGTGTTAAATGAAAAATGTTTTTCGTGCACTTTGAGAAACATGTGGTGTCACATTTCTGGATAAATGGATGTTTGGGCTGATGCGCAACCCAAAGAGATTCTCGATCCAACATTCAATCCACAAATATTCACTGTTTGTCTATGTTGTAATGTAATTATCGGTCCGTATTTCTTTAAAAATGAGGCCGGACAGACCATACGCGTCATTGGCGAGTGCTACCGCACAACGATAACGGACTTTTTGTTACCTGAAATTGAAGCCACATACATGCATATACAGCGCGCGAAACAATGGCTTTATTGTGAAATCAATTTAGTGAACAGCTAATTTCGCATTTCGGGCCTGTCAACTAAACATCTGCATGAATGCTTCACATGAGATACTCACAGAAAGTAATGGCATATATTGTTCGCTTCACTCTGAATGAGAAGCACACTCGGCACCACTCGGTAAGCATTGAATATGCTTGCTTCGGTATGAATGAATATTGTACGTGTACGAAGTTGAACAGAGTCTTGTTTCATTCGTTATATACAATGAGTGTTACGGGCGCATTCGAGTTATGCAATTTTATTGAAGTTGCCAGACTTAATCTAAGAAATTGAAAAAACAGTTTTTACTTTTTCAAACTTTTTAATTATTTCTTTGTAATTCTCTTGTGAAAGAAATGCCTCTATAAAAGAAGTATATAACATGAAACCAAATAAATATTTTATTCATAAATAAGTTTATTTAAGATAAACAAAAAACGAAAGGCATTTAAATATTAATTCCTATTTAAATGCAACAACATTATCTTTCTTACCGAAACAGTGTTGGAACGAAACATGTGCATGAGTTCATTCGTACAATGAATGGACACCGGCATTCATGACTATTTCGTATATTCATGAAAGCGGCTGTCCACTCACTGTACGTATGAATTCATGCAGCTGTTTGCTGTCAACTGGCCGTCTAGATCGTGTGATATCACACCTCTGGATTATTTACTTTAAGGGCATGTGAAGTCAAAAGTCTTCGTTGATAAGCCAGCTATGATTCAAGACTTGGAAGCCAACATTACTACCGTAATTCGCGAAATACCGATAGCAATGCTGGAAATAGTGTTGAAGTTCTAGTTTTAACAATCACAGATCGGTACCTACAGACGGTAGTTTTGAGAAACTTCTTCGTGGCTAAATACTCGATAGTGTCGCCCTCACCAAGCGAGGTGACCGCCGTCGAAAGAAATGTAAGGTGGTCAGACCAGGGAGCGAACCCACGATCTCATGTACAATAGCCGCGCACACTACCCTTGTACAAGCGTCGGTCACAAAGAGCGTGTGCCAATCAGTATCAAAGTACTATGATGAAAAAAAATATTGTTAAGGTTAGAAAAATTTCCATTTTTGCTGTGCCAATTGATCTCTTTTTTCAGATTCATCAGATTTGACAGCTTCATCATAAGAGTAAGACTTAAGACGCAATTGACATATAATTTTGCGCAATGAATATGTTTAGAAAATATTTGCCATTTCTTTTACCAATTCTTTTGCGAATACGATCTTTACAATCCATGAATATTTTCATTCTGCAAAATTTCTTCCAAATTGCTAGAAAATTTCATCCAATTTTCTTCCTATTTTTTCGTCTTTCTTTTATTTGTTTATAAATAAATGATGAACAGAGCTACAAGTCGACATAACAACTTGGAGGCGGCGCCGGAAAAAAATTTCTAACGACGTTGGATCAAACCGATTATTAAAAACAAAATTATGTTATTACAAAATATAAATATACACGTAAATGCGAAAAAACGGGCAAAAATAAATTTATTATCCAAATTAGTAACTTAAAAACTTCGGCTGCGCCTCAATGCAATAAAAATATCGGCGACGGCCCCAATTCGGTTTTGCTTTACACAACTTGTTTGGCCGCTGGTGTGTTTTCGTTAAGCCCGGTACTCAGTTTTTATGAAATTTTGGTTGCCATAAGAAGTACCTGTATAAAAATAACGAAAGCTTCTTGAACCGAAAATTCCGCTCACTTTTCATTTGCTTGGTACTCAGCTCTTGGCGAAAATTTCGTAGGCTGAATCAAGTACAGGGTTGTTACGCCAAAGTTATTTCGTACGAAAACAATTGTTTGATAATTGTTTGAGATCGGCATTTTGATAATTCGATTATTTTAGTAAACAAAAGTAATAACAGACGCGCTAAAAATAAAATGGAGTGCAAGATGAATTATTAATGAAATATTTGCAAGGTAAATCAGAGATATGTGGTAACTCTCTGTAACAAAATTTTCCGTTTAGAGATATGACAAAATTTCTTACGAAACTTTCGCAAGAACTGAATACGGGACACTAAACGTCAAATATTTCCATCCACTTGTCAAAAATTTACCTAGCCCCATGGGCTAGATTGACACAGGCTCTAAATAGATAACTAATAATAAATATCCTAACCACGGTTAACTTAAACAAATCTACACTATTTACGACGATCTAAACCTGAATTCCCTTTCAGTGTAGGGTGTCCCTAAAACAACTAATTCGCAAGTCATTGAACGTTGTATGTAAAAGAAAGTGCTATAAAATGAAACGAGAATAATCCTGAGAATATTATGCTATTGGTACAAGTAGACAGTAGTAGCAGAAGGCGTGGTTATAATTGTGGGCGACAACTACAGACATTTTGTTTTTGTTGACCACTTGGTTTTTGTCATGGTACAAACAAATGGTAGAAGCACTAGCCCAGCTGATTTGAAGTTTTTTCTGGGATTAGTACATGGTAAAATAAGGAAGGTAAACTGGTTAGAACAGCTGTTTTAAATTCTTTCATTGTGGTTGATCGTTTCAGCTGTCAAACTCATATGTACTCTGTTTTTGTACTTTTTTGTATTCCTGTATTGTTGGTATAGTTACCTGTATATATTAAGCCTGTTTTTTTATTCACTGCTTAACTAATTTTTCGACGACTTTGTATGGGGTGCCGCTTAAAAGTGCTTACTATCGTTTAGTTCCCCATACAAAGTCGTCGAAAAATTTGTTTAACAGGGAATAAAAAAACAGGCTTATTAAAAACTTAAGCGATGAAAACATGATGCATGTTGTTGCTGTCTACAACAACAACAACATCTACTGCTACTACTTGCCCAGTGGGCAAAAAACCGAGCCTTAGCGAGTGTTACGCTAAATGCTCGCAAACGGGCTCAGAAGCGAGTATTTACCGGACCAAAACCGGGGGAGAAATTAAACTCGCCCAAATATTCGCAAACTGGTTTAAAAACGGGTGCTAAACGGACGAAAAGAGAGAAACATTGTTGTCGTTGTGTCGTGCGCCAAACAGAGGCACACACGTGCAGGCACACGACACAACAACAAAGTTTTGGCTATTGCATTTTGTTTTATTTTTCGTGTTGTTCTCGCAAAAGATATTGCAAAAGTCTCGCAAACGAATCTCTTGCAAGACATCGTAAACGAAACTTTTACTGCCACAAACTGAGCGACTGATGATTCATTTTCCGATCGTTTTCGGATCTGTTTTCGAGAGTTTTACCCGCAAAAGTCCGCTGGGTTGGTTATTTTACTATGGGTTAGTATGAGTGAGTTTTTCTCTTATGTCAAAGTTTGTTTATATTTGTTTGTCTGGAACCCCCAGCAACTGTTGTTTTTGAAATGTTTTCTCCGTAAAAATCGCAAAGAAACGTTTTCATTTTCACACTTACAACACTTTCAAAATATCATATAAAACACAATCATTTTCTAAATGGCACTTTTTCCAATTTTGTTTCCATTTTCATTATTTTTCAATTAGCTAACTTGACACAATACAGGCACTGAGCAAAAACAAAATGCCTGTTGTTTTTGGCATGTTGTATTTGTTGTCGTACTGCATCTACCATTATATTTGTGCCATGATTTCTGTCAATTTCACCACAAATGTATATCAACAACAATGTACAAAAAACAAAACACAGACATATGTATGTATTGACAGTTGACTAGTGCCACGGTAAGAATTAAAATCAAATCAGCTGTTGTAACAACACAATCTTGACTAGTTCAACAATGATAACACTATTGCATGTAATCTGAAGAACAATTGGCGTAAGTGGGTAAGAGGAACTCTCTTAGAAACTGTGAGTAACTTGGTAGTAAATACACAATACAGAAAAGTGACATATGTATGAGATCTTGCTTTTAACTGGGGTAATATTAAGGAGTTTTTAACTAAAACACAAGAACCCGCACTAGGGGAGACAAAACCGATTTAAGTCACCGGCTTAACCATAATTGAAATAATACTGAGTACTAAGTTTTCAAGCCAACCGTGTTTTACAGATTCTTTCGTTAGTACATACTAAAATGTATAGACAAAACGTGTCAGTCAAGTACCTTAGATTATAGTCATGGTCAATTAGAAAGCAGTGATAGTACTGAAGTGGTTTCACTCATGATAAGACCAGTAAGACTATTAAGGGCATATTTCACAGTCGTTACTTAAAAGCTCCCTCATTAAAAGAAGAGTTATTGTTCTCATAACCAATGACTATGGTGTCTAAAATTCCCCAAAAATGTTATGTACCTGCCGCCAGATTCAAAAATTGTTTAAAAAAACATTTGAGAGGCGAACACTGCTGATGTAAAGTTCATTTAAAATCGACTATGAAATTCGTTTTACCATATAAACATTTTAATATTTAAATTAAGTTGGCGAATATAATTCAAGCGCCGAGACAGACCACAAAATCAGATTACACGCAAGTCCGAAGAACAATATAAACGGAATCAGAATTAGTTTGCAGAATTTGCTATCGCGTAGTGTTTAGATTGCACTTATTTAAGAACAAATCTGAAAATGCCTTGGGATATATTTAAAACTTGATTTGAGCTACTCAGAAGCCAATTAATCTAACTCCATAAAACAGAAATTGAAGGAAACTGGAAAAGAAGTTGGTGACTTCTACGTATTCTCATACAAATGTTGTGTAAGACCTATAAATACTTCATAAATACAATTTTACGAATATTTCGACAGATGCGTATTTGTGTATTTTCTAATGTCATATAAAATCGTAAATTTGTACTAATTTTGGGCCCGAAATCGTCAATTGCTATAGCGTCGAAGTAGAGATGAAAAATCGTCGAAATGGAAAAGTTTTTAAAGTTGGCAACTATGTACCATAGATGCCAAGTTAATTGTCTATACCAGGGATTCCCAACAATATTTGTCCAAGGACCCCTTCATACATTCGCTATAATGACAAGGACCCCCCACTAATTCCTAAACCTAAAGCTAGAAATGTTCTAGATGCTCTAGAAAGTTGTTTATTGAGATCTTAGGTACATTTTTGTAGTTCATTGTTTCCTTGAATTTTGAACGGTTTGCTACCTATAGACCTGAACAGGGGAAGAGGTAAAAAAATCGACTTTTTTTAAAGTTTTTAGCGATTTTGGCCTTGAAGATGAAGTTTTTGATTTTATATGTTCATCAAAATTCCGAACGGTTTGCAAGATATGGGCCTGACAAAATGATCACTTTTTTGCAAAAATGACATCGAGGCCCCAAATCTTTGGGGGCCCATAAAAAGAAAGTGCATGATTATGGGCAAAACTGGGAGACACGGGTCTTTTGTTTTTGGTCTTTTGTCACGTAGTGGTGTCCGTATATGGTTATATTTTCATGACTTAAAAAATTACACACTGTGTAATCAGAGTTATATTTTAAAATTTTTGCAGTAGGCTTAACACTGATCTTGGACGAGCTTTGTTCGAGAGACGCCGACGAGTTGGGTTCAAGAGACGCTGACGAGTTGGGTTCAAGAGAAACTGATGAGTTGGGTTCAAGAGACACAGACAAGTTCGATTCGAGAGTCACTGAGTTATTAACCTTAAGATCAGAGGAATTCTCTTCCTCTTCTTCTACAGACCTATTTCGTTTTAACGATCCTCTTTTCAACTAACGATCCATTTTTGGTTGGTTTTTTTGTAATGTCTAAACTAATGATATCTTGCGGACCCCTCTGGTATGGCTTGCGGACCCCCAGGGGTCCGCGGACCACCTGTTGGGAACCACTGGTCTATACAACTAAAGCGGCGTTCAGGTTGCCTTACAAAAATCAGCTGTTTATTGAAATGAAATCCCGAAAATTGCGAAATCGCAGTAGACCTGCATAAACCGATGTACATACTTATGTAGCTTAAAAGGACAAAGAAGAAACTCGGACTAAATCTATGGCAACACATTACAATAGCTTAAGTAGAGTTAAGCTACTAGAAATTGTATTTTATATTAGTATTGTTTACATTTAAATGCATATTTACTCCCATGCCCATGAATGACAAGTCTGTGCTTCGCTTAATGCTTGTAAAAATCCCCTTTCGAAATTAAAAATTTTCCGGAAGTTATTATAAATTTTCTTAATTCTGACAAAACAATAAACATTTCAAGTCCACGAATTTCAACATAAGCTAATATGTTGCATTGCCACAGATTTCATATTAATCATCAATTAAATGCGCTGCTATTTATGTCATCCAATATGTTGCACCCTCAAGAGCAATAAACTGAAGTCAGTGGTAACCGTGCCGACATAAAACAATTAGTGTCCAAAAAAAAACACTTCCTATATACTTTACATAGCACCATGACGATGACAATGAGCCTTTGGTTGCACAAAAGAGTTCATTCTGTCATAATTGTGTCAATAAAAAAAATCACAATTTCATAATATTTGTTATCACATGTACATTAGGGATATGACTTTTTTTATAACACTATATTTACATGGCCGTACGTTATGAGAAATGCTATAAAAATAAATAAACAAATATTATTCAGTTTTTATGAAATTTTCGTTACCATAAGAAGTACGTGCGTAAACAATAATGAAAATTAGTGTTCAGCTCTTTGCGAAAATTTCGTAGGCAAAATCAATTACGGGGTTGTTGCGTTACGGTTGTTAATTCGTACAAAAACAATTGTTTGGGACCGGAATTTTTCCATTTCGATAATATTAACAACCAAAAGTATCACCAAATATAGGTGGTAACTCTATGCAAGAAAATTTTACGTTTAGAGCTACAGCCCCGTATTCGGTTCAGTTCGTTTATCTCTAAACGGAAAATTTTGTTACAGAGAGTTATCACATATCTCTGATTTACTTGCAAATATTTCATTAATAATTCATCTTTGCACTCCATTCTATTTTTAACGAATGTGGTATTAATTTGTTTACTAAAATAATCGAAACGTCAAAATTTCGGTGCCAATATATTATCAACAAATTGTTTTCGTACGAAATAACTTTGGCGTAACAACCCTGTACTTGATTCAAAAACGATGTACAAGTAGACAGTCAACATTTCTCTTCACTCAAATGCCAACAAAACACAACGAGTGCAACCGTAGTCATTCTCTGTTCTCTCTCGTACTCTCTTCATTGAATATTTCAATACACGAGAATTTCTATCACTTTTTGGTTCTCTTTTACCAGGGTTGCCAAATTGCGCACATCTGCTGGTCGTCTATTGCTTGATTTTGCATAGGAAATTTTCGCAAAGACCTGAGTACCAAGCAAATGAAGAGTGAGCGAAATTTTCGGTTCATGAAATTTTCGTTATTTTTTATACACATACTTCTTATGGCAACGACTATTTCGTAAAAACTGAATACTGGACTTAAATGAAAAAATTTCTTAGGAAAATTTCGCAAGAAATGAATACGGGGCATAATATGGTTCGATCAAAGTTTTCGGAATTTTAGCAGTTTTTTTTTCCAATATTCTAGAAAATTTTCAATATTTATATAATCCCGAACATTTTCTTTCAAATAGATTAAGCTTAAACAAATATTAAATGATATTAAAAATGTCGGTTGCTAAAACCGGGTCTTTCAACCAAGATTTAAAACACGGTCTTGAAACCGGTTATTAAATCTACTCGTCCAACCCGATTGTTTGAACGATTAGAGTACATGAGTTTTGTTCCTCATTCGGTTTTCTTGGCGCTATTTCCACGAGGCACTCTAATTTGATCCATCATCTAAATCCCTGTATTCAGTTCTTGCGAAATTTTCGTAAGATATTTTTTCATTTATCTCTGAACTGAAAATTTTGTTACAGAGAGTTACCACATATCTCTGATTTTCCTTGCAAATATTTCACTAATAATTCATCTTTGCACTTCCTTCTGTTTGTAACGCATGTGGTATTACTTTTGTTTACTAAAATAATCGAAATTTTAAAATTCCGGTCCCAAAAAATTATCACACAATTCTTTTCGTACTAAATAAGTTTAGCGTAACAGCCCTGTACTTGATTTTGGCTACGAAATTTTCGCAGAGCTGAGTACCAAGCAAATGACAAGTGAGCGGAATTTAAGGCTCATGAAATTTTCGTACTTCTTAGGGCATTCATAAAAACTGGATACCAGGCTTCACCTGGTAAGTCTGGCATGTTATAAAGGGGTTTTCAATAGCGACATAACAATAAGTGTGTTTTTTTAATCTGCTAAAGTTAATTATAGCTTAATTTGTACGAGGCAGCTCTGCAATAGTAAGCGTCAGTTCAATTTCCCACTTAAATTCCGACTTGAGCAATGACAATGTTGCCACATGTTAAATTTCCAGAAATGGCATCAAAAATTATCTTAGATAAATTTTGTTATCTGATATCAAAAAGGAGAGACTCAAAAACATTATTTGCAAAATGGATTACACATGGTAAAGCGGCATTTACACCTACCAAGATTATCTCATTTTCGGGATTATCGACATTTTTTCTTATGCAGTTTGACATTTATAATCCCGAAAAAACGATAATCTTGGTAGGTGTAACTGCAGTTTTAGTTCAATTAAATTATTCTATTTAATGGAAAACTACGTATATTCTAAATTTGTATATCTCTAAATTTGGAGGATCAATTTTTATACTCGATTGTAAATAAACATATTTAAATTTTTTTCACTAACCGGAGAAAACATGATCTCTTATAGCCTTAAAGGAAATTACAACTTTAAACATAACGAGGATCTAATAGAACTAAATTTATAATTATAATTTAATTTTTCACAACTCGCAGTAAATAAGCCTTTTTTTATACCCTGCTAATCTAATTTTTCGACCACTTTGTATGGGGAACTAAGCGATTTTAAGCGGCTCTCCATACAAAGTCGTCGAAAAATTAGTTTAGCAGGAATTAAAAAACAAGCTTAATGTTATACTTACATATTGCTCATGGTAGAATTATCTATCAGGTAAAGTCGTTTGAATAGGTGATTTAATTTTTTCCCTGTCGTTTTTCGTTTCACTTGTCGAACTCATATGTATTTTGTTTTTATTCTCTTTTGTATTCTTGTATTGTCGGTATATATTTGTGTAGAGTTTGACAGCTGAAACGAATGAACGAAAATAAAATGCCTGTTGTTGCTGCCTACAACTACAATAATATCTGTTACTACCATGTATTTGTTTGCACTGGCCTCAAACGTGTTGCCGTATTGCATTTTTTTTCACCCCTTACAGTACATGTTGCCACATTTCATAGCATTAAGTGCGGATCGACATTTTTGGAAAGTCGTAACTGGCAATAACTTAAACGAACCACAGACTTGTCATTCATAGGCATGAATATAAGCAATCGTTGATGTTTATTGTCGGTTTACCGCCCTATTTGATACCATGTAAGAATGTAATCGAAGTTGATAGTGACTCATGTTCACTAAATTTTTTCAAATTGATCAGTCAGACAAAAAGTTATTGACCAAGCTCATGCAAAATAGCTTTAATGTTGTATTTTAATACGATCGCACTCATTTTACAATAATATTACATGGCAAAGCCGTTAGAACAGCTGATTTAAGTTTGTTCATGTCATTATTCGTTTCAGTTGTCAAAATGATATGTATTTTGTTATTGTACTTTATTCCAGTGCTGTGTTGTTGGTATACATCTGTGTAGAGTTTGACAACTGAAGCGAATAAAACAAAAATAAAATGCCTGTTGTTGCTGGTTACAACAAAACAACGCGTGCTGCTATTACCATGTAGATATTATTGTACCATGAACGCACTTTTAGTCCCCATTTAGACTAGAGGCCTGTTGTCCGTAAAGCAAGAAAACTGAAAATAAGAATGTCACACAAAGTAAACACAATAACAAATCGTGAGCATTTGCCGAAGACAAATGTTTTGCAGTGTAAATGCTAAGCAGACCCTCAAAGGAGAAAACAAAAGTCTTGCAAGACATAAGATCTCTAGTGTAAATGGGGATTTAATATTTTTATGATCTGGCAATGTCACAACATTAGTCAATAAGCGTGTTTTGGTTACTCCGCTTGCTTATATATTCTCTTGTTTTGTATGAAGCACTTAGCGAAGACTTAGCGAGAACTTAGCGACGAGATTCATTTTCACTAAGTTTAAAACAAAAAAAATTTTGACATCTTTTAGCGTTTTTAACCATTTTTCATATTTTTGAATAAAATGACATCTCGCTAAAAAGCCGTTTTCTTTGCAACTTAGCAAGCGATAATCGCTTGCTTGTAACCAAAACACGACTAATGTTTACATTTTTATCTAGGCGAAATTCTCGAACGAGCAACATTTGGAAATTATTAAAAAATACTACCAAAATTCTCAGTCGGTGGTTGCCACTTAAGTTTGAAGAAAATAATGAATTTCATCGAAAAATCATCTTCAGCGATGAATCTAATTTCTGGCGTCAAGGGACTACTACAGTTCATCCACAATATCGAATGCGAAATTGCCAACGTTCCGGCCGATATATGTGGAAGAGTGGTGAAAAATTGGCTCCAAAGAAACGATCGTTGCAAACGTGCTCTAGTTGGTCATATGAAATATACGGAATATAACTCCATAATTAAAGTTAATATGTTGACAACACCTGGAATAAATTTCAGCCCGATATCTCAAGTATTCTGTTGTATTTTATTTAAATACAACATTGTTCTGCCCTATTGATACCCGATACCTTATTTGTATAACTTCTAGTTCTTCTTCTGGGTCCTTTGCGGACCATTCATTATCGGCCGGAGCATTTTTATTTTTCTGATTATTTCCGCGATTTACGACCTAATGACGTAAAAAAAAATTTTTTTAGTACCTTTTACTCTATTTCAGCCATGGTGGAAATATAATGGTAGATGCAGTACGACAACAAATACAACAAGCCAAAAACAACAGGCATTTTATTTTTGCTCAGTGTCTGTGTTGTGTCAAGTCAGCTGATAGAAAAATGATGAAAATGTAAACAAATTTGCAAAAAGTGCCATTTAGAAAATGATTGAGTGGTATTTGATATATTGAAAGTGTTTAAGTGTGAAAATTAAAACGTTTCTATGTAATTTTTGCAGAGAAATATTTCAAAAACAGCAGTTGCTGGCGAACGGGGCTTGCAGACAAACAAATGTAAACAAATTTTGACATAAGAGAAAAACTTACTCACACTCAGTCCAGAAAAAAGTTCAAATCAGCTGGGCTACTGCTTCTACCATTTCTTTGTACCATGATTTCAGCTTAAACGCAAAAATACTTTCCAACAAAATGTTCGGCCCATACATGTAGGTCGAACTCGGCCTTACATTTGTTGAAAGGTAAGGAATGGACACACAACTACCTGGTGTTTTATCCATGGTCGCCCCTTTTTCGATCCGTTGCATCTGATTGTTTTGGCATCACGTTTTCATCTAGTCGGAGAGCCCCTAATGCAGGCTACACACACTAAAACCGGTTGTACAACATTTTGATGGTTGTACAAGGGTTGTAATGTGTGTAGGCCAGTTGTACAAAGGTTGCACAGTCGTTGTATTAAAATGAAAATTTTTTTGATTTTTTGGTGATGTTGGTCCAACGGTTGTAGCGTGTGTATGAATGTCATATAACCTCTAAGTTTTGTCTTCACTTTAATTTTGTTGTTGGGAGAGTAACATCGTTCACTTCAATTTGAAAACGCTTGTATTAGTGCAAAATCAAAACAAATTCAAATGGAATACTACGAGTTTATATTGAGGTTTTTATTGAAGTTTATAAAAACATCCAAAATTTCATTTACAACAAGTAAAGCGACAACGTCCGCGTTCATCTTTACGCACGAAAAAAAATTTTTTAAATGAGATTGGTTCAAAGGTTGTAGCGTGTGTAGCAAAAAGCCCCAACAATCTCTTACAACCGGTTACTATAAATCATTTTTGCTCTACCTACAACCTGTAGAATTATTGGGTCCAAAAACCCTTGGGGAAATATATTTCCCGTGGCCGTCAGGGTTAATGCATGTTTTGTAAAAAATACTAAAAAACATGATTTAGAAATCAAACTCAGATTTAGAATCCTTAAAGTTAGTGGAATTTTGCACACCTTTCACCAATTAATGAGTAGCCTGAGCTTGATTAATTCAAAAAAAATGATCTCTTGTAGAATTAAATAAACATTGGAAAAAGTGTTGAAATTTCAAATTCTTGGACCGATTTCAGGGAGAAGGTTTTTGTCACCAACTTAACCAAGAATACGTTACTCTTTATATTTGTAGCATTTCTCATAACGTACGGTCATGAATTTTTATATCTTAAAAACAATTAAAAAGTCATATCCCTAATGTGTGTATACATATATATGCACGTACCTTTCGTAAGTAGCCATTTCTGTTGTATTGAATTTATATCAGATGATTAAAGTTTTGAAATGAATTTTTCAATATATTTTCTAATAAATTAACTTCACTTGTTTTGAGTGGCACACAGATTTATCACAAGACACGCACAACGTACACTTTCCTCTAAATATATTTCGTTTCAGCCACGCAACATTTTTGTTTTTACTAAGAATTCTTGTTGCAGTTTATTTTTATTTTGGAATATTTAATTAGATATATTATTGCAATATATTTGGATTAATTGAATTACCAACGTACAATATTTTTTGCAAACAACCGGAATTGCAAACAACCGCTCGCGACATTTGCTACACTGAAACTGCTATAAAATTGCCAATTGTTGGCGTATTTATCGCACTCAATTATTGCTGTGTGTTCTCTTACCCTCACGTTGGCGATCAGTGTGTAGGCTCTCTTTCAATTACCACTTGATGATAATGATAACATTCGTTGGCTCTAGTTCTCTTAAGAACTTGAACTTGAAAACAATTTCATGTTGCTCAGCTGTTATGTGCATGGAGGTGTAAATCACACTAACATAAAACAGCTGTTTGGGAGAATTGACACAGTAATAAGCAATTTCAGATATGGGAAATTAGCGTTGTACTAATTGTGCAATTGAAGTTATTTGGTACCTAAGTATTGCATTATGGAAAGGATAAAAAATAATTTCTATAGCGTCGTTGAGACTATAAAAAATATACTATATCCGTTGAAGGGTTTGGGGAGATCTTCTCACAACCAGTGAGCTGTGCGCGTCTTAGTTTTAAACTTATTGATTAGGAATTACACTTTTACACCAGTTCCGAACGGTATCTAGAGAAACTCTTTCATGGCTAAATACTTGATACTGTCGTCGTCATTACGCGAGGTGAACGCAGACGAAAGAAATGTAGGGTGGTCGATCTCACGTTCTGGTTTATAAGATCCGCTCGCACTACCACTGCACCACCGTGATTAACACAAAAGTCCTGTAAAAATGCTCCGAGACTAGACGCTATGTCGAAAATGATTAATGAAATGCTTTCATGGTAGCCAAAAGGCCAGATGTCAGCTGATTTTACAGCGTTATTGGCATAAAAGCCTTTACAATTTCATATACCGAGTCACAATAAAAACCTCTAAATGCTACCAGCAAGACGAAATGCCCAAAGCCCGGAAGTTAGTTTTTATGAAATTTTCGTTGCTATAAGAAGTAAATATGTGTATAAAAAATAACAAAAATTTCATGAACCGAAAATTTCGCTTACTTTTCATTTGCTTGGTATTCAGCTCTTTGCGAAAATTTCGTAGGCAATTTCAATTACAGAGTTGTTACGCCAAAGCTATTTCGTACAAAAACAATTGTTTGATAATAGTTTTGGACCTGAATGTGTACATTTCGATTATTATAGCCCAAAAAGTAATACAGCATGCGTTAACAATGAAGTGTAGTGTAAAGATGAATGATTACTGAAATATTTGCAAGGTAAATCAGAGCTATGTGGTAACTCTCCGCAACAAAATTTCCCGTTTACAGATAAATGACAAAATTGTTTTACGGAAGTTTCGCAAGAGCCGGATACGGGGCTTAAAAGCCCAAACACAACCAGAAGACACGCTACAGATGGCAGATGTTTTACACAGATTTTTTACGGAAGGGACAAAACCATGGTGCAATAATATCTACATGGTAATAGCAGCGCGCGATGTTGCTGTTGTAGGCAGCAACAACAGGCATGTTGTTTGTGTTATATTCGCTTGAGTTGTCAAACCCTAAACAAATACATACCAACAAAACGAGAATGCAAAAGAGTACAAAAACAAAATACATGTGAGTTTGACAACTGAAGCTAAAGATCACATGAAACAAATTAAATCAGCTGTTCAAACGACTTTACCATGTACATATTATTGTACCACGATGGACAAAACGCTGAAAATATCTCGTCGGTGCTCTCACGGGTTCTCTTAATTGAACGTATGGAGTTGCCACATTTTCATGCATACATACAGTGATACATGTAATGGGTGTTGTTTTTAGAGGCGAAGAAATTTAAATATAAAAAAAAAACACAGCAAAATGGTTTTAATGCCCATTAAATTGGATGTAATTTAAAGATAATAGTATTACATTAATGTATGAATATGATCTCGGGAGTGTGGGCGCCGCGGCTGCACATACGTAGCGTAATCTGGAGGTCAATTTTCCACACACTCTTCGCAGTAAATCGGCTTGTATTTCGGCAATTACTCGTCCAAATTTGTCTACCAAGTGATCAATTGGGTCTGGTTTGTTGGTATAGACCTGTGACTTTACTTATTATACTCAGGGCAAATAATCTAATAACGTCAAATCGCACGAACGAGGGGTTCATTTAACAGGTCCATTTCATGAAATTCATAGCACGTCAAATGTTTTCTTCAAAAAATTAATTGCTTCGTGCGCTGTGTGGCATGTGGCGCCGCTCTGCTGAAACCTCATGTCTGCAACATAAATGTCTTCTAACTGAGGCACGAAAAAGTTAGTAATCATGCCCCTGTACCGTTCATAGACGCGTCAACTGTAGCGTTCTGACCATAATCATTTTTGAAGTCATATGGGCCAAAGATTAAACCGGTACAAAAAGCGCATCAACGGTGGATGTAACTTGGCGTTTACACGAAACAATACATTGAAACTTGTATATTAATACACCCATACTTCTTTCATTGGCTTAGTCACTGTCTCTGAAAGACAGTAAATTCGGCAAGGATTTTTTTTATTTTTTTATTTTACAACTACAAATACATGTAGCTGATTATTTTATTTGGACAATAATAATTGACAAATTTTAATTTGGCCTCAGCGCCAAGAAGGCATTATTGAGGCAAGTTGATGTAAGCTTTGCGGAAAAAGCAAAATAAAATCGAAAAAAGTCCGCACAATTTGCAAAAAATTTGTTTCTATTTGAAGATTTTGGAAAATGATACTGAATTCCCATAAAACCATACTGACGGCGGTTGCTTAAATTGTGTTTATAATTGCCTGGACGCCTACGTTACACAAACATTTTTTCTCTTCTTTGACAACTAATTCATGTTCTCATTCACTAGTCTGGTGTAAATGCAGGGTTATGGTGTCTCGACAACGGTTTGTGGATTACCACCGCTAATTACTAACGACTTGTGGATTACCATCGTAAACGTAACGTAAAACGCACAATAGTTTCTCCAATTAATGGTAGACGATTTATGAGCACCATAAAATGCACGTAGAAAATGTTGCACCGGCATAAATCTATTCATGACGAATTGCCAAACCAAGCTAACGCAAACTAATGGCAAAACAACCAAGAACTCTCAAACCGGTTGTCACGGATAACAGTATTGCCAACATAAAGTTATCCGACTCAAAACTAAACACCTGTTAGTTGCAAACAGAAATTAAAGAAAAACGTTAAAATTATTTTAATTTATTACACGAAATTATTAAAATGACTGCAAACATATATAACTATAAAATAATTTTTCCAGAATATTCCCACATTGGTCGCAATGTTAGAACAAATTGGATGTAAATTAACGGGTCCGCCAAATAACTTTTTTTTTTGAAAATGCTATAAAAAAAAAAACTACTGAATATTTTCTCAAATTTCTTTTTTTAGTTGAAAGTACAATCCTTCCGGTTAATAAAGGAAAATAATTTCATTCAAATGGCTGCCTCGGGTGGCCATGCAGTAGCCTACACGATCGGTCCAATTTTTAAGCACATTATCGATTGTGTGCAGCCAATGGCTTCACGAATATTGTCCTTTAAAGCGTCAATTGTCTCTGGCTTGTCGGCGTAACACTTATCTTTGAGGGCACCCCACAAATAATAGTCCAACGGTGTCAAATCGCAGCTCAGAGGTGGCCAAACGACATCAGCTCTGCGGCTGACATGTAGCGCCATCCTGTTGAAACCAAATGTTGCCAATATCCTCTTCTTCAATTTTTGTGAACAAAAATTCGTTCAACATGGCCCGATAACGATCGCCATTGACTGTAACGGCCACTCCTTGCGCATTTTCGAAGGAAAATTGCCCAATTATGCCTCTGGACCAAAATCCGCACCAAACAGTGACTCGTTTTGGGTGCATCGGCTTTTCAACGTATGCGTGCGGGTTTTCTGTGCCCCAAATGCGACAATTTTGCTTGTTTACATACCCGTCAAGATCAAAATGAGCTTCATCTGAAAAGATGATTTTTTTTTGGCAAAATCGGCATCTGCAACATTACCATGATTTTCAAAGTTATGTCGCAATATTTCCCAGCGTTGTTCAAGCGTATACACAACCATATTCCAAAGACGATTTACAATTAGACGACCAGAAGAAGTGCGCAACTTGGCAACCCTGGTAAAAGAGAACCAAAAAATGCTAGGAGTTCACTCAAACGCATTTCTCTCTCGCGTCATATCTTGCTTATTTCATACTTTTTGCATAGTTTATGTAATTTTACTTCAACATGGTTGGAATTTGTATAGTTACAATACAATAACACTATCAAAAAGCTGCTCGTGTATTGACATATTCAATGAAGAGAGTAAGACAGAGAGTAGAGAAGTACTAGGGTTTCACTCGTTTTGTTTGTTGGCATTTGAGTGAAGAGAAATTTTGGCTGTCTACATATTCGTTCAGCTGATGATAAAACTAATTATCTGTCAAATCAGAGATGAGCTAAGTGTTACCATTCACGCAATAAGCACTAGTTGAAAAAAAATACGTTAGATGGCGGACCCTTTAGTATAATCGGCAGATTGTTTGGTGTTGCCGTTACAGTTGCGAAATGGGTTGGGTTTGCCAACATTTTCATTTGCGTATCGCAGATGGATTAGTGTAAACATGAGAAGAGCGATGTGCAGAAAAAATATTCACTAAATTTTTAGATTTTCCTCAAAAAGAATGCGGTTGCATTTAGAACGAAACGAATAAAAAAAAAATTTAAAATGACAGTGTAAATCTAAAGCAATACGAGGATACGACTTCTTTTAAGTTAAAGAGAGTTTTGTTACACATTTCTCTCAGCAAATTGTTCACTTGACCGGATATTGAAGGTGAGGTGAAGTTACGTAGAAGTGACTGTCACTATTGACGCACTTAGTCCTGTTAGACCCTGTTAATTAAGCTGGTATGATTAAGGGGCGTTCAAGCCATATGATACCTCATTCCGATGTTTCGTGTGAGACGTGTATTACTTAGAACTCTGCAAATACTTCTTAAAATCATTTAGCTCAAGTCTTTGAATATATATTGATCCAACATGAAATAAGATCCTATATATGTGTTGCACTAACAAAAGGCCGGCCAGTAGCATCTGCGATATTCGACGTTCTCTCACTTCTCTCACGACATTTGTCATATATTCGTAGTCTGACAACTGTAATGTTCTGAGCTAAATTGTTGGTTACAAAAGTGGATCCGGTTCTGAATTGTGGATCCGGCCAGAATTAACGACTTTGGTAGAAGTTGTAATCACGAACGGGGGGCGTTACAAATGGTAAGAATTTGCGACACTTGTACACTACGCACTTGCATTTGCGACACTTGTACATACAAATTCGGGTTCAATTCCCTGGACAATTTTTAATATTGATTTCGGTTGGTGGTGGTCATCTCACTTAGTCAAGGCGATAAGGCCACATTCTAAATTTAAGAAATGTATTTCCCCATTACACCAGCCAAAAGGGGCATCTTAACGTGATAGGAAGAACTTCTCACAATCAGTAAGTTGTGCGATTTCCATTTTAAGCCGTACTAATCAAGTTCCAATCGGTAAGTCTACAAAATATAGAAGAGGCATAGCTCATTGATTGTGAGCAATTTTCCTAATCCTTTCAGGGACGTAATGGGAAACTAAATTTGTATTTTTGAGTAAGTAATGATAAGAAAGATGTAGAATCCATTGAACATAACCTAGTAGGAGGTTCTTTGACAATTTATAGTTATTGAGGTCTTCATATTATTCGTATTCCATTTCCTGTTACATAAAACACTATTTGATATATCTTGTTTGTCCAACTTCTTTACAAGGGTAACCAGGAAATTAATCATTATTCGGTTAATCGATTAATCGTGCTATAAAATGAACCTAACATTTTAATAATAAAATTTTTCGATTAACGATTATCTCGAACAAATCATAGCGATTAATCGATTAATAAAATATAAGCACGTGTTTATGGCAAGCAGTCCGTCTTGAAACACTCCTACAATGTGGCAACTCATATGACAACGATTTGCGAACTAATTTCATAACTTTACAAACATTTCGAACAGATTTGATAGTTTGTTGAGAGAAAGCGTCGCACAGTGCTTTGGCTCATAGGCATACACAAAAAAAAAAAATTGTCTCAAAATTGGTTCATTAAAATTGGTTCTGATGAAATTTCAATACCCACTGGTCATTTTGTATGGGGAGTATCAAAATACCTAATCCGATTCTGCTCAAACTATATTCAATAAGATTAATAGTCAGAAAATTTCGTTTTGCAAAATTTTTGTAAAAATTAATCAGTCCAGGGTGTTATAGTATGATATAGTTTCAAAGCGACCCTACCCTTTGTATGGGAGGTACCGGAAAGCGTGGCACTTTTGGGTCCAAACTTTGAGATTTTTGGCGTAGAATACGTCTTACCTTACGGTATAGGGAGTCATGTCAGATTGTTATTGTTGTAATCTTTATTTCATTGATTATGAGGAAACGGCGAGATAACTTTTTTTAAAAATTTTTTTGTAGGTAAATGAAGATGTTATCTTTCGTTTGATATACATTTCATATTGGTTGATATCTTCCTAATATTTAAATTTCTCAAATGAAAATTGTTTAAACACATACATTCAAACATAAATATGTGTGGTGTTTGGTTGAGTGTTTGAGTTTGTAGCGTGAACACAAACTATGCTGCTGTTTCAGTGTGGACACAAACCTTCGGCTGTTGTTTTGATTGATGAAATATTGAAATTTCGTATATTTACTTATGTATTTAAGTGAAATAAAATGTTAAATGTGAATTTGAATTTAACATGGATGTATAATTATAAAAAATATAAATCAAATTTATTTGCGTCTGTTATTTGTCACTTATCCTTAATCTTTTAATTTAAAAACATATTTATCCTATTTTTCCTACCATAAGCTTATGTATATTATCAAAAGTAACTATCAAATAAATAAATTCATTTGCTTATGTTATTTATCATTTATTGTTATATATGTTTTCTGTCTTATCGGATGGCGTATTCTACGTTAAACTTAATGGCCGTGTCTCTGACACAGCCTGCAGGCCTCGGACAAATATCTGCTGTATTTTTTTCTAATTTTGGCTTGGTATCAAAAGTCACTATTCAAAAAATCAAATCAAAAAACCCGATTAAATGGGTACCCTATTCTTTACGATAGGGTTCATGAAATCTTGTGCTGTACTAAAAATACTTTTTATCTAACAATAGTGGCTTTCTATTCAGGCCAAAACTGTTGTAATTTTAAAAATAAAAAATAAAATTGGAACTATTCGATTTGTTTATTAGCAAAAAATATTTTTTTAACATTTTTTGGGTTACAAATTAACACTTTTTATTAGAATTTTTAATTTAATTAGCACTTTATTTGTTTATGCACAAACATAACACTTTTTATGAAGAAATATCACTTTTAAACACATTTATTATTATTACACAATTGTTTGACACTGTTTGGCAACTTTTAATTCGAAAAGCTTTTTGGTACTGAGAAAATTGAAGTTTCATCCCTGACAATGGTAGTGAAAGCTCTTATAGTTTTTCGTACTAAATTATGGCAACCGCTTCACAAACCGATCAACTGATTTGTTTTAGTATAGACATGCACCTTTTCGTTGCAACAGGGTGTTTCGAATGGCTTGTCTTTAAAGCGAAGCAAAGATTTGTTAGTCATGAACATGAATATCAGCTAGCGTTGATGTTTATTGTTAGTTTACCGTCCTTCTTGACGCCAAATAAGAATATAATCGAACTTGTTCGCAACACTATTATGTTCACAAAATTGTTTGGTAATATTTTTTTAAATTCTTCAGTCAGATAAAAAGTTTATCGACCGAGCTCATGCTCATGAATGGAAAGTCTGTGGTTCGCTTAAGGTGATATTAATTTTTTTATACATTGACTGTCATATCGTAAGTCGAAATGCAATAGTAGCTCTATTTCTTTACATTTTGGATAAAGTTTGGTTAAAAATTCTGTCTCAAATACTCCAAATTAACCAAAAGTAAAGAAACGCAAAAAAAAACACTTTTCTTACAGGAAGATAAATGTGGAAACACAAAACATATCGCACCCTAAATACAAAAGCGTCACATCTCAAAATTTCGAGATTTTAATTTTTTTTCTTAATAACAATCACCGAGGACCATTTCTATCTGCTATGAAAATTTGGCGTCAGTTTCTCATCCCTTTCGTCAAACAAATCCAGTATTAATATGTCTATGTTTGGGAAATTTCATACATTTTTTAACTTTCCAACTCAGTTTTTTGCCTCTACTGCAAATTTGTCAATTTTCAGTGGTTGTAAAAAGTAGAAACCGCACAGCTTAGAGGTTGTGAAAACCTCTCCCCAATCCTTTCATGGGATGTAATGGGAAAACGTTTTTTTTTTTAAATTCGATTGAACAGCTGATTTCTTTTTTTTCAGAGCATTATTCGCTTCAGTTCTGAAACTCATATGTATTTTATTTTTGTACTTAATTGTACAAGGTGGCGCAAAAGTAATCCTCCTATCAGAAAATGCTATAAATTTTGCGATTGGCCCCTAATGTCAGTTCTGTTTTGACATTTGTGTAGTAAACACATGCGAAATACACGTTAATAAACAATGTTACGCTACACTGCTCCAGAACGCGGAATATTGCTGACTATTTATTTGACCAATAATCGACCAGAGGAAGATGATTTTTCATCAAAAATAATCATGAGTGAATCATGATTATTGTGTTGTTGGTATACATCATTATAGAGTTTGACAGCTGGAAAAAAAAACAAATACCTGTTGTTGCTGCCTACAACTACAAAGTGCTGCTATTACCATGTATGTAGATTACGATGGCTATATGAAATGTATGGAGGAAAATATATTTTCGAATTTTAATAAACCCCGGATTTCTTGATCCGGACTCTTATTCCTTATGGTCTAAAACTGACTTGGAGAAAATTTGAGCCGATTCGGACAACTCTAAGCCGTGCTGCATTTTTGTCAAAGTTTTCGGATTTTGGCATTTTGGGTGAAAGTTCGTATACACTAGAAAATCGTGTTATAGCTTATTGGAAGCGTATAGACTTCTGCTAGAAGGTATTGGAATCCAAGTTAAATTTTTTTCATTTAGAAAAAATTTTTGGAAAAAACCCGAAAAACCCAAAATTTAATTTTTGTTAAAAATTGCAAATTTTTTCAAATTAAAAATTGGAACCCTTATGGCCAGTTTTTAAGTGGGTAGTTAACCATCGGATTACGTAATCTTAATTCTAAGTTAATTAGAGGTTAACTTTGCATTTTGTTTTTCAGTGGTGAGTTAATGTAATAGCGTAGACAGACGACAGCGATAATTTGCATTAGCAGTCTTAATTCAAATTAACTTGTGAATTATCCCCGTCCCAATGTGTATTAGCTTTGGCTTAAATGCATGAAATCAGAGTGCATTTATACTGCATTTAGGTATTTCAATATGGCAACACCGTCGACAATCAATCAGCTCAAGATGTATCTATACATAGAGGTGATAGCCGGAACACAGTGGAAGTGGAACTTTCTTGTGTTTGTTGTATGCTTTGTTGATTTTATATACTGATGCTTGAAGTGCATGTTATTGCAACAACACCACCTGCTATCACCATGTATTTGATACATCTTGAATCAGCTGTTGTCAAATTGTTTGCTATCGTCAATTGAAAATGGATTCAAAGTCAGCAAAGGTGAGTTATTTTAATTGTTTTTTTCAAAAAAATGAGAAATATTTAAAATCGAAACGCATTTTTTCCATTTTAAGATTTCCAAGGGAAAGAAGCGAAGCGTGCGGTGTGATGCAGATGCGGAGGTTCTGCATCTGATGTACAAGTCCAAAAAATTACTTGACAAACAAACAGTTGTTTACAAACAAACAGCTGTTTACTAAATGCAAAAACTGTCGTCTGTCAGGGCAAAATGTTAATTCACATTAGTGAGCTTTTAATTCAAATTAACGCTGTCGTCTGTCTACGCTATAAGTTGCCATATTGTCAACTAATATGGCAACCCTTGTATTCTTATTGGAAAAAACGTGTGTTTTGTGATAAATACCAAAACAACAAAGGGGAACAAACAAAATGGAATTATGTAAAATAAGAAATAGATGCATAAAATCGAAGTCATTTTAACAAAAATGTGTAAAAAACTATATAGGCGCAACAATTTAACGATCTAAACTCAACGTATGTGTACAAATACGCAAATCTGAAACATGTATTTTAGACAATCTTCATTTCTCACTTTGACAGTCAGTAATTTGATTGTCAAAATAATATGGTCGTGACTATAAGTTAACCAACCAACATTGGGTGGTTAAATCATAGTTACACAATGACTAAAAAACACAATTCGATGTTTAACCACAATTTAACTAAGAAACGAAGATCACCACTGACTGAAAAACTGGCCATTAGAGTGGTCAGATTTTACTCAAACTTTATCCAGTTTATATTGAGGTTAAACTAAATTTTCAAATGCACCGAGGAATTAAGATTTATTTATTAAAAATCTGAAATTATGTTTTCATTGCCACCCTAATGTAGATATTAGTGTACCCCTTTTCGAACAGCTGATTGTTTGGCACTTTATCCAAATTTACCCAATTTTTAACTTCGGTAAAAAGAGAAAAGCATTTTGACGTCGCTAAGAGAAACAAAAAATCGCTCTCATTTATATACACAATTGTTGAGTAAAGAAACGCGTTTGGGTAAGTTTGGGTACGTGAAGAAACATACATACCATGGTAAAATTATCTATCAGGTAAACGAGGCATCCCAGCTGATTTGTGGTTGTTTCATCTATTCCGTGGGTACGCTGTCAAAAAATGTGGGAGACCACTTTTCAGCGCTACTCCACTCAGATTCTTCCACTGAAGATCAGGAGGCAATGATTGTGGAAGACTGTGTAGATTGCAACCCCCAGCCAAGTCGAGATTGGAACGGCAATCTCCAGGCTTAAGAATAATAAAGCCGCAGCCCACATGCCTCAACTTATCCCACGAAAAGTAAATCGACACATACTATCGATTTGTCGATTAAAAGCTGCTGTCAATAGACATATACGGGGAAAATTGTACGAAGCTATGTGTGAACTTGGGATTACGGCAAAACTGATCCGCCTCTGTAGAATGACGCTGACCAACACCAAATCAGCAGTGAAGGCGGGGTAAGACCTCCCAAGATGACACACTCTCCAGCAATCTTTTCAACATCTTAATGGAGATAATAATGAGAAAAGCTGAAGTAAATAAGAACAAGACCATTAACACGAAAAGCCATATGTGGCTGGCGTATGCTGACGACATAGACATCATTGGACGAAATTTGCGAGAGGTTACTGTAGTATTTTCAAGAATCGACAAAGAATCAGCGAAGGGCAAGACAAACTTGATGGTGTCAACAACTGGACATACCTCTCGACTTGGTCCGCACTTGAACGTTGACAACCGATTTAATTTTGAAGTGGTCGATGAATTTGTCTACCTTGGATCCGCCGTGAACAAGGACAACAACGTCGGCCTGGAGATAGATAGGAGAATTGTGCTTGCAAATAGATGTTATTTTGGGCTCAGCAAGCAGTTTAGGAACAAAGCCCTCTCTCGATGGACAAAAGTCCAGCTATATCAGACTCTCATTTTACCTGTCTTGACATATGGCTCCGAAACTTGGGTCATATCACAAGCGGATGAAAAACACCTGGGAGTTTTCGAGAGAAAAATTCTCCGTAAAATATATGGTCCTGTTAGGGAAAACGGCGAGTACCGACGTCGCTGGAACGCAGAGCTATATAATCTCTATTCTGACGTGGACATAGCTAGGCGAATCAAATTAGGCCAATTACGTTGGCTAGGCCACGTTATCAGAATCGATGAAGATGAGCCAGCGCGAAAGGGTTTCGATAACGTAGCCGATGAAAGCAGGAAAAGAGGACGACCAAGACTCCGATGCAAAGACCAGTCAAAAGAATCCCTCCGTATCCTTGGTGTTATCAACTGGCGAGAAAAGGCTAAGGATAGAGCCAGTTGGAGGAATATGTTGAAATTTGTTTTTTTAATTAATGTGTGTACGACATCTGACCTCATGAGGTTGTAAAATAGTCAATAAAGGTAAAGTAAAGAAAGTAAGTAAGCCGCTTTGGTCGAATAGTCAGCTGAAGTCGCTTGTCAGTTGATGGCGCTATGGTCAAATAGCCAGCCGAAGGCTCTAATGATCGAATACACAGCCGATGCCGCTATGGTCGACTAGTCAGCCTAAGCCGCTATTATCAAATAGTCAGCCTAAGCCGCTATGGTTGAATAATCAGCCGGTTCTGCTATGATCATATAGACAGCCGAAGCGGATAGGGTTGAATTGTAGGCGCTACGACCGAATAGTCAGTCGATGCACCGAAGCTGCTTTGTTCGAATAGTCAGCCTAAGCCACTATGATAGAATAGACAGTCGATGCACCGAAGCAGCTATGGTAGAATAGTGAGCCTCAGCTGCTATGGTCGAATAGTTAGCCGAAATCGTTGCGATCGAATATTCACACGCAGCCGCTATGGACGAATAGTCAGCCGAAGACGCTATAGTCAATATATTTCCAGATTTGAAAAAGACATGGTTAAAAAATACCATTTGTTCTTTTCCTGAACTAAAGTCTTACGATCGCGCACAAAGTGCTACCGTATCAGAAGCTGCGAAGTAATTGACTCCAACTCGTCATTAAGTACTTTGGCCTGATTGACGTGAATGAGAATTACAGCGAAGCACTCATTCTTGTGTTGTCGTTGTCGCCACTGAACCAGTTCGTTGCTGCTATGTGTATTTATTATATACCGTCGACAGAGTTTGTGGATTTGCAGAGAGTTTGATTGCTCGCGAGTGAAGTTGGTTGGTTGAAATGTTTAGTGTGAACAATGGATGCTGTGTATACTTAGGTGACGGATGGACCAGAGAAGTTTGGGGTGTGAATGATTGTGAGTGTATACATAATATTTTTACTTGAGTTATGACCATCACGTTATAAATTTTCATAAATTTCGTAAGTTAGCAAAATCCGTTTTTGCTACTACTAAAATTTTTAAAAATTTTGAGTTATGACTCGCTTGCAGTTTGGGTGTGATATGTTTGATGTTTTAGTCGTCACGTTTGTTTCGCCATTTTCGTCATGGTATCTCTGATATTTCAGCTGACTATATTGGTATTGGTATTAACATATTTTTTTGAGTGTACCATACTTCTTTTCCTAAGACGACGTTTATCACGGTAAGTGACGTAGATTATATTCATACAAAGGTTATAACATCTTAAGCGTTTGGAATCGGTATAAAATTGTAGGTCAGTCTATGTTCGGGTCTATGAACATAACACCTGGCCAGGTGTTATTCCTAAACTTAATCTTTGACGAGCATAAAATGCTTGGCTGTAATGAAAATAAAGCTTGGAGAAAATTTCTATCTCAAACAAAAGCTTTATCGGTTGAAGAAGCCTACAACGTAAAATGTACATAAGAGCCTACAACGTAAAATATACATAAACATACATAGTATTTTCCATAGGTTGTGAAGGAGAGTGAGGACCTTTAACAATTGCATAACCGAATACCAACATAAAGTAACAGTTAATATAATTAATGTTCTCACAAAATTGATAACAGTAAAAGCTTTTGCTCGCGCTCTCTCTCTTTCTCTTGCATTAAGTTTAAGAAAAATATATCTCCTTCTATGTTGTTCTCATTACATACATTAACAGAATCCCTCCCACACAAAAATATAAAGTGAAATGCGGATGTTAAGAGTATCATTCACAAAGTCATTCACACCCACATTCCCATTCCCATTTACATTCCCATACTCATTTACTTTAACATTCACACTTACATTCACATTCACATTCACATTCACATTCACATTCACATTCACATTCACATTCACATTCACATTCACATTCACATTCACATTCACATTCACATTCACATTCACATTCACATTCACATTCACATTCACATTCACATTCACATTCACATTCACATTCACATTCACATTCACATTCCCATTCACATTCACATTCACATTCACATTCGCATTCACATTCACATTCACATTCACATTCACATTCACATTCACATTCACATTCACATTCACATTCACATTCACATTCACATTCACATTCACATTCACATTCCCATTCACATTCACAAGTCACATTCACATTCACATTCCCATTCACATTCACATTCACATTCACGTTCACATTCACATTCACATTCACATTCACATTCACATTCACATTCACATTCACATACACATTCACATTCACATTCACATTCACATTCACATTCACATTCACATTCACATTCACATTCACATTCACATTCACATTCACATTCACATTCACATTCACATTCACATTCACATTCCCATTCACATTCACATTCACATTCACATTCACATTCACATTCACATTCACATTCACATTCACATTCACATTCACATTCACATTCACATTCACATTCACATTCCCATTCACATTCACATTCACATTCACATTCACATTCACATTCACATTCACATTCACATTCACATTCACATTCACATTCACATTCACATTCACATTCACATTCACATTCACATTCACATTCACATTCACATTCACAATCACAGTGACAGTCACAGTCACAGTCACAGTCACAGTCACAGTCACAGTCACAGTCACAGTCACAGTCACAGTCACAGTCACAGTCACAGTCACAGTCACAGTCACAGTCACAGTCACAGTCACAGTCACAGTCACAGTCACAGTCACAGTCACAGTCACAGTCACAGTCACAGTCACAGTCACAGTCACAGTCACAGTCACAGTCACAGTCACAGTCACAGTCACAGTCACAGTCACAGTCACAGTCACAGTCACAGTCACAGTCACAGTCACAGTCACAGTCACAGTCACAGTCACAGTCACAGTCACAGTCACAGTCACAGTCACAGTCACAGTCACAGTCACAGTCACAGTCACAGTCACATTCACATTCACATTCACATTCACCATTCACATTCACATTCACAAGTCACATTCACAGTCACATTCACATTCACATTCACAGTCACATTCACATTCACATTCACATTCACATTCACATTCACATTCTCAGTCACAGTCAAGTCACAGTCACAGTCACAGTCACAGTCACAGTCACATTCACATTCACATTCACATTCACATTCACATTCACATTCACAGTCACAGTCACAGTCACAGTCACAGTCTCATTCACATTCACATTCACATACACATTCACATTCCATTCACATTAACATTCACATTCACATTCACATTCACATTCACATTCACATTCACATTCACATTCACATTCACATTCACATTCACATTCACATTCACATTCACATTCACATTCTCAGTCACAGTCAAGTCACAGTCACAGTCACATTCACATTCACATTCTCAGTCACAGTCACCATTCACATTCTCAGTCACAGTCAAGTCACAGTCACAGTCACATTCACATTCACATTCACATTCTCAGTCACAGTCAAGTCACAGTCACAGTCACAGTCACATTCACATTCACATTCACAAGTCACATTCACATTCACATTCACATTCACATTCACATTGACATTCGCATTCACATTCACATTCACATTCACATTCACATTCACATTCACATTCACATTCACATTCACATTCACATTCACATTCACATTCACATTCACATTCACATTGACATTCACATTCACATTCACATTCACCATTCACCATTCACCATTCACCATTCACATTCACCATTCACATTCACATTCACATTCACATTCACATTCACATTCACATTCCCATTCACATTCACATTCACCATTCACATTCACATTCACATTCACATTCACATTTACATTCAAAAGTCACAGTCATATTCACATACATACACATCCAGCATCCAGATTTACTATGATAGCAGGAAATGTGAATACACTAGAAAGACTATAACAAAACGGAATTGGGAAAAATTAAATTAAATAATCAGTAGAGCTTTTCATTCATAACCTTGTGCCCAGAGTATGTAGGGATTAGTAAAGAAGTAGGAGGAGAAGTAAATGAAACATAGAAAAAAATCGAAAATTGTGGAAAGAGAATATCTTGTGAAAAAATAGACACACACATTTTGTAATCTAAACAGAAAATTACAGAGGAAAGATATTGGAAAAACTTGGATGGGAGGATTTAGTAAATAAGAAGGATAACGAAAGAGGAAGGAGAAAATTAAAATTTGTCACATTTTCGGAATTGTTAGGAACTTTTTCTTAGTATTTTCTTTTCCATTTCTTAATATTTTGTTCTTTATGCTTCGAAGATGTCTGCCACCTTTTGCCCAGTAACAGTAACAGCTGTGTGGTTTGTTTGCTAATGCCCTTAACTACTTCCGCTTTTGCTTGTAATACATGTCCTTCTTCACCTCGTCTATATAATCCTTCACACTCACACACATAAGTACCCAACCAGACACCCGAATGTTTACAACAACATTCCGTTCGTTGTTAATGGCAATGCAATTTGTACCAGTTAAATGTTAAATGTCTGTGTGAATCCTTTCGCTCAAGTCGAATGGAATAGGGAGAGCGAGAGACACTGCGATAGAGGCAGAGAGAAAATGAAAGCGATAAAGAGTCTGTAATGGTATTTAAGTATTCGTAACTAAGCCAGTATGTGTCTCTGTGTGTGTTGATGAAAATTGTTATGTACAGATACTTATGAAGTGATATAAGGTCAAAAACACAACAACAATAACCCTGTGCCAAAGGCAAGGTTAGGTTTTTAAACAGCGATTTGTAACAATGAGAAAAGGACCTCTGTGCTCACACCCTACCTCCGCCCCTCTCCCCAACACACACAAACAGTTCATTTGACAAAACAAAACCTAACTCAATTGCGTTTCTGTTTATACAATCTCTCAGACAACCATTCAATGAGTTAGTCCGTGGAAATCTTTGGGTCAGGAGATCCTATACTACACAATAAATCTACACCAAATGGTACAACAACCAGACAACAATTCATGCTGAGAGGATACTACGTAGTTGTTTTTTTTTTGTTTGTATCTGAACGGATTTTCGCATTTATAGTGTTGCAATTGTTAAGGTGATTTGTTGCCAGGTTTTGAAAGAAGAATGGGGAATTTTTTGATAGAAATGGAAGGGGAGCAATTATTCTTTCGAATAATGTTAAGCTATTATTTTGAACATCTGCTGGCCATTAGATGATCATTAAAAATCAGTGTTAAAGACAAGGATATATCGTCGTTAGATAAACGACAATATTTGACTTTGTGAAATGTCATATAATCGTCGTTACGATGCGGCTCGAAGGACCATTAATAAAACTTTAAAATCTATTCCACTACAGTGGCTCAAATTTCATATAATTTGATTCTTGCGGTCCGTTGTTATTAATTTTCCGGCGAGCCATTAATTGGTGACCGGATACTGTGTGAGAAATCGTTATGGATCAGGTTTCAAACCGATCTTCAGATTAAAGCCAATGGACTGTCTTAATAAATACCAGTTTTCTCTTCCCACAGGATGACAATTTGCGAGGGACTCACTGCAATATTAACGGATCAAGGATGAAAGGGGGAAGAGGACTATTACTTTTAATTGAAAATATAAATACTGAAAGCCATATTAGACTATTACAAAAATCGTTGGATATGTTAATATTTTCATTTCCAGAGAGCGAAAATAGAATGATCTTACGGTTTCTTCCAAATAGCAGATTGCTCTCTCAGGGAATCATTCTATTTCTATTGATACTCTTATATAGCGCCAAGAAATACTTACGTCTTCCTGAACATACCACTCACTGTTTTCTCAAGCAGAGATTAAGGCGTCCCAAGAATGTGTGAGTTGGTTCGTCGATGATAGTGGGTAGATCGTTGCAAACATATTTATCTATAACCAAGCGTCGGATTCTTTACATAGAGTGAGATCACTCACGGCATTCGAGTGCAAGGACGATATACAAATTTCTCTAGCATTGGCCATGTGGTGCTCCAATCCGGGAACCATAAGTCTGGACAACGCATGTTATTTGTAAACGACAAATATTAAACTTCAACAAGTGCCAAGAAGACACAGCAATAGAAAATGGATCGCACTAAACTGTGAGAGAGCAAAACAGATATTAATGAAGCTGAACAAACTTGAACTTAGCCTGGATACTCCAATCTACGTGAAATTGAACAATCCGACACAAGATAATTCAGGAATTGAATTGCATTGAATTGAATTGAATTGGGTTCAATTGAATTGAATTGGATTGAATTGAATTGGATTGAATTGAATTGAATTGAATTGAATTGAATTGAATTGAATTGAAATGAATTGAATTGAACTGAATTGAATTGAGCTGAATTGACTTACATTAAATTGAAGTAAATTTCGTTGAATTGAATTGAATTGAATTGATTTAAACTGAATTGAATTGAATCAAACCGAATTGAATTGAATTGAATCAAACCGAATTGAATTGAATTGCATTGAGTTTATTTGAATTGAATTGGACTGAATTGAATTGAATTGAATTGATGTAAACTGAATTGAATTGAATCAAACCGGATTGAATCAAACCGAATTGAATTGAATTGCATTGAGTTTATTTGAATTGAATTGAATTGAATTGAATTAAATTAAATTAAATTAAATTAAATTAAATTAAATTAAATTGAATTAAATTAAATTAAATTAAATTAAATTAAATTAAATTAAATTAAATTAAATTAAATTAAATTAAATTAAATTAAATTAAATTAAATTAAATTAAATTAAATTAAATTAAATTAAATTAAATTAAATTAACTTAAATTAAATTAAATTAAATTAAATTAAATTAAATTAAATTAAATTAAATTAAATTAAATTAAATTAAATTAAATTAAATTAAATTAAATTAAATTAAATTAAATTAAATTAAATTAAATTAAACTAAATTAAATCAAATTAAATTAAATTAAATTAAATTAAATTAAATTAAATTAAATTAAATTAAATTAAATTAAATTAAATTAAATTAAATTAAATTAAATTAAATTAAATTAAATTAAATTAAATTAAATTAAATTAAATTAAATTAAATTAAATTAAATTAAATTAAATTAAATTAAATTAAATTAAATTAAATTAAATTAAATTAAATTAAATTAAATTAAATTAAATTAAATTAAATTAAATTAAATTAAATTAAATTAAATTAAATTAAATTAAATTAAATTAAATTAAATTAAATTAAATTAAATTAAATTAAATTAAATTAAATTAAATTAAATTAAATTAAATTAAATTAAATTAAATTAAATTAAATTAAATTAAATTAAATTAAATTAAATTAAATTAAATTAAATTAAATTAAATTAAATTAAATTAAATTAAATTAAATTAAATTAAATTAAATTAAATTAAATTAAATTAAATTAAATTAAATTAAATTAAATTAAATTAAATTAAATTAAATTAAATTAAATTAAATTAAATTAAATTAAATTAAATTAAATTAAATTAAATTAAATTAAATTAAATTAAATTAAATTAAATTAAATTAAATTAAATTAAATTAAATTAAATTAAATTAAATTAAATTAAATTAAATTAAATTAAATTAAATTAAATTAAATTAAATTAAATTAAATTAAATTAAATTAAATTAAATTAAATTAAATTAAATTAAATTAAATTAAATTAAATTAAATTAAATTAAATTAAATTAAATTAAATTAAATTAAATTAAATTAAATTAAATTAAATTAAATTAAATTAAATTAAATTAAATTAAATTAAATTAAATTAAATTAAATTAAATTAAATTAAATTAAATTAAATTAAATTAAATTAAATTAAATTAAATTAAATTAAATTAAATTAAATTAAATTAAATTAAATTAAATTAAATTAAATTAAATTAAATTAAATTAAATTAAATTAAATTAAATTAAATTAAATTAAATTAAATTAAATTAAATTAAATTAAATTAAATTAAATTAAATTAAATTAAATTAAATTAAATTAAATTAAATTAAATTAAATTAAATTAAATTAAATTAAATTAAATTAAATTAAATTAAATTAAATTAAATTAAATTAAATTAAATTAAATTAAATTAAATTAAATTAAATTAAATTAAATTAAATTAAATTAAATTAAATTAAATTAAATTAAATTAAATTAAATTAAATTAAATTAAATTAAATTAAATTAAATTAAATTAAATTAAATTAAATTAAATTAAATTAAATTAAATTAAATTAAATTAAATTAAATTAAATTAAATTAAATTAAATTAAATTAAATTAAATTAAATTAAATTAAATTAAATTAAATTAAATTAAATTAAATTAAATTAAATTAAATTAAATTAAATTAAATTAAATTAAATTAAATTAAATTAAATTAAATTAAATTAAATTAAATTAAATTAAATTAAATTAAATTAAATTAAATTAAATTAAATTAAATTAAATTAAATTAAATTAAATTAAATTAAATTAAATTAAATTAAATTAAATTAAATTAAATTAAATTAAATTAAATTAAATTAAATTAAATTAAATTAAATTAAATTAAATTAAATTAAATTAAATTAAATTAAATTAAATTAAATTAAATTAAATTAAATTAAATTAAATTAAATTAAATTAAATTAAATTAAATTAAATTAAATTAAATTAAATTAAATTAAATTAAATTAAATTAAATTAAATTAAATTAAATTAAATTAAATTAAATTAAATTAAATTAAATTAAATTAAATTAAATTAAATTAAATTAAATTAAATTAAATTAAATTAAATTAAATTAAATTAAATTAAATTAAATTAAATTAAATTAAATTAAATTAAATTAAATTAAATTAAATTAAATTAAATTAAATTAAATTAAATTAAATTAAATTAAATTAAATTAAATTAAATTAAATTAAATTAAATTAAATTAAATTAAATTAAATTAAATTAAATTAAATTAAATTAAATTAAATTAAATTAAATTAAATTAAATTAAATTAAATTAAATTAAATTAAATTAAATTAAATTAAATTAAATTAAATTAAATTAAATTAAATTAAATTAAATTAAATTAAATTAAATTAAATTAAATTAAATTAAATTAAATTAAATTAAAATAAATTAAATTAAATTAAATTAAATTAAATTAAATTAAATTAAATTAAATTGAATTGAATTGAATTGAATTGAATTGAATTGAATTGAATTGAATTGAATTGAATTGAATTGAATTGAATTGAATTGAATTGAATTGAATTGAATTGAATTGAATTGAATTGTATTGAATTGAATTGAATTGAATTGAATTGAATTGAATTGAATTGAATTGAATTGAATTGAATTGAATTGAATTGAATTGAATTGAATTGAATTGAATTGAATTGAATTGAATTGAATTGTATTGAATTGAATTGAATTGAATTGAATTGAATTGAATTGAATTGAATTGAATTGAATTGAATTGAATTGAATTGAACTGAATTGAATTGAATTGAATTGAATTGAATTGAATTGAATTGAATTGAATTGAATTGAATTGAATTGAATTGAATTGAATTGAATTGAATTGAATTGAATTGAATTGAATTGAATTGAATTGAATTGAATTGAATTGAATTGAATTGAATTGAATTGAATTGAATTGAATTGAATTGAATTGAATTGAATTGAATTGAATTGAATTGAATTGAATTGAATTGAATTGAATTGAATTGAATTGAATTGAATTGAATTGAATTGAATTGAATTGAATTGAATTGAATTGAATTGAATTGAATTGAATTGAATTGAATTGAATTGAATTGAATTGAATTGAATTGAATTGAATTGAATTGAATTGAATTGAATTGAATTGAATTGAATTGAATTGAATTGAATTGAATTGAATTGGATTGGATTGAATTGAATGAAATCGAATTGAATTGAATGGAATTGAATTAAATTGACTTGAATTGAATTGAACAGAATTGGATTGAATTGAATCAAATCGAATTGAATTGAATTGAATTGAATTGAGTTGAATTGAATTGGATTGGATTGAATTGAATGAAATCGAATTGAATTGAATTGAATGGAATTGAATTGAGTTGGATTGAATAATATTGAATCGAATTGACATGAATTGACTGAATCGCATTGAATTGAGTTGAATTGGATTTATTTGATTTGAATTGAATTGAATTGGATTAAATTGACTGAATTGAGTTGAATTGGATTTATTTGATTTGAATTGAATTCCTTTGAATTGAGTTGAATTGAATAGAATCAAATCCAATTGAGGTGAATTGCATTGAGTTGATTTGAATTGAATTGAACTTAACTGAACTAAATTGAGTTGAATTAAATTGCATTGCATTGAATTAAATTGAATTTAATTAAGTTGACTTGAATTTAATTAATTCGATTGAAATTGAATTCAAATGAATTGCGTTGAATTGAATTGAATCACATCGAATCGAATTGAATTATATTGAGTTGATTTGAATTCAATTGAATTGAATTGAGTTCAATTGAACTGAACTGAATTGCAGGGTGTTGAATTGGAGTGAATTGAATTGTATTGAAATGAATTGTCTTGAATTGATTATTATCCATTAGACAAATTTCTCTACCAAGTAGACACAATGGCTGAATATACGGAACCTTCTGATTCCTGGTACAGAGTATAAGTTTGGCTTTCTCCGGATCTACACCCAGCCCATTGTCTGCGACCCCCTTAGAGAATCTCCTGATTAAGTCCTGGAACACACTTCTGCATGTAGATGGTTATTTTTCCTGCACTGCAATGCAAATCCGAAAATGTATTACCCAATTTAGATGAATTCCGGCCACCTGATTTGAAAGCATTAATAAACATTTGTAAGCACTACGAACTTCCTATACAAATGATGACGTATTCTTGGCACTACCAACAGCGCACACCAGACGGGCCTCTCTGAATAAAGATCATGTCTAGAAATAGGATGCTCCGAACTGATCTATTTTGGGTGTATATCCAGAAATGGGTCCAGTTTTTCGATTAGATTTTCCCTTCTGCTGGCAAAAGTTCATGTGCATAAATGGGTAACATTCTGACGCACCAATGAGTCAACTCCTCGGTTTTAGGCGTATCTGTAGAAGTGGATCTTGACGGCGTACCAGTTCTTTGACTCTACTTTTGCTCCTTCGTGCCTCTTGTCAACAGTTCGAGCCTCCTGGCAACAGTTCGTGGCTGCTCCAGGACCGGCCAACCTTGGGAAGATCTCGTGTTGTCCCAGTCTCTCCAAGGCGAGTAGCCACACGCCGCAGTGTTTGCCCAGTTCGTATTGGACGGCCAGGAAATTGCGATGAAATTCACGCTTCACCAACACAGCCGGCGAATTGTTACGCCAAAAAATGGAAACAATTATTCCGCGTTCTTGCGGAGTAAACCGATTCATGACTTGTCAATTTGTATTCGGCGTTTGTTTACTTCACAAATGTCAAAACCGAATAAACATTTGGCGCCATTTGCAAAAGTTATAGGGGTTTCCAATAGGGTGATTACTTTTGTCGCACCTTGTATTTGAAATTTGAACGACGACAAATCATGAGCGAAAGAGTGGTCACCATTTGGGGAAACTTGTTTGCATCATCAGAGTTCTCTTCAATAATCGCACTAATTCAAATAAATGAAGGGGGATTCAATTTAGCGAGCTAGAAATCTTGTACAAACGAGTAGAGGGCTTAGAAGAATATAGTTCGGAACCGGTGTTAAACTGTAGGACCCAATCAGTGAGCGTAAAACTATGAAGCATACAGCTCCCTGGTTATGCGATGCTCTCCCCAATACCTGTGTGGAATTTAAGGGGAAACTTTTTTTTTAAAAGGTAACTGAGGATATCTTTAAATTTACCCGAACACTTAATTTCTAGACTTTCAGACTATTTACAATTCGGTATCCGTTTATTATTCAGAATTCGTATAAGAATGTTTTCTTACCAATTTACAGTGAAGGAACTTACATAGTGGCAACTTTACAACAGTACTACCCACCACCTACACAATTCATTCTACTGTGTTGTAGCAGGAAGCCAACATTGTCACCCACAAACTGTTTATGGTCTCGTGAAGGAGACAAGGTTATACAACTTGATTTTGAACCGAACATCAAGAGCAGAGCAGAGCAGCAGCAACAACATGAAAATGATGCCAGCTCTAAGTATGAAGAAGCACATGAGTGGCAATAAACCAAAGAGAAGGCGGAAATAATCACAATAACAGAAACAACAAAACAATGACTACGACAACTGTATTTAAACACGATGAGTTGCGACGTGACTTCGTGTACAAAAAAAACAACCTTAAAAATTTAATAAATGTTATGTTAAAACATATGTTGATCTAAAACATAAAAAGTAATGTTAGAATACATACGAGTTAAAGAGGGGGATTAAAATAGAGAGCGAGAGAGAGAGAGAGAGACTAATAAATTGTGGGTACAGGAATCATATACATATAAGAGACAACCTAGTGCGAAGAGAAAAGTAGAGAGTTAAATTTGTTGCAGCATAAATACTATGAAATGAAAAGGACGATATATGATGTATGTATATGTATGTCAATCAGATTCTGCTATTTAAAAAATCCATTGACCTTAAATGCGAACTATGTCCTCTTAAAATTAATCTCTTATCAAACAAGTTTCTTATGCTGATTTCGTTTCCGAGAAATAAATGCAACATCTTGGTTGTTCTTTGTGTTCGTTTGTGGGAAAAGTGAAACCTTGTGTAGAGGCAATAAGACCCATGTTATTAATTTTTAAATTGTACAAGCAAAGAAAAAAAAACGCTTTAAAGACGTTTGTCACAAAAAAAATATTTTTCCAGCAAAAGAAATATGTTTTTGCGGCAAAAACATTTTGCTAACCTTGACCAAAAATCTTGAAATGTTTCCCCCAAACACAAAACGTTTATCGTAAAATTTGTTTCCATTGTTGTAAATTAACATTTCTGTCACCCCAAAATTGGTATAATTTATTTAAGCGTAGCACCTTACTATGAAAAATAAATATAATGGGATCAATGCAATTTTGGATATAAGTGTCGGCTTATAATGGGTGACTTTTTTGCTATTTGAATTTTGAAAATTGAAGAAATTTGTACAAGAAATTTATAATTCCAAAATATTTCGACACAGTCCAGGACCAAACCCCTATTGAATTGTATGAAATTTAGACGGAAGTTTCTCCTCGTCTATACGAATTCTATGACACCAGAATCGAGTCAAAATTCGAAGTAGTTTTAATTTTATGGTTCGTTGTAGTTTGTAGGTATTGTATGGCACTTTCTGAAAAACGACCTGATTTAAAAATGGCATAACTTAGGAATGCGTTAATGGATTTCAAAATTTTGGATATCATTTTAAAGCTTGCAAAAACCGCTTTAATAACACTGTGAGACAAAATTAGATATTTTTCAAAATGATGGGGTTCTGTCAACGGATTCTGGTAACAGAAAAACAGCAAAATGACAAAATTCATTATTAACCCTTAGACGGCAGTTTATTTTTGCTTATTATCTACCACTTGGGATAAGATTTGTGTTTTGGAGTGTTCGCACACATATAGTACAATTTTATGGCGATCAGTTTTGTAGAACATTTTGACCACGCCCCCCATCGTTTTGGAGCAGTTTTTTGCGAGTTTTCAAACAAAAAAAAGTAAAAATTATGGTAATACCGGGTTTTTCAATCAGAGCGCTACAAAAGTTTTTTTAAATAAAACAAAACCGGTTTTAGATACCACTGAAATTCTTTATTCCTGTGAAAGTACGTTCGATGCCATTATGTATGGAACTCGATTTCGTTTGCATGGCCACCACGGGCACCCTTGCAGAAGTCCAGAAGCTGAATACAATTTTCGACGGTTTTCAAGCATAAACCGGCCGATACTGCTGCAATTTCACGTTCGATATTCGTACGAAGTTCATCAATCGTCGCTGACTCGTTGGTATAGACCATAGACTTGACGTAGCCCCACAGGAAATAATCTAACGGCGTCAAATCGCACGACCGCGGCGGCCAATCGACTGGGCCATTTCGTGAGATAACACGTTCACCAAACTTGGTTTTCAATAAATTGATTGTGGCATTCGCTATGTGGCTTGTGGGGCCGTCCTGTTGGAACCACATGTCCTCCAAGTCCATATTATCCAATTGGGGCCAAAAATATTCGGTTATCATTGAACTACCGTTCGCATTCACAGTAATGTGAGGAAGTACGGCCCAATGACGCCGCCGGCCCATAAACCGCACCAAACCGTGATTTTTCGGGATGCAACGATGACTCATGGATTACGTGTGGATTTCTGTCTGACCAATAACGCATATTTTGCTTATTAACGAAGCCATTCAGCCAGAAATGAGCCTCATCGCTGAAGATGATTTCCGCTCTTAAAATTGAGGCCACTGACGCCAAATTTCGGTAGTAAATTTTAATGATTTCGACTCGTTGAAATGGCAAACCTTACTGAAGAGAAATGTCAAAAGAGCGGGAAAAAATATGGCGTCGTTTGTGGTCCATATCGATTTACTTTTGTAGCGTCGCTGTTGAAAAACCCTTTACGTGACTGTTAGAGGGTTAATTTGTTCCACAAAATTGTTTATCTGAATCTTTTCTATGAAACTTCTGAACATATTTTGTACCTCAGAAGTAAGGAACACACAATTTTGCATGCCGATATGTTGCAGGAAAATTCCGAGGGGCGGAAATTTTGACCCGCCCTAAAAAAAAATTCTGATCAGTTCGGGCAAAACGCCGATATACGTACATATTTTTTTAGACCATTCTACTAGAATCCGTTGACAGAACCCTATCATTTTTTTTTGGTGTCGCACAGTGTAATAGCTCATTCAAAACTCCAGAGTATCTTTTATCCTTGAATATCCTGGCACAACGTATCTTTAATTTTTGATTGCCCCAAACAAAAATAAAGTCCATCTTTTTCTCTACATTATAGACAAATTTCAAAAAGGGATCTCCATGGAATCAATATATACATAAGGTTTGGTAAAGACTGCTCGAGTTTTGCTATTTTTGTTTCCATTTTTCAAGTTAGGCCTTTCAAACGGTAAATACCTTCTTTAAGAAAATATGAGAAGTCTGTGTGTATTTGTCCAGCAAACAGATAGTTTTTAATTTTTTTCGCCATTGCTCAATTTCGGCGACGATTTCACACATTATTTTATAAAGAAACCATAATACTCTGGAATTTATTCAAAAGGGACATTTCCGAGTGAGTAAAACGCAACTTTGTTTTTCAATATCCGGTATTAATTGACCAAGTTATTGAAGTTTTATTGAAGATTTATTTTTTTTAAATCGCACCAATTGACAGCGACACAACGTGAGATTAATTCCTCACCAAACTCGCCTCTCAATTGGTTCATGGTATCGCGTGCACTGTTGCCATATGGCACCCTCCTGTTGAAGCCACATGTCAATCTAGTCAAATACCTTAATTCTGGGCAAATCAAAAGCTTGATCATGGAACGGTCCCTTGATTCATTGACTGTTACATTGTGGCCATTAGACCGTGTAACGAAATATGTTTCCCAAAGTCGAGGGCAAATATTAAAGATCACTACGAGACAATTTAAAAAGAAATCACATGAGGTTTCAGCGGACACCCGGTTGGAACGAAGTTCGCTTCGCTATATATTATGTACTAGTTAGTTCCAACACGCCAAAGGCGCCCGTTGAAAAATACTACAATTTAAATGGATCTTTAAGAAAATATATTTTTTGTAAAACGATAAACTTTTTTTCAGACAATTTTTTTTATAGAATTTTTTTTTTTTAAAAAAAGTATATTTTTGGGTTATTTTTGTAAGAATATGTATTATATTGTTACGAATTTCCTTATTCGTCCCTTTTGCGTTGTTTTATTCCCAATAATAAAACAAGGTTCGTTTTAAATTACGATAATTACAACGGTTTAACTTCCTTTTATTTTACTTATATAGTCCAACAGTTTACTTTATTCACACCACTTTAATAAGTCTTGTATTTTACTATCAATTCGCGTTGCTTACTTTACGGGGTTTAATCACAAACTGAACTCTCCACTCCAAAGACCTCCGCTATTTATACCAACTCACCATACTCAAATGAAAGTATATCTAGCGAATTCAAGAACCTTCTAGAATCTGGATGTTGTTGTTGTTGCTTATCTTTGTAGAACAATCTCGATTGGTGGAGAGTTATCTTTACTGAGGTGAATTCATGCTACTGGTTTATCGAGCTGGTACGTTGGTACAATGCATACCTTCAGGCGCAGCACTAACCGCCTGTTATTTACATACAGTTAGTAGAGTGTTAACAGTAAGCAAAAGCTTTTACTTATTCGTAACAATATCTTCCCGAAAAGGTAATTTTTAAAGAGAGGCACTTCCATTATTAAAAGCTAATGTTTTCTTAAGAAAAGGTACTATTTTTAAGAAGAAGTACTTTCTGTAATAAAAAGCCACAAGAGTATGATTATTTTTTACAAAGATGTACTTTTTTAAGAACAGGCACTTTTTCAAGAAAAGGTTATTTTTTTTTTAAGAAAATGTACTTATTTTCAGAAAGGCTACTTATCTCAAGAAAAGGAAAGAAAAGGTATTATTTTATTTTTAAGAAAAGGTACTTTTAAGAAAAGGAATTTTTGTAGAAAATGTATTTTTTAAGAGAAGGTATTTTTTTTTGAAGAAAAGGTTTTTTTAGAAATGGGATTTTTTACAATTGGTACTTTTTCCAAGAATAGATTAATTTTTAAGAGTAGGTACTTATCTCAAGAAAAGTTATTTTATTTCAAAAAAAACATACTCTTTAAAGAAAAGGTAGTTTTTTAAGAAAAAGCAATTTGTTGTAAGAAAATGCAATTTTTTAAGAACAAGTACTTATTTTTAAATGAATGACTTTTTTAAGAAAAGGTACTTTTTGTAAGGAAATATACTTTTTTAAGAAAAAGTACTTATTTTTAAAAAAAAATATTTTTTTAAGAAAATGTACTTTTTATAAGGAAATGTACTTTTTTATAGCAAAGGTACTTCTTTAAGATAATGTACTTTTTTTAAGAAAAGGTATTTTGATTAAAAATATGAATAGGTTTTTTTTTTTTGAGAAAATTTACTTTTCTTAAAAAAGGCACTTGTTTAAGAAAATTTTAGTTTTTTAAACTTTTCCCACTTTGACGTTTCTAAATTTACTTTTTGTTGGGTTCAAAACTACAATATATACTAAATATTGGTTACAGGCTCCACCTAGAAAACTTCCCATTAAACAAGAAATTACACAACATATGTGAGACATCTAGTTAGTCTAGACACAAACCAAAGCAAAAGTAAACCATATGGTTGATAATAGTGGGTTGTAATATAATAGTGTTAAAACAAAAGTTGTTTAATTTATTCTAATTTAGCTCCTATGCTGCAACGTGCGATAAGGAACTTCGTTCCAAAAATTTTCTGTTCCGAGCCCATGAATAACAACCAATATCGTTTTTTTATTGCAGTTATTTTGTTTGTGGCTCGATCGTAACATAAGTAACTAGAGTAAAAATCAAATATCTCAGGAAAATATTTAAAAATATTTAAATAGGTAAAAGTATGCAATAATTTGCGCTAAAAAGTATGCAAGAATTGTTTTAAAATTTTGTCGAAATCGCCAAAAAGTATGCAATAATTTGCGGTAATAGTGCACTCAACATGCATTAATGCTGCAAATACATCTCTTCATGCGTAACTTTTTTGGTTTTGAATAAAATTATATACTTCAAAAGCAAAATATTGTTGGTTTTTAAGGGGCTTTAATCCTATAAAAAATATTTTTCAACTTTAGGGGTAAAACTGCATTATATGAGGCCTTCATTAGAGAATTATGTCGTACGTCAGAGACATCTAGAGGATAAATGTTGTACTAGTCGAGACCTACACAACCGCGTGTTACATCTTATAATCGAGCCACAAACAAAAGCACATTTTGGCTGTTTTTCACAGGCTTGGAAAGGAATTTTTTTTTAAAATTATCTCGAGGTGATCTTTATTATTTGCCCTCGACTTTGGGATTTTTTTATACATGGAGGCCGATCCAGACTAGTGGCCATCATCGTCCTTGAAGAAGTACGGTCGTATGATATACCCGGCCCATAAACCGCTTCAAACAGTAGCTTTTTCAAGGTGCATTGGCAGCTCTTGAACAGCCTCTGGCTTCTCATTGGAACAATTTCGGCAGTTCTGTTTAGTTCTGTCTTTGAGGTAAAAGTAACTAATAAAAATGTTGCGTTAAAATTAAAGTTCGTTTTCAAAAATATAAACTTCTTTTGCGATAATCGTTTTCTATTTGGAGGGGAAACGTTTCGAGTTTTGGGTATGTAGCAAACCAAAATATTTTTTGCGGCAAACGATATTCAAATGATTTTTTCTTTGTGCGTACATGTTGGGGTATATGAAAGTTCGTTTGCAACTATAGGTACTACTTTTACGATAAACGTTGTTTATTTGAAGGGGGAGGGAAACATTTGGGTGTTTGCTTACTTAGTAAACAAAATAAATTTTTGGTGGCCTATGACCTATAAACTATTTTTAGTTTTAGTTTTTGTGCTGAAGGCTCTTTTGCTATTTCTTTTCTTTTTTCTTTTCTTACATCATAATATTACATAATATTTTTAAAATAAATAAAGCAATATTTAGCTCACTGAAATAATTGTTTTTGTTTTGTCATAAACAGAGCGACGATAAAAGGTATTTAATAGTATATAGAACTTAGTGCACTCTTTTTCCGCTCTCATGTAGAGAGCCTGAGTAAAAGAGCATAAACGAGTCTTATTCTCTTTATAGACTATTTTAATATAAATGCACCATTTCGAAAATTTTATTACATAAATCAATACAAAAAGAATAAATGTTTCAAAAGGCATCAATATTTCACTTCAAAATTATGAATGGACCAAGTTATGACAAAAAGAGAGTAATGAGTTTTCAGTCATTCGCCAGATGTTGCCAGTGCTTTTGAGTCATACAATTCGTTCCATGAGTTCTCTATACTATTCAATACTCATTGGCGACAACCTGCTTGTTTGTTCGCTACCGCTACATCAATGCCATCATACTTATTTTCAGGTAGAGATTATTGTTGTACAACAATCGCGTATGTGGTGCTAACGCTGTGTGCTGTTGGCATGTGTTCACTTTGATAGATTGCTCTACCCGTGCCTATAGATGTTAACACATCAAAACAATGACCTTAAATTTAAAATGTGCAATCTTATTAAGACACCCTTTATATATACATATATAAACCTGATAACCAACTGTTTTATACAACTATTATCTCCCGCCTTTGCTGATAGCCGGTTGACAATCAAGTTACTGGGGGGAAATCAGTTACCTGAACTAGACATAAACCCAGAACTATTGAACAACTCTTAACTAAGATCTCGTACTAAGTAGTTCAATACTCATATTGTCACAGGGACCTTGCGGGCACCTGTAGAAGGGATAGACAAGCTAAGCAAAGGACTACCTTGCAAGATCCATAGGAATTGGAACATGTTGCCATGACCCTAGCGACTTGTCAGCATATCTTGTAGGTCCTTATTGTATCCGCATATAGAAAGAGGTCAATAAAAATCTACTAGCTCATATAAGGCCCACAGTCGAAATGCTTGTATTAGTTTTAAAAGGACACTATGCGGCAGAGGGATATGCTAGAAGCTAGAAGAATAAATTTGTCGGAAGTTTTAACACGCAATGTCGAACGAAAGATGTCGTTCATATTCGAGTCGAACGATATTTGATGTGGCTTCCACAATCTTGTCAATACAAATTAAATAAAATTGCAAATTTCTTTAGTTCGTTTGTGCTGTGACTTTCAATCAAAGATAAAGTCTTGCAAGCGTAACATTTTGAGTTGATGGTACTAAATTTCAGCTGAAATCGAGTGACAGGTTTTCGATCGAGATTGATGATAGGAACATAAGTAAATAAACGGATGAACATTATCTGGATTTAAAGCATTTTATTACAGCTACTAGGATTGCCAAATTGCATTCTCTTACGCAAAGAGTTGGCTAATTTCCTGTTTTTTATAGTCTCTCTTTGAAGGGAGTAGCTTAAAAGAGAGTATAAGATCAAAATGTTTGGTAGTGAGTTTGTGAAGAAGTGAGATTCTATTGTTTAGACAATGAATGCCTGCCTTGTGATATATTTTTAAATAAAGCAACACAAATAGTAATTCGCAAATTTTAACTGCAATAAGAGAGTGGGAGTACGAATAAGAGAGAGCTTATATTAGTGGCTTGGGTGTATGTGTGTAAGGAAAGAGAGCTCCAGTTACTTCAACATTTTAAACATAAATGATTGCAAAAATGTGGTCCATATTCTATAATAACTTGGTTGGGTCTCCATCAGGGAAATGGTAAAATAAGTTGCTCTAACACACGTTGGACACCCTAGTAGGCTGTGAGATGTAATGGCCCTAAAGTGAATGGAATCTATTAATCTGTACAAAAGATTTGTGTGAAACATACGGGAATTGGCTTTGGAATTGAAAGGCTAATGTTTAATTTGTTCCCTAACGATTTGGGTTTGTTGGCGAATTGTATACGTTTTGTTTTGTTGCGAATTTTTATAAGAGGATTTGCTAAAAGCTCTCAGCAGTAGTGTGTCCGGTGTGTGTGAGGCTTTTGAGTTTGTATGTTTTGTGAGCAAAGAAAACTCCCTCACAATTTCCGATATGGGTGAAAGCTTTCCACCTCTCTCTCTCTCTCTCTTTCTCTGACTGTATGTCACCTACGCTTTATCTGTAACAGTTTATGCTCTTGCTCTTCCGCTTACTGTTTCTCTCTGCTCTGTGAATAACAGTGAAAGATAAGCGCAAAGCAGAAATGAAATTCATTGTCACTCATACGTCCAGTAAGACGACAACAATTTAATAATCAGTTGCCTGCGAAATGTTGCACCATCTACACAAACGCGTATAACCAAAAACGCAAAAAAAAAAAAAAAAAAATAAATAAAACTCTCAATTACAAATTACTGGAAAACAGCAACAAATTATTTGAAACTAAATTTCTTAAAATTTTGCTTAATACAACAAAATTAAGCAAACTTCCAAAAGACTTCCAAATCCAATAATCTTCTAGTGTTTTGCTCAATTTTTTTCCTATTTCAAACAAATATGGAATTGCTCAAGTTTTAACTAAAAATTAATCAAATCTAAAACAACTAAAGTTCAGTTTAAAGCAAAAATATGAAAAAATCTAGTGCAAAGTTAACATAAAAGTGAAAAACCTGTGAAACAGTTCCCAGCTTCCTTTATGCAAGAAGAAGCTGAGTTTTCTTTCAACCTACTCACTGTGAAAACGAAGGCTAAATTTTCGTTCCTTATCCTGATGTTGGCTTAATATTTTTTATATTGTTCATGTGTATTGCCAATGTGTGTGCTTGTGTTTGTATTTATGCGCGTACAAGTGAGTGAGTACAAAGTTAAGTTCTCGGTAACGTGCGGGTGTTTGAGCTTACAAGCGCCAATATGTGAGTGAGCATTCGCAAATATTTTTCAGGATAACTTTCTACAGATTCTATGATGCTCATGTCGATGTCGTGTTTGCCGATGTTGGTGTTGTAGCCACAGACGATATCATATTAATATTTTTGTTCTTGTTGGCTGTGGAGCTACAGCTGCTGTTGATGATGTTGATGATGATGTTGGTGGCAATGTTGGTCTTATAGTGTTGGTGTTATACTAGTGTTGGTTATAGTATATGGGCATAAAGGAATCTCGATTCACATATTTATTTCTTCTCATGTATACGTTTACTTCAATACATATTTACATTGCTGGGTGCATTTTTGCCCCCTCCCCCCATTTTTACCTTATTGTGTTCGTAGTTAGTCCCACTATGTTCCTGTTATTGTAGTTGTTTTTACTTTTATAGCTATCTCTTTGTACGTTATTCTTCTTGTTGTAGGCGAGATTTTGTTTAAGTCCTTTGCAAACATTTTGTTTTATTTTCACAGGGTGCAGCAAAAGTAGTTGCCTGATTTATTTTGTCTGTAGCTATTGAATGCCACAAAGTAAATTAACAATTTTAATTACAAAATAAAGCTTATGACTCTTAAAATGTTTGTGGATCTAACATGAATTAATTGCAAAACAATACGTAAAAAATTGATTTCATGTTTCACGTAATAGACTGTAATTATATTTTCTAAGAAAACGTTCGTTTTGTATACTAAATTGTTGAAATAGTAATTAAAATTACACATACGTACAATAATCACACTACTAATATTAATCATAGGTCACAGTGGTTCAATTTATAGATTCTTTTGGCTGTTCCTCAAAAAATCAACTCTATGTAGAACTTTTGAATTTTCATTTATTTGTTTATAAATACCAGAAAATACATATCTATAACAAAGAACATCATCATTTTTAATTGCAAAACAAAGCTTAGGACTGATGTTCGTGGATCTAAAACGAGTAATGTTCGTGTATCTAAAACGAAATATTGTTTTCCTTCAATACGTAATAACGAATTCATTCTTCACGAAATATACTGTAATTATATTTCCTAAGAAAACGTTCATCTTTCTAGTGTTATAGTATAAATTGTTGAAATAATAATTCAAATTACTCATACATACCATAATCGCACTACTAATATTAATCATAGGTCACAGTGGTGCGATTAAGTTTCATTTGGTTGTTCCTCAAAAAATCAACTCTGTGTAGAACTTGTTAATTTTGTTTATAAATACCAGAAAATACATATTTATAACAAAGAACATATAAATTTTTAATTGCAAAGCAAAGCTTAGGACTGATGTTTGTAGATCTAAAACGAGTAATGTTCGTAGATCTAAAACTAAATATTGTTTTCTATCAATACGTAATATCGATTTCATGTTTCACGGAATAGACTGTAATTATATTTCCTAAGAAAACGTTCGTCTTTCTAGTTTCATAGTCTAAATAATTGAAATAATAATTAAAATTACTCATACGTATAATGATCGCACAATTAATATTAATCATTGGACACAGCAGTTCACTCTATAGTTTATTTTGGTTATTCCTCTAAAAATCAACTCTATATAGAATTTGTAAATTTTGTTTATACATACCAGAAAATACATATTTATACGAAACAAAGAACATCAACATTTTTAATTGCAAAACAAGGCTTACGAGTGATGTTTACTGATCTAAAACGAGTAATGTTCGTAGATCTAAAACTAAATATCGTTTTCTATCAACACGTAATATCGATTTCATGTTTCACGGAATAGACTGTAATTATATTTCCTAAGGAAACGATTGTCTTTCTCGTTTTATATACTAAATTGTTGAAATAACAATTCAAATTACTCATACGTACAAAAGATCGCAAAATTAATATTAATCATTGGGCACAGCGGTTCACTCTATAGTTTCTTTTGGTTATTTCTCTAAAAATCAACTCTATGTAGAACTTGTGAATTTTCCTTTATTTGTTCAGAAATACCAGAAAATACCTATTTAGAAGAAAGAAACACAACTATTTTAATTGCAAAATAAAGCGCAGGACTGATGTTTGTGGATCTAAAAAAATTAAATCAATACGTAATATCTAATTCATCTTTCTCAAAATATACTGTAATTGTATTTCCTACGAAACCATACATCTTTCTAGTTTTTATATACTAGTTTGTTTAAATAATAATTAAAATTTCTCATACGTACAATAATCGTACAATTAATATTAATCATAGATCACATAGGTCACAAAATAACTATTTAGAAGAAAGACAATCAAAATTTTTTTTTTTTAAATCAAAATTTTTAACATGATGTTTGATGATTAAAAAAAAAAATAAATGGAACAAACACGTAATATCGATTTCATCTTTCTCAAAAGAGACTGTTATCATATTTTCTAAGAAAACGTTCGTCTGTCTCGTTTTCATACACTCGTTTGTTTAAATAATAATTACAATTACTCATACGTACAATAATCGTACAATTAATATTAATCATAAGTCAAAGTGGTTCAACTTATAGTTTCTTTTGAATATTCCTTTTAAATATCAACTCTATGTAGAACTTGTGAATTTTCATTCATTTGTTTATAAGTACCAGACAATACATATTTATAACAGAGGACATCAACACTTTTAATTGAAAAGTAAAGCTTACGAGTGATGTGTGTGGATCTGAAACGAAATATTGCTTTCCATCAATACGTAATGTTTCTCAAAGAGACTGTAATTACATTTTCTAAGAAAACGTCCGTCTTTCTCGTTTTATGTACTAAATTGTTGAAATAATAATTAAAATTTCTCGTACGTACAAAAATCGTGTAATTAATGATAATCATACGTCACAGACGTAAAATTTCAAGATTATTTTGCCTATTAAATGTAGAACTTGTGAATTTTCATTTATTTGTTTATAAATACCTGGAAGCTACCAGGAATTTGCTTAACATTATCCTCCCTTAACCTTAAAAATGTTTCCATATATTTTTGCTGGTTATTTGATATGAAATATAAGCCAATTGTTGCAGTTTCTTTAATTTGCTTTGGTAGTTATTTAATTTTATCACAAATAACGCGCCACGATATCTTTCTTGGAAGTTATTTAATTTAATATTAGTACTTGGGTTTTAGTTCATTACATTTAGGTTTTATTTTAGTTTTGAAACGCCCTCTTTCTTTTAATTTAAATTTCAAAAGACAAACTAAAATTTGTGGGGATCTAAAAGTAAACCATATCGATATAAATTCACACGAAATAGAATAAACAACTTTCCGATAATTTTCTTTTGATTCTATTTCTGAGAATTTCTTATGTTTTGTATAAAAGTTTGTTTAAATAGTAATTAAAACTATTCATACGTAAATAAATTAATTTTAATCATATGGCATATAGGTTCAATTTATAGCTTATGTGTATTGCCTATTCACTAAACAGGAATTTTCGTTTATTTTTGTATAAATACTTGAACGCCACAGGGACGTAGTTGTCATTCTCTTGCAGGCTTCAATGAAATCATGCCCATTGAAATAACACCCAACTCAAAGACATTAAATATTTGGAAAATTGTTTCCATACGTTTTTTGTTGTTATATTATGTGCGCGACCCCCCAACATTAGCAGTTCCCTTAATCTTATTTGGCAGTTATTTCACTTTATCAGAAATATTGGGCAGCGGTAATTATTCATTTTGAATTTCGATATGGGGATTTCTCATTACATTTGGGGTTTATATACTTTTTGAAATTAGGGGGTTGTTTCATTTCATTTAAATGTCAAAAGAAAAGCTTAAGACTTTCAAAATTTATGTGGATCTAAAACGAAATTAAATGTGAAACAATATAAAAAAGCGATTGAAATTTTCACGCATTAAAATGAACCACTTTCCGCAATTTTTCGTTTGATTCTATTTTTAAGGAAACCTTAGTCTTTCAAGTTTTTTTAAATAGTAATTAAAATTTGTGTAAATAGTAATTAAAATTACTCATACGTACATTAATGTCTAAATTAATATTAATCATATGCCATAGAGGTTCAATTTGTAGCTTATTCCTATTTTATTTTCCTTTAACATTCAACTCAATGTACTTGAGAGTTTTCATTTCTTTTTATATAGATAGTTTCTGGAGTTTCTTGACATTATATTGAAGTTTTCTTTGAAAGAATGACCAATGATATATCACCCAAATCAACAACATTACAAATTTTTCCATACATTTTTGGTTGTTATTTTAGGAGACGAGACGGCCAACAACCCCTTTCATTTTATTTGGGAGTTATTCCACTTCATCGGAAATATCGCGCCGCGGTGACTTTCTTGGGGGTTATTTCATTTTGTATTTCCATGTAGGGTTTTCATTAAATTTGGGGGTAATTTAATTTTTGAAATTAGAGTCTTGTTTTATTTCACTTAAACTCAAAAGAGGGCTTAAAATTTGGAAATTTTTTGCGGATCTAAAAAGAAATTATATGTGTAGCGAAACCAAAAATTTGATTTACAGCCAAAGTCACGATCTCGAAAGAAAACCTAAGCGAACGAAAGCCAGTCACTCACTTTCGTGCTTATCCCTGGCTTTAAATGTTATTGTGTGGTTGAGTGTTTGCAAAATCGGAAGCCACTAACTATTTTCGCTGCCGGCTAGGCGAACGAATATGTCAAAACCAGTCACTTGTCTTTTGGTTGTCGCATAGCTGAAAATCTAATAAAAGCTTGAAACAAAAACAATTTATATAGAATTCAATGGAAGAAACACAATGGACAGAATATAATGTCATTACAATAAATTTGTTATTAAAATATGTATATTTCCATTTCAGCACAAAAACGCCAACTTTGGGGCACCTGCAGATACTAGTTCTTCGTACTCTTCTCACTCGCTCCGAAATTAAATGGCAAACATCAACTTTATGTTATTGCTTTGAACAGCAACCACACAAACACACGTAAATCCATGAGAACGGCAAGTCAAAAGATAGTGACTCGCTTTTTGAAACGAAAGTGAGTGACTGGCTTCATTCGCTTGGATTTTGTAGGAGAGGGTGTAAGTGGGGTCCGATTTTGTACTGAATTGTATATGTTTTCGTTCGCTTGTTAGTGACTCCCAAATCAGCTGTTTGTCGCATAGAAAAAAAGCGAACGTTAACGTTCGACATCGTGACTTTTGCTGTTAATGTTTCACGAAATAGAGTGTACAACTTTCCATCAGTCTTATTTTACGTTTTAGTTCAAAGGAAGCGTAAATCTTTCCAGTTCTTATATACTAGTTTGTTTAACTTGTAATAAAAATTACTCATACGTACATTAATGACTAAATTAATATTAATCATATGACATAGAGTTTCAATTTATAGCCTATTCCTACAGCATATTCCTTAAAACATTCAACTCAATTTGGGGAATTTGGGAATTTTCATTTATTTTTTATAAGTACTTGGAAGCCATCAGAAGTTTGTTGTCATTATATTGGAAAGATCTTCGAAATAACGCCCAAATATATATCACCTAAACCAATACAATTATATAACGTTAAACGTATATAACCTTAGACTGTCTGAAATGACATCCAATTTTTAAGTTCTTTAATTTTATTTGGGAGTTATTTCATATTTATCAGAAATAACGCGCCGCGGTGATTTTCTTGGGTTTTTTTTCATTTTGTATTAGAATTGTGGTCTTACTTCATTAGATTTAGGTTACATTAAATTTTTGAAATACGCAAGCATTTGTCGAAATCATTTTGTTTATTGCGTCATGTTTTTATTCTATCACATATCTCTATGAGACACAATGCCCGTTAAATGGCCAACACAACTTCTCTGGCATAACAGGTAGCGCCCCTCAAAAATGTTCATGACTTTTAGCCACAGTTCGGGCTGTATATCATTTACAACACGTATGATTTCTTTTTTTGCTTTCGATTCGTCTCGGGCTTATTGGCATAGACCATACATGTCACGTAGCTCCAGAAAAAGGAGTCCATTGGTGTTAAACCGCAAAATCTCGGCGGCTAGTTGTCCTCATTGTTTTGCGGGATAATACATTCTGGGTACTTTGTTCGCCATAGGGTCCTTGTTTCACGTGTTCTGGGGCACGTGATACCGTCCTATTGAAACCAGTTCACGCCCTTGTCATCTAATTCAGGCCATACAAAGTTTGTTATCATGTTACGTTAACGGTAATCGTTCGTCGGTCCGATGACTCCATCAGCTCAAAAACCACATCGGGGCTCAATCCACATTGTGTTCAACAGCAGCAGTACTTTCGGCCAAATGACCTAGACGAAGGTGCACGGGTGCTGCCACTGTTTGTCCCAATCCAGCTTCTTCGAATTTCTGCACCAATTGGCTGATTGTTGACACAGATGGCCGGTTATGTTGACTTAAAATTCCACGCAATGCGCGAAATTCACTTCTTGCAGTACTACCATTTCCATAAATCGGTTTGATCACTTTGACACGATGTTCAACTGAGTATCACTCCATGACTATTGTTGCCCAAGGCAGTAGTGCAAATTCTCTAAAAAAATTCAACAACAAATTTGAAATATCACAGATAATTGCTGCAAAGGTCTGCATTACAGTTGAGGGTGGTCCAAGTTTTTATATAGTAGTTTGTTTAAATAATAATAAAAATTACTCATACGCACAGTTGTAACTAAATTAATATTAATTTTATATCTAAATTAATATTAATATGTCAGTCAGAGCGGGTTTTATATACTAGTTTGTTTAAACAATAAAAACACTGAGGTGGACTCAACGGGTTTGCTCTAATTCGGGTGCTACGAATCGAACTTCATCATTAGTTTTTGCCCTATAATGATGGTTTTATAAAAAAATTTTCATACACAATTTTAATTTTTTAAACAAAAAATTATAATTTTTTCTTCCAAAACTGTTGCTTATCTTGGGAAATCGTATAAATGCAGATAAAAGGTTTTGTAATTGTTAATATTTCTAATTATTTTTAAATAAAATCGGATAAGGTGTTCTCGAGTAATGGTGACATATGCATAAACTTGTCAACTCTGTATCAAACATATCGCAGGACACGAATTTGTGTAAACTCGTTGAGTCCGCATATATTTTCCAAAACTTTTTTCAAAAACTTGCAGAGTGTAATTAAAATTTCTCATACGTACGATTATATATGAATTAATATTAATCATATGTATGTCAGAGCGATTCTATTTGTAGTTTCTTTTGCATATTCCCTAAAAATTTAACTCAAAATAGAGCTTGAATTTAAACAACCCGCAAAACAAATAAAAATAACCTCTCGTTTTGTTTGGGAGTTGTTACAGATTTTCCTTGAAACTTATTTCATGATGAAAAAAAAAGCCAAAGAAGTAAAGCTGAACGATTTTTTGGTAGTTATTTCACTTTGTATTAGGAAAAAGCATGGAAGAAACGGCTGTTGGAGAAGATCTTGGTAAGATCTGAAATAGCTATATATACAGCCTTGCCCCGGAATTCTGTAACATTTTAACGATAAAAATCGGAAGTTAAATTGACAAAATTCGAAATTATTGTGTTGAAATTTTTAAATTTTGATAATTTAACGACCCATTTTTGTCGTTAAAAAGTTACAGAACTCATTTAGTCCTATCAGGGCCACTGTGGTACCGTGGAACGTCATGTTCCATCCCCAGTGTTGTACCTGCATTGGCCTGGCGGAATTAAGGGACGTTAAGGCCATATTATATCATATTCCGGTGTTACAAGATGGCAGGTATATAAGTCCCGGACAAACCCAAAGAATTTACCAAGATTTTTGAACAGAAACTTTCTATATTCAAAATAAATAAAATCGATTATACGTATCGAAATATTCTAATTGATATCTTTCATACGACAGGGTGAACCCACTCTTTAAACATTTTACTCTTATGGGTAGTTTTCTATAGCAAATGTTGGGTATAATTTAATTTTTTTGGGGTTTAATTCCTTGGGCGTTATTTTGTGGAATCACAGCTTTGTACCTGCATTGGCCTGGCGCAATTAAGGGACGTTAAAGTCATATTATATCAGAACCTTTCCATATTCAAAATAAATAAAATCGGTTATACGTATAGAAATATTTTAATTGATATCTTTCATACGACAGAGTGAACCAATTAATTATTGCTATTGTTTTACCGTAAAAATTCTAAAAATTTATTGGCTTTGAAAAATTTCGTCTAAACCTAACTTTTTATAATCCTGTCTCATTTTAAAGCCATTTGATTCACTTAGAATATTTATCTGTAAAATATGAAAACCAAGCTCTGTGTATGCCTAAGCAGGAAAAATATATTTATCTTTAGGTCAATAGAGGTTTCTGCACAGCATGCTCCAAAAGGGTAAACGTTTACATCAATAAAAATATTAAAATAAATAAAGATATTTCAATTCAAATTTTTATTCCATATTATGTGATTCCATTTTATGACACCCTATATTATATTGCGTATAGAAAGATTTAGTTTTTATCTGTATTTGTTTTACTGTCAAAGTCAAACTACAAAAAAAAAACCCCTTTCCTCGCCCCTCACTCTTTCTTCATTGTCTCCTTTTGCCTAAAATGAATCTTAGTATTTGTTGTAGTACCATAAGTTTTCCAATTGTTTGTGGCAATTGTTGTTAGGAAAAAAGTTGTGGTTTTGTTTTTTGTTTTTGGCAAAACTTTGTAAGATTTCTTTCAAAGATGTTTAGAAGGCTGTATGAATTTCAACAAAATGAGCAGCATAACGTTTAAGTTATATTTATTTAATTGAGAAAAATACTAAATATTCATACGCCTAGGGAGCTTATGGTATATTACAGATATTATATTCATTAGTTTGCACAAATTTTTGGGGGAGATAACAAAGGTACATTTTTTTGCCACTACTCCCAAGGGGGGGGGGGGGGGGTACATGATTTCAATTAGATTTGTAGATTTTTTAAAGACGTATGAGTGATATAAAATGCGACTGAAAATCTTTAAATTAAAGCTAAATTATTATTGGAAATATCAGTATTACCAGCTTTAGCGCTTCAGACTTAATGATTTTCATTGCAAAATATTTAATGCACCCACCGTTGTAGTAACACAGGTTATATTTACTTAATTAAAAGCCTAAACTAACCCGGCAAGTGATCAAAATCGATTGAGTCAAAATCTAACACGATTTGACTATTTAACCGAATTTTATTGAAATAGTTCCCAATATTGGGGGCTACATATTTTTTATATACATTATTAAATGGTAGAAAAAGAAGAATAAATTCATTGATATTCATTATTTGCACAAAAGTATATCATAATTATGTCAAACCGTATTCGATTTTACAGGTTTCTGCCAAGCAGACTTCATACTCTAAATTTGTCCATGGGCCACTGCGTAGTATGAGTGATATTTATTTGTCTACTTAATATAGAGAACATAGTGACGTATACGTGTTATTAATTTTAAAAGTAAGACGTATTCACACCTACACTGGCGGCAACAGTGTGGTGGTTAATTTGAGTTTTGTAACCAACTATTTTTTACTCGAAATGATGGCATTTATAAAAGTATAGAAATGTATAATTAATTAAGTATTGCGATAATTATATTATGATTCATTTCAATTTTTTAATTTAATTTAATTTCACTCGATTCAATTCAAAAATACGTGGTTTTTAGTTGAAATTTGCGTATGTTTGCATGTACATAATTGTCAGCGTGACATGTTTACGCCCTCGGGATATTTATTTAGTTTTTAATGGTAAAGAATTCTGTGTGTTGCAATAGATTTAATTTGGAAATGTTGTGATTCCTAGTATCGAGGGGAATAAATTAACTAAATTTCATTAAAGTCAAAGGGTGAATTGCGATTAATTGTTTAATTAAAACGCACGTTTTATATGTCGATTAAACTATCGACATATTTCACATCCTTGATGCAATTTCAACACAACTAAAATTGAGTTCAGCAAAAAAAGATATGCACAAGAGTCGGATTGGTCCTTAATAAAAATACTGAAAAGCATCAGTCGTAAGGGCTTGATATTTTGTTAGGTCTTCTGCCCATGTTATAGCTGACACTTTTGCTGCTTGTTTATCTAATGAAGTTTGAAGGTGCCAGGTAGTTTTCAATGTGGATTATAACAATCCACAAAACAATCACGCTATACTGGAGACTTTTGCTATTTAGTTTCAGTTTTATTGAAATTCCCAGCCAGCACCTCGTATTTCCACAAAATTATAATTCCGCCAACATTGTTTTTCATAATTGTTCAAAATCCTTTATTTCTTATTTTCCCCAGATTTAAACATTTCGTTTCGAAACAAATACAAAGTACCTGCGAACCAAAAACTATAAACAAAAACAGACTTAAATAAACCAAAATGACAACTACAGCAACTCTTAAATTTTAATTCAAATATTTTAAAAAAATCCTTATTAAATAAAAACGCCAAAAAGGAGGTGCCAAATTCCATAAACAACTAACTTTTAATTACATATAATTCTACAAAATACATAATGTTTTTAAAATAGTCAATATAAAGAAGAAGACAACAGAGATTACGAAATAAAAAAAAACACAAATTTTAAAATTAAAATTAAACGATGACGATTGTGCTTCCCTACTACAATATCCTGAAATTCTAATTAAAAAATTAGAGATTTCGAGAAAATGATTAAATTATAGAAATTTTCATATTAAATTTTCGTATTGAATTCAAAAGAATTTCACACTTCAACACAACTATCGACATATGTATATATATATATATAAAGATTTTTATAATTTAACATCTACACATTTACTGCAAACAGTCTAAAGCAACAATTTGAATTAAAGCAACAACTACAAACTAATATCAACAAGGACAACAATATCAACAATACAATAGCAACAAACGAATGCAATACAATACAATTCATATGAATGTATGTATGTGTGGTAAGTACACGTGTTATAAGATACATAAATTTATTTCTTCTCTATACTATAGGTCAGTGTTTCACAATCTTGCCATATGATTCCTGGTGTAGCTTTTGAAATCATTAATTATGTAGATTCCTTAAAGGATATCCTAAGTCAATATACAAAAGTTGTCGTTTTAAATCAATACTCTTTCTTTTTAGTGAGTTGACTTGTCATCTGGATAGTTAAAGGCAAGCAATTTGTGTGTTCCACATCTTCGGTAAGGTACATTTTATCTAGCCGATGTGTTTGGCGGAAGTTATCGATAACACAATTTTGAGTTCCGCATAAAAGGTCCTAAGATCATTCAGCCCTAAGACCCTAGATAGTGTCCCTTACTCACAAGACAGATGTTAAAGAGACCACTGTTAGCTTGTCTGAGGTCTCCCCTGGGATCAAAGTTCGTATGTGTTACTCTGCTCCATGTGTAACCCATACACATTGCCGTGGGGAGTGGGTAATGAACGATTAACCATTACCCACAGGATATTGGGGATAATAATTTGTAGTTACTCACGAAATGAGGTATTACCCATTACCCACAGGGTAATGGGGAAATAATGGGTAGTAACGCACGACAATGAGGAATTACCCAGCACGATTTCCCATAACCCACAGAGTAATGGGGCAAATAATGTGTAGTTACTCACGAATCACCCATTACCCATAGGGTAATGGGGAAATAATGGGTAGTAACCTACGACAATGGGGTATTACCCATCACGATTACCCAGTACACATTGGGTCTTTCAGCATTACCCACTGCGATTGGTAGTGGGTTACCCAGGGAAACCCATACCCATTTTTGACCGAAAATATGAAAAACTTAGAAAACATTTGTACATCTCGGAAACGTGTCGTCGAACCGAAAAACTAACTAATTTTTGTGGCTTCTAAGGGTTTTTAGTTAATCTATATAAAAGGTGAAATCAAGAAGGCCAAACGGAAACACTGGCGAAACTTCTGTGAATCCATTGAGGGCACCAACCAGACTGCACGCTCAAGATGCGTGCTTGCTAAAAACCCACCGTGTGAAAGACGATGGAACGTGGACGTATTTGTCTGAGGAGTCTCTTGGGATTCTCCTGGATACCCATTTTCTCAACGATGACAGGAATGCTGGTCATCAGCCAGAAGAGCTAGGCGGAAACTCACCTAGCTTAGAAAAAGTTCGCTCAATAGTGAGCAGAAAGAATCTGATATGGTCCATTAGATGCATTAAGCCCTATAAATCAGCCGGACCTGACGGGATAGTTCCCGCGCAACTACAGGAGGCACTATACCTATATTGTAGTTGGTTGGAGGCAATCTTCAGGGGCTGCCTTATGCTGGGAGTCATTCCGAGCATTTGGAAGCAAACCTAAGTGGTTTTCGTCCCGAAAGCGGGAAAATGCTCTCATGTCAAACCAAAGGACTTTAGACCAATCAGTCTATCATCCTTTGCTCTTCAGACATTTGAAAGGTTACTGGACATTTACGTTCGAAGTAATCTTCCACAGAATCTACTATCGAGTTCTTAGCATGCCTATATCAAGGGCAGGTCAACTGAGACGGCTCTCCACTCTGTAGTCAGCATAATAGAAAATTCTCTTGAGAATAAGGCCTTCGCTCTAGGGAACTTCCTGGACATCGAGGGAGCCTTCAATAACATTCAACCTTCGGCGATTATTAGGTCGTTACAGAATCTAGGAGTCGACAGCTTAGTGACGCGCCTAATTGGGAAGCTTCTGGTGGATAAATCCTGTAGGTCTTATAGACAAACTCATTGAAAGGGCAAATTGGCTAGACGACTAGTCAATAGTTGCTATGGAGGAAACTGCAGGTATCACAATGGGCTTCTTTAGCCTAAAAGTGCTAGACAGCGTGCTGTCTTGCAGCCTTTTCAACCAACTAACCAAAAGTTTTTCATAAGTGGTCCAATTCGAAGCGAAGATTTTTTTTAAAAAAATAGCCGAAATATCAAAATCACTAAAATACAAAACTGTCTATAACTCGGAAACGTTACGTTCAATCGCAAAATTTTTCACCTACGTGAAAGTCTTCAACCAATGGATGTTTCTAATACGACATAATTAAACAAAAATCGCTAAATCCAAAAATTTTCAAATAAAAAATCGCCAAAAACACCTATTATACTTATCGATTTTTTTAAAAAAGTGATGCAGTATTAAAGACTTCCAGTGGTTAAAGCCTCACGCGGAGGCACAAAATGTATTAGTTTTGCGATTGGTTGTACCGCTTGCGAGTTATAGCTACTTTTTTAATTTAGCGATTTTCTTATTTTGGCGATTTTTGTTAAAAAAATAGTCTTCCATACGAATTAGGCCTCTTTATGAAAAACACTTAGAAACGCCCAAAAGTATGTTATTTTTTCGATTCGACGCTGCGTACCGCTTGCAAGTTATAGCTACTTTTTTATTTTAGCGATTTTCTTATTTTGGCGATTTTGTTTAAAAAATAGTTCTCCATACGAATTAGGCCTCTTTATGAAAAACACTTAGAAACGCCCAAAAGTATGCTATTTTTTCGATTCGACGCTGCGTTTCCGAGATATATACATTTGTGCTCACATTTTCATTAAAAAAAAATTGCTTACATATACATACGGGTGTTTTATCGATTTTTTTTATTCAAAAAATTTCAGTTTCAGGGATTTTTCTTAAAAAAAAATCAATGAGTGTTCGAACTCACGGGCGATGTGTTAATACCTTTTTGTTACACATATGTTACATTGGAAAATAAAAAAAAGAATAGGTTTTGTGCTGAAGGCTCTTTTGCTATTGCACTTTCTTTTTTCTTAGATGTGCTTTAACATTAGATATAATAATGTTAAAATAAATAAAGCAATATTTATCTACTGAAATAAATATTTTTGTTTTGTCATAAATAGAGCGACGACAAAAAGTATTGAATAGTATAGAGAACTTAGTGCACTCATTTTCCGCTCCCATGTATAGAGTCTGAGTAAAAGAGCATAAACGAGTCTTATTCTGTTTATAGAATATTTCAATATAAATGCACCATTTCCACAATGTTATTACATCAAACAATACCAAAACAAAATAAATGTTTCAAAAGGTATCAATGTTTCACATCAAAATTATGAATGAACCAAGTTATGACAAAAAGGGAGTAATACGTTTTGAATGATTCGCCAGATGTCGCCAAAGCTTTTAAGTCATACATTTCGTTCCATGAGTTCTCTATAATATTCAATACTCATTGGCGACGACAACCTGCTTGTTTGTTCGCTGCCGCTACATCAATACCATCATATTTATTACAACAACCACGTATGTAATGCTAACGCTGTGTGTTGTTTGGATGTGTTCACTTTAATAGATTGCCCTACCCGCGCCTATAGATGTTAACACATCAAAAAGTGATGCCGTATTAAAGATATCTATAGCTTAAAGCTTCATATGGAGGTGACAAATTTATTAGTTTGTGGTTGGACACTCCGTTTTGGAGTTGTAACCATTTTTTATTTTACCGATTTTCTTGTTTTGGCGATTTTTTAAAAAAAAAAGTTTCCCATACAAATTAGACCACTTTATGAAAAATCCTCAGAAATCCTTAAAAATTAGTTTTTTCTCGATTGGACACTTTGTTTCCGAAATCTAGACATAAGGGCGTTTTGGCGATTTTTTTCCCAAAAACTTTACTTTCAGCGATTTTTCTTAAAAAAAAGTGATGCCATATTAAATACACCTATTGTTTAAATCCTCCTACGTAGGTAAAAAAATTATATTATTTTTGCCATTGGACACACAGATTCCGCGTTATAGCCATTTTTGTATTTTAGCGATTCCCTTATTTTGCCGATTTTTTGAAGAACAAAAATTGTTCCGTACGAATTGGACCACTTTATGAAAAATCATTAGAAATCTCCAAAAATTAGTTATTTTTTCGATTCGACGCTCCGTTTCCGAAATACAGACATTTTTGCTCATATTTTTGCTTTTTTTTATTTTAAAAATCGCTAACATATTTGGGCATTTTAGCGATTTTTTAAAAGAAAGTTGATGTCGTGTTAAAGTCCATTACGTAAACCCTCCCATAGGGGTAATAAATGTATTAGTTTTGTGGTTGGACACAATTTTTGTGAGTTGTAGCCGTCTTTTATAATTTTTTTTAAAAAATTCGAATGCTAAATACTACGAATTGGACCATTTTATGAAGTACCCTTAGAAACCCTAAAATATTGGATATTTTTTCGACTGTACGCTTCGTTTCTGAGATATAGGCATTAGGGCGTTTTAGCGATTTTTTATTCGAAAAATTTTAGTTTCAGCGATTTTTTTAATGTGATGCTACATTAAATACATCTATTGCTTAAATCCCCCTACGTAACTAAAGCATATATTATTTTTGCGATTGGACCCTTCGTTTCCGAGTTATAACCATTTTTTTAATTTTAGCGCTTTTCTTATTTTGGCGATTTTTTACAGAAAAATGATTTCGTACGAATTGGACTACTTTATCAGAAACCCTTAGAATCGCACAAACATTAGTTCTTGTTTCGATTTGACGCTACGTTTCCGAGATATAGACTTTATTGCTCACATTTTGTTTTTTTTTAAATCGCTAACGTATATGGGCGATTTAGCGATTTTTGTCCGAAAAAGTTTAGTTTCAGCGATTTGTTTTTAATAAAGTGATGCCATATTAAATACACCTATTGTTTAAATCCTCCTACATAAAAAAAATATATTATTTTTGCGATTGGACCCTTCGTTTCTGAGTTATAACCATTTTTTTTTATTTTAGCGATTTTCTTATTTTGGCGATTTTTTTTTTACAGAAAAATTATTTCGTACGAATTGGACTACTTTATCAGAAACCCTTAGAAACGCACAAAAATTAGTTAATTTTTCGATTTGACGTTACGTTTCCGGAATATAAACATTCTTGTTTTTTTTTAAATCGCTAACGTATGTGGGCGATTTAGCGATTTTTATCCGAAAAACTTTACTTTCAGCGATTTTTCTTAAAAATAAAGTGATGCCAAATTAAATACATCTATTTTTGCCATTGGACATACAGTTTCCGAGTTATGCCATTTTTGTATTTTAGCGATTCCCTTATTTTGGCGATTTTTTGAAGAAAAAACTTCTTCCGTACAAATTGGACCACTTTATGAAAAACCCTTAGAAATCCCCAAAAATTAGTTATTTTTCCGGTTCGATGCTGCGTTTCCGAGATATATACACTTTTGCTCTTATTTACGATTTTTTTAAAATCGTTTTAGCGATTTTTTATTCGAAAAATTGTAGTTTCAGCGATTTTTTTTTGAAAAAAGACATCCATTGCTTAAATACTCTTTTGGAGGTAAAAAGTTCTTTATTTTTCCTATTGGACACACCGTTTCCGAGTTATAGACATTTTATTTTATTTTAGCGATTTTCTTATTTTGGCGATTTTTTGAAGAAAAAAATTCTTCTGTACGAATTGGACCACTATGTGAAAAGCCCGTATAAACTGCCAAAAATGAGATATTTTTTTGATTCGACGCTCAGTTTCCGAGTTATAGATATATTTGTTTTTAATTTTTCAAAGTTTCAATCAAAAATGGGGATGGGTTACCCTGGATAACCCATTACCCATCGCCGTGGGCAATGAGTAAAGGCCGCATACCCATCCCGCATGTGGAATGGGTAATCCTGATGGGAAAATCCTCATCGTCGTGGGGAACAACCCATTAATTTCACCAGTACCCTGTGGGTATTGGGTAATAGTGATGGGTAATTCCGCATTGTCGTGGTTACCTACCCATAATTTTCTTCAAACTCTGTGGGTAATGGGTAAACCATTGCTACCCATTCCCCACGGCAATTAGAATAGGTTACCCACGTAAACCCATTATCCACGAAATATGAATCCTACCTGGGAACACATGGTGCGATGATGGTGGTCCTTGTTTCACTGAGGATTTGGTGTCAGTCAGTTTTATTCTGCGGAGTTGTAGCAGCTTCGTGAGGATATGAAAGGTATACTAAGCTTCGAAAAGCTTTCCCAGCTTCGGACTATCGAAGACAGTTTTGTAATCAACAAAGAGGCGGCAGGCGTTGATTTGATTTTCGTAGGACTCTCCAGGATTTTCAGTAATATGATTAGGTTTACAGTTCAGGATTTTTCAGGTCCAAAGAAACACTGATAAATTCGGATCAGTTCTGCCACAAATGGCTTTATTCGTCTGCCAATTAAGCTTGGCAGAACCTTGTATGCAATGGATAAAATGAGTATTCCACTGAAGTCGTAACACATAGTCGAAACACATTTTTTAAATACCAGGACATGGTATGCTGAGACTCAAATCACCGGGCATGCATTCGTCTAACCACATTTTTCGTATGAAGTGATGCATCCAGCTCATCGCCGCCTACCCTGAACAGCGTTGGCAGTAGTCCATCACCATCTAAGGGTTTGTTGTTTTTAAGCTGGGAAAGTTGATACTCTCACCTCATCGTGGTTACAAGGGGGTTAAACAACGTCATTGCATTCTATTAGCTTGACTCTCGTATTTTGCATTAGATTCTTCTGCAACAGGTGGTACAGAGAAATGTTCCCTCCATATACAAAACATAATCTGTACATATGTGACAAGCTTGTTCTGTTCTTTACAGAAGGGTGCCCGGTGACATGGTCATTAGAATATATTCACGTATATATTGCTCCATCTCAGCTCGCTTTGCGACTGACTGAAAAGTTGCCATAGGTGTAGCGTCCTTTTCACCAGTTCCTTTGCGAAACTCTTAATCCTACCAGAGAGTCTCTTGAGGCAGGTGTGAATGTCTTTCCACAGTGTTTCAGAATCACCGGGATAGGGTACGTTCTGCCCTAGGAATTAAGTGAGGTATTTATGTAGGCTGTGGCTACCTCTGGTATTGGCAACGATCCGATGTTCTGCTTCATCTGTGTTTGCTTTCGTATAAATTTCGCTCAGGACTAAGGAATCTTTACTATAATCAAGTACTGATCCGAATTGATAATATATATCCATGTATTGTCAAGGGAGCACACTGGTTCTTTTTTTTTTTGATCCGGAGATACAAAAGTAGCCATGAGTACATCCGTATGTTGGAATCTTGTGCAACTGGCAACAACATTTTCTGCAGCTGAAAAATCTGAGTGGCCGCCTCGGTGGTGCAATGGTAGTGTGCGCGGCTCTTGTGAATGAGAACGTGGGTTCTATCTCTGCTCTGACCACCTTAAATTTCTTTCGACAGCGATCACTTCGTTTAGTGACTGCGACACTATCGAGTATTTGACCATAAAAAAACTTCTCAAAATACCGGTCGGAACCGTTGTAAAACTGTATGTCCCCATCAGTGAGTGTAAAACTAGAAAGTGCAGAGGTCACTGCTTTATGAGAAGCTCTCCCTAATCCCTTCATAGGATGTAACGGGAAACCATTTTTGTTTTTGGAAATTCAGCAGTTCCAATCCAATTCATTGGTAAGGAATCTGCCCTATCCTTTTTGGCAATAAATCACTTAGAACCAACTTAGTGTCAGGACCAGGGGCAGCTGTCATAGGTTTCATCTAGGTTGATTGATTGTTGATCTACCGATGGTATCAATTCAGGCACAGTAAGTAGGGATAAGATGATGAACTTGTCGCGGAGTTCGAAACTAGTCATGCCAGGGAGTGTGGTTTGTTCTCGTTTACTGCTTAAAACACTTTTGCTGATGCCTTTACAATTCTCGAAAATACTGCAGTAATTTCTCGCAGATTTCAACCAATGATGTCTAAATTATCAGCATACGCAAGCAGCATGTGACTTTTGCTGCTGATAGTTTCATTCGTGTTGACTGCAACTTTTCTAACGATGATCTGAAATAATATATTGAAGAGATAGCATGATAGGCGGTCGCCTTGTCTGAGGCCTTCTCTCGTAGTAAACGACTCGGTGAGATCTTTGAGAGGTGGTATAGGCTGAAAAATCTGTATATTTGTAATGTTTTGATGCAAATACAACGTGTTTGTAACTTTTCGCAAATATACTATACTTGTGCCCAAACAAATTGTGTTTGCTATTCAATATAACATGTTTGAGACATAATGATTAATAGGCTATAATACTGTTACGAATTTCCTTATTCGTCCTTTTTGCGTTGCTTTATTCCCAATAATAAAACAAGGTTCGCTTAAAATTACGATAATTACAACGGTTTAACTTAATTTTATTTTACTTATAAAGTCCAACAGTTTACTTTATTCACACCACTTTAATAAGTCTTATGTTTTACTATCAAATCGCGTTGCTTACTTTACGGCGGTTATTCACAAACTGAACTCTCCATTCCAAAGACCTCCGCTATTTATACCAACTCACCTTACTCAAATGAAGTTATATCTAGCGAATTCAAGAACCTTCTAGTCGTTACTTATCTTTGTAGAATCATCTCGAATGGTGGCGAATTATCTCTGAGGCGAATTCATGCTACTGGTTTAGCGAGCTGGTACGTTGTTACAATGCATACTTTCAGGCGCAGCACTAACCGCTAAAACCAGAAACGAGACAGACAACAAAGAAACAGAAAGGCAGCATATCTTAAATTTTTGAAAACAGTGCTTGGAAACATGTACATGGTTCCTGCAATATGTTGCTGGGGCTGATATTTTTCAGCGTGTAGGTGTCGATTTGTTTTTCGTTGGTTTCTTCCAGGATTTATTTATTTATTTATTTATTCATTTCAATCTATTGGGCTGAGCACTTACATAACTTATCTATTATTGTCACGAAAACCAACCATTTTACGCTTTGAAAAATATATCAGACTTTGAAAGGTTGTAGTATGAACTTCTCCTAAATTAAATGATAAAATTTATTATCTGAAGATATGAAGATAATTCGAGGAATTTGAAAAATTCGAATACAACTTCTTATAATTTAAAAAAAACATTAAGGATATCTGGAAAATGTGAAATATTTTACTTTAAGAATTTCACAATGATCAGAAATTCCAAATGAAGCCGCGGAAAAAATTCTACCGAAATTCTAAAAATATATTTTTCATTATGTGCTGAATTCCAAATTGTCTACAAAAAACATTTTTTTTTGTTTGCCAACTAACACTGAAAGTTTGTCTTGTAGGAAAACACGCCCTAAGATTGGGACATAGAAACTCCACTCTCTGTAGATGCTGCATGGAAGAGGACGAGGAAACGACGAAACACCTTCTCTTGGATTGCCCTGCTCTGGCCTGAGAAGTAGGATATTCGGAACACATGTAGTTAGCACCGTAGTCCTGCAGGATATTCCTGCAGGTCTTATAGACAAATTCATCGAATGGGCAAATTGGGTAGACGACTAGTCAATAGTTGCTCTAGAGGAAACTGCAGGTGTCACAATGGGCTTCGTTAGCCTAAGTGTGCTAGACAGCGTGCTGTCTTGCAGCCTTTTCAACCAAAACTGAAGTTGGAACTTCACCATGTAGGCAGCAAAAAGTATCCTGGCAAAAAAATTAAGCTCCCATAATCAGGTGCTTAAAACGCATCGTTTGAGACCCCCTGATATGAAATACCCAAACAATCGTTTTGCAATACAGCCTAATGTATATAAACACAAATACAATACACAGATGTCGAATACTTTTTATTCACACACATATGTATTCATACCCCCCCACATACAAATGCAATTCAATCAGTACTCAAGTCCTTAATTTAACAACAAAGGCGGTTCATTTAATCATCATTTAAGAGGAGGTACAATTACTTTATCTCTCTTTCTCTCGTTCGTTCTTTTTGTCTTAGGATTTAATACATCCTAATCCATTGAATGTTACATTTTCTTTACATCTCTGAAGTTTTCCTAAATCCCACCTATAAAATGTAGTTTTTCATTATCCTTCATACGCCTTTATTCATACATTACGAAATTCAGGATTTGATCATTCTCTGCACGTGTGTGTGAGTGAATGGGTGAGAGATGATAATGTGTGTGGGTGTGTGTGTGTGTGTTTGAATGTGTGTGTGCGTGTTTGAATGGGTGTGCGTGCTGGAATGAGTATGTATATCAGTAAGTCTGTTGCATTTGTACTGAGTATAAAATAGAAAATTTTGGAATTTACTTTTACTATTCCCTTTGTTGCATTTACTCAGTGTGGTGCATTTTGTTTTGTGTGTAGTTGCTGTTTGTTGGCATCTTTCTAGTTCCTGTTGAATTTTGTGAAATTGTGTTCCTTAGAAATACATTTGAGCAGGATGGAAAGTAATAACAAAAATAAAAGTAAGAACAAATGGGAAAATATAAAAGACAAACCATACAGACCTGGCATACAAGATGATGGAGTCGCAGCCAAAATAACAGTTCAAGTCGAAATTGTGATCAAGCCATATTATACGGATCAGTTCAACGAAAACCAACCCAGAGAGGACTACAAGGAATTCCTTGAAATAGTATTATTGTTGTTTGGTGAAAATATTCCCAATCAACACTTCAGACCACCAGTGATGCTCGACGGGTAGCTAAAGACATATACTGCCCAAAAATGTTTTTGAACGGACTTTGCGATGTTACCATTCCATTTTTACCAGAGCAACTGAAGCTCCAAATAATTATTTGAATTTTTTGAAAGCGCTTATTGGTTATGATTCAACTGATAAAATTGTGTCGCAACGATTCTGGGTAAATCTATGGTGTCTTGGCGGTGAAGCTGTTGCTCTTGCACTATTTGAATCGAATACCTCCTGTGATTCGTATACTTGAAATTCAGAAAGAGGAAGACGAGGAAAAATTATCTGACGATGAGATTGGATATTCTTTATAAGCGTTAATGAAGAGGACGTGGAAGATATTGAGGTAGAAACCGACGATGAGATAGAGGAAGAAGATGATTTAGAGAATAGCGGCTGCAGTGACAACCAATATGGGGCTCGTCCAGTACATGTTGTTGGTTTCGAAGGTGTGAAAATAATTACCTTGGCATCGAAAGAATTGAATCAAAATCACATGACGAATTATTTAAGCCATTACGTTACACCTGATATAGCAGAATTTTCCGCTCTCGTCGAATTGTCAACAGATTTCAGTATTACGAATCCAGAAACCTGGAAAGAGCGCGAAGACTACCAGCAAGTCGTAGAAATATTGCGTACATCACAAGTTGTCAACGACGCTGCCGAAGGATGTCATACATTTGACTCCTCGAAGGGCACCTCTGGGGTAGTTAGAGCGGTGGGAGCAAATTTTATAAAAATTTAATATTTGTGTGGGTGCCCCCTTGGGGGTGAAGGTAAGGGGTAGGTATGTTTGGAATAACTTATGGGAGGGAAAAATTAGTGGGAGTCTGTCATAGATTTCAACCCAGTATGCGTCACGCCAGGGCAGTTGTGGGACTTGTTGTGGATTCCCCCTTCACCATCACCTTTGACCCGATGCGCAGCCATTTGCCTCCACCCCACCTACCCCATTTGTTGGCTTATGCATTTTTTTCTAACCTCATATAATTATGGGTTGACACTTATCGAAATCAAAGCATCGTACACTATCCCACTCCTAATGTATACACACCTTTTTATTTATAATAAACCGGATTCTTCGTTTACCGCCAAAGCAAATTACAATAATTTTAGGGGCAACTGAAAGTTCGTTTACGACAAAAGAAGCGACTATCCCACTCCTAATGTATACATACCTTTTTATTTATAATAAACCGGGTTCTTCGTTTACCGCCAAAGCAAATTACAATAATTTTTGGGGCAACTGAAAGTTTGTTTACGACTAAAGAGTTATGGTTTCTCAAGGAGCACATGTAAGTGTTTGAGGTATGAATAAACTATGTTGGTTACAGAAAAATTAAAGCCGGATTGTAGATAATTTATTTTAAATTTGATGGTCTACCTAATAGTAAAAAATACTACTTCATTTCTCGGCTAGGTATCCTTTATGACCAGGATAATGAATTTTCATTGAATCCTTAAGGTTTTAAAAATTATACAGTAAACAGCAAAAAACTCATCAAAATGCTATAATATATTCTGAAACGATATTATAAATGATAAAAATAAAAAAGGTAAAAAAAAACATATTATTAATATTCTTAAACCTCTAAAGCTGCGCCTTATTTGAATTTATTTATTATTAAAATTACTAATACGCACAACGTTATGTTAAATAATATTAATCATACGTCAAAGTGAACCATGACATAATATATAGTATGAACTTGCGGCTGTACGAAATATCCTTTAATATTCAATTTGAAATATATTACATGAGTAATGTAATTAAAATAACTCATACGCCTGATAATGCCTAAATTTATATTACTCATACGCAACATACCTTTAGTTAGATATAAAACTAAACTTAGGTTTGTTGAATATTTTCAAATCTTTTGACCCCGCCTCGAATCTTTTGCCATTACCTAGCAATCCTTACATTAAATAGAAATTCCTGAAATTCCTAACAAACTCTTAAGCAAGGTAATTAAAACTGCCCAGTCATACTGCTGGCTATAAATTAATGTCTGTTATGTGCCAAAGTGGATCAATAGAGAATTTATTTTGTCACAATGTACAAATACATCTAATAACGTACATGAATCTAATGAATTCATTTCGGGTTTTGGGATTCAGCATTGAGCATTTCTGGCTAGAAGATTGTAGTGATGGTTCTAAGATCAATGAGAATCATTTGCTCCGACGACCTGATAATTTAAATTTAATAATCTGTGCCTTGTATATCTCCGCTAAATTTCAAAATTGTTTACCGCACGCGGCGCTTCGATAAAAATATTTCACCTGACTTTACTTATAAAATAAAATCCTTAATTCAAACTTACAGGTCCTTGTAGGTCCTCTAACAAAAACTCACATAATTTTACCAAATGGTTTTGTATTATTTGCTTTCCTGAGTCAAATTTATAAATTGCATATTACAGTTTCAAGTGGAATAATAAACATCAGCATAGAAGGACCTTTTTTTGCTGGCTCCTTGTAGTATAGAAATTTAATATTCAACTCTGCTGCTAAAATATCCTGCAACATGCACTTGCACATTAATTTGGGCAATAATAAATTTGATGTTGTACGGGTGGAAGCATCATTGTTGTTGTACAATTAAAATTAAAATTAAATTTACTATTACAACAACAAGCTTTTGATTCATATTGCATGTACGCAAATACCCACTCGAAGTTGTTATTTCTCAGGACAACTGCAAGTAGTATTTTTCCAGCCTTTACTAGCATTAGTATGCAAGTGGCATTTGTTATCGTCCTTTTGGTCCTTAAAATTTTGAGGTCGTTTCGGATGTTTCTGTCCTTCTATTGGGCCTTAAATTAAGCTTTTTTTTGTTGTTGTGTTTTTGTCTTTGTCGTTGTTACAAGTTGTTACAAAACCAACATCTGTTAGTGCAGCAAAAGTAATCGCCTCTCTTTTGTTGCTGCTGCTGTCTTCGTTGTTGGCATATGATTCATTCATTTATAAGGCTGGAATTTGCAACATTATCACCTACAACAAAGTGCCATAGACAAGTGTAGCCGTATGAACTTGTGTAGGTATCTGATGATGAGCTTTACAGTATTCAGTGTATTGGTGTACATTAAATATCCTATGTATGAGCATACACTTGAGCCGAACTGTAATGCAAGTAAAGTTAACAAAGTAGTTGCAGTGCAATCAGTTTATGATAATAATGCAATAGTTTATTATTATCAAGATCTAGCTAAATTTTTCAATTGAAATTAACTTCTAAGTCAACTTTAAAACTGAGCTTAGCTTTAGAGGTTTCGTCAAATCTGTCATGATATATTTATATTTGTTGTTTTTCATTTACGTATAATTAATATCTTTCCGTTTCGGAGCTCGTTACTCATACGTTACTTGGTGTTTTAAATTAATAGTAATTATACGCAAAAGTGAATTTTAGCTTAATTTTAGCCTTCAAATTAGAGTTGTTGTTAAAATTTAAGATACAACTACAAATAGACAAAAATCTAAATTAATATCTATTATAGTCCAAAGAGAATAAGCTATAACTCAATTGTATCTTCCCCAGAATACACTGCATAACTTTACAATATTTGTCTATGAAATATTTTCCAAGAAAGAGTAATCGCTTTTATAGATTTTGTTAAATTAAACATAAAATTATTTATATTTTATATTGTTTTATTACTATTTATGTTACTCGCTTGTTTGTTTTATTAATTCCATGATTTGGTAAGGGGTTCGGAGGTGATTGACTAAATCAGTGATTTCTCATGCTTTATTGATAATACCTTGATAGGGCTGTTCTTTCCCCGGATCATACCATCAAAAACATACATTTTTACACAAAATATCTCGCACGGGTCTTCCGAGATCCCCTTATTATACAAAATACATCGCCCGGAGGTTACTACTTATTTGCTTACTTTGGTGGCCACAAAACGATCGGGAGGGATCAAGGGTCTTACAGAATGGGGATAACATGTTCGTCCATCCGACTAGTTCTTCAGCTTTCCTTCTCCAGTTGATAACACTTCTAGCGAAGTCTTGGTTGTCCTATTTTTCGATGTTCCTCGAATACGTCTTCGACTACCCTTCGCACTGGTCCATTTCTATTCAACTGACATGGCCTAGCCAGCCCAGTTAGTGGTTCGCCGTTTTCTATTAAAGTTCCTAATGTTTTTCGGAACATTTTCTCTCGAAGACTCCTAGTGATGTTTCACCAGCATGGGATGTGACCCAGGATTCTGTGACATGAAGTAAGACTGAGTGTAAGAGAGTCTGATATATGTAGATCTTCATATCTCTCTTAGCCAGAAATAACACCTGTTTGCAAGCATAATTCTCCGTTTGATTTCCAGGCTGACGTTATTGCTTCAGTTCACTGCAGATCCGTGGTAAATAAATTCGTTCACTACCACCAAATTATAACTCTTATCAACATTCACCCTTTGATCCAACGGGGTGGATATTCTGCTTGTCGAAACCATTAATTTGTCCTGGTTCGTTTACTGCCAAACCCACTTTTGGTGCTTCCTTCTCAATTCTTGAAAATACTGCAGTAACTTCTCGTAGATTTCACCCAATGATCTTTGAATCATCAGCATACGCGAGCAGTTTGTGACTTTTGCTGCTGATAGTTTTATTCATGTTAGCTGCAGATTTTCCTGCCTAAGTCCTTTCCTCGTTCTAAATGGTTCGGTGATATCTTTACCGATCTAATTGCGCTTGAGCTAGGAGGGGACACTTAACGCTATCGTTCTGTATTTGCTCAACACCCTCATCTATATTGAAGCCTTCTGGGTCAAGTAGCGTGGAGAAGCGATCTCTCCATATTCCCAACATATTCAGCACATCTCTGACAAAATTCCCGTGCATATCTCTACAAAAGGGGGGACTTTCCTTCTATAAGATTAAATTTTCTCACTCTCGCTCTATCTTCACCACCTTTTTTTCTTCTTAAACAAACGAGTTTACCCTCTCCTCTTCTTCTTATACCGCTGAGTCGTGACTCGCGTATCAACTGGCTGAATCATTAGGAGGATACGTGCAATATTCTTGTCCCAACACAACCAAAATGTGGTCTCTGCCGCAGTTTTCGTAGGGTGGGAAATGTATTTCCACTGCTCTTCAGGACAAAGTTTGGGGGGTCAGTATCTGAGTGAGCTTCTCTGCATAGTTCTTGGCTATCTCAGTCAATTGCAGCTCTATGATGTCCAGCTTTCTATATGTTTCGTACTACTTTCGCTCTGCTTAGGCTTGTGCCAATCTTTGCGGCAACCAGGTAATGATCAGTATCGACATTAGCTCCTCGAGTCACTCCTACGCGCATTACAATAGTAGACTGCCTTCCATCAATTACCAGCTGCTTAATCTGATTGTTCGTCCTTTGATCAGGGGATATCCACGTAGCCTTATAGATGTCTTTAACCTGACAACCATGTAATTAACTGACAACCATGTAATTAAAGTAACTCATATTCAGTAGTCCTTAAAAATTATTAAGTATCATATATGACAAGAAAAACTGACTGTTGAAATTCAGTTCAACGTAGAACTAACAAACATCCAATTCGTCTTTTACAAAAAAAATTTTCAAGAAAACCTTTCGAATATATATCTTTTGCTAAACCGCGCCTAGGAAAGGATTGCAATCCTGCTATTTCAGGATTGTTATGGGCTTATTTTTAAACCTTTTGTGTATTGATTTTATGTCTAACATAAAAAGTGATAGAATTTACAATGTCTCTATATAATATTACTTATACGCTGTATTATACTTATATTAATATTAATTATATGTTGTAGTAGACAGAAACAGAAAGTCAAGTAAACCGACAATTGGAACATAACTATTTGTCCTCTCTTTTGGGATACGTAATCATTTTACGTATTGCCACGTTACAGTGTAATTGATATTACAGGCATGCAATATAATCTTCGGGCGTGGGCGGTGCAATGTTTAGTGGGAGCGGGTCTTGTAAAGGATATCGTGATTTCGATCCCCCTCTGACCATCTTAAATTTCTTTCGACGACGGTCTCCTCGCTTCGGAACGGCGATGATATAGATTATTAAGCCATGAAGAAGCTTCTCAAAAACCGTTCGGAACCGGTGAAAAGTTATAGGTCACAATCAGTAAGTGCAAACCTATAAAGCTCAAAGATCGCTGGTTGTGAGAAATTATTCCCATTCTTTCATGGGATTAGTGGCGAACCAGTTTTTGAACCCACCTAGAGCCTTTAGATATAATATTGCGATTCAATAAATTGTATCGATCTAAAAGTACTTACAAAATTTCTGATCATAATTTTGAAAAAGTTTCCATATCTGTGTAATAAAATAACTCATACGTTTAGTAGTTTTAAAAAATTATTAAGTTTCATATGTGAAGAGGAAAAATTACTGTTGAAATTCAATTCAACTTACAATTAGGAAACAACCATTTCGTCCTTTGCGAAGGAACTTTTTAAGAGCCGTCCCTCCCGAACACGTTTCTTCAGTTAAACCTCACCTAGGGATGGATTGCAATCTCATACAATTACATAATTGTCTTGGGCTTATTTTTAAACATTATTTTGTATCGAAATTGTTGAAATTCAGTTCACCGTAGAACTAACGTAGAATCCAATTCGTTCTTTCTTTCAAGAAAACCTTTTCTTCACAAACATGTATCTTTTGTTAAACCTCACTTAGGAAAGGATTGCAATCTCCTGCTATGACATATTTGTTATGGGATTATATTTAAACTTTTTTGTATCGAGCATCAAAAAATGTTTGAATTTGTTTATACGCTGTGTTATCCTTATATTAATATTAATCATACGTCGTAGTAGACAGAAACAAAACCCAAGTAAACAGACAATTTATAGAACTATTTGTGCCGTGTTTTGTTATTACAGGCACGCAATATAGTCTTCGGCCGTCGGTCGTGCAATGTTGAGTTTGAGCACCCCCTGTACATAAGAACGTGGGACGGATCCCTGCTCGGACCACCTTACATATATTTCGGCGGTGCTCACATCGCATCGTGTCGGCGATACTCTAGATTATTAAGCCATGAAGAAGCTTCTCAAAATACCGTTCGGAACCGGTGTAAAACTGTAGGTCCCAGTCAGTGAGTGTAAAACCGGAAACCGCATAGCTCGCTGACGCTCTCCGCAGTTACTCCATGAGATGTAATGGAAAGTTATTTATTTATTTACTTATTCGTTGTGCCATCTTTGTATTAATATTAATTATAAATATAAATTCTCTTAAAGAGACAAATGAAATTAAGAAGTTGTTCTCTTTCTTGGAATGCATTATCTTGCACCCTTTTGTTATAAACGTGAACTTTACAAAAATGTATTTAATCTTTCTTTAAGCCAAACTTCAAATATTTTACACCGTGTTACGTTATAGTGTAATTAATACGTTACTTATACGTTACATGGTTTAATTATATATATTGTATAATATTGTACGCAAAAAAGATTTCTTAAATTAACTTTAACACCCATATTACAAGAGCTTTTTCCCCCCACAATTTTGATATAAAATTACTCATTCGCTCAGTAATATAAAAATTAATAGTTATCAACGTTCAGGTGGATAGGGCATGAATTCAAACAAATATCATTTGCAGTCAAGCCTGCTGTTTGTCTTTTAAGAGATGAAATTCTGTGGTGCTTACAGGACGTTGCTTGCAACGGCTTGGGAGGTTATGGATACAGTGTAATTAATACTACTTATATGCAATAAAATAACAAATCAATATTAATTATACGTTACAAAACTTCATTTCTATTGCCACTTCTGCACAAGTTCAATGCCTTGTATTGCTTTTCAAATGTATAAACCCACACCTAAGCTATTATTTAAAAAATCCAGTTGAAATGTAATTAAAATTACTCATACTTACAGTTATCTTTAAATTAATATTATTTATATGTCAAAGGGAACCACTGTGTTATTTCTATGGACTCTTTCGTAGAAATTCAATAAAACTTCCATCATTTCCTAACAAATTAAGGTTCTGATAAAATCGGGCCGTTTCTAATATGGAAGCTTTTATTTAGAACCAATATAGTATATTTCTTAGAAGTTCAGGAGTATTTCCCTCATTTCCTTACAAATTGGGTTTTCAAAAAACGTTACCCTTTCCAATATTACAGCGTTTGTTGGATAACTATGTGGTAAGGATTGTAATATCCTGAAATTCAATACTTGTTAGGAACTTCATGGTCTTAAAAAGTGGTGCATTTTTTTGTTTGTTGGTGATCGAACTTGGACCAATTTATTTTAGTGCAGTAGTGCCCATTCTATGCTACGTTCCAAACTTTTACATATGCCTGCACATACAGATTTTTGTATAGTTTTGTGTAGTCTTGTGTTTAATCTGGATGTTACTCGGTTTCTCTATCTATCGTATCCTGTTGTCGTTAGGAAATGTTACATCTAAAGCAGATATTGTATGCATAAATATTTGTTTGTAGAATTTCAAGTACCTAAATGAAAATGAAACTAGCAGGATAGGTTGAAGAAGGTAGTGTGATACGGTTGGTTAAAAATTAATGAGACATATTTCAGAATATAAACCTTAACTCAAAAATGTGGCTTTCAAACTCCGATTTATAATTTTGTTAGGAAAAGATTATGAGACACTCCACAGGAGTAAATCTTCATGCGTGTAGTTGAAATTTTTCGATATTTTTGACCGATGACTGTGATCAGTTTTATACAGTTTATACATGTGCGTTGGTTCGTTTTGAGGGCTTCGTATATGTGGGCTTATTTTTTCTGGTTCCGTTTGTCTCCAGGTTTCTTCATTTATATCGTAATGCAGTTATTGCATTCGTCTTGTACAGTGAGTTATTGCGTTCGTCTTGTTCAGTGAGCTATTCAATATGTTTCATTCATTATTTGTTCGTCCTGTTCATATTACCTGGGTGTAATATTTTTGTACTTTTGTGTTTGGAGACGCGTTACCTGCATCTTATTTTAGTCACAGGAAAAGTTTGCCGATGGGGATTTTTCGTTACCCCATCCATAAAAATTTGCACTTCCAAAAGAATATATTTTTGACCGAATCTGCAATAAAACATTGAGATGTTACATCCAAATGATAAAGTAAATTTTAGTCATCCAATGTAAAATTTTTTTGCTGTAATTTTTTTTCTGCTTGCATCTGTTTCTCGGTTTCAGTCACAGCAAAATGTTGCCGATCGAGATATCATTACCCCTCCATAACAAGTTGCATTTCCAACATGATCTCTTTTTCACTGAATCTGCCAAAAACCATTGAGACTTTTACATCCAAAAGATCCAGCCGGTTTCAGTCATACTAACGTCAAATTTTCGCTGTTAGGCAGTTTTGTAGTGCATTGTCAGGTAAACAAATTTAAAACTCAGGTTGCTGTATCCTTGAGTATTAAATTTTATATTGAAATTAAACAACATTTGCCTTGTCACCAACAAGAGTCGCAGGGGATTCCGCAATTGTTATAGTAAAACTTGGTTTCTTGACACAACTTTCCATACCTCATCAGGGGTGCAAGTGCTACTGCACATGTATTAGTATACTCGTATGTAGGTACATATACAATTTCATACAAAGAAATTTTACCATTTACCATTTACATATGCATATTTGTTTACAATATTGTAAGCATCGTACAAATTTACAAATGGAAATATGTTAATCTTTTAAAACGATTTCAGTTTTAATTTTTAAAAAGCTTTCATAGAATCCATTTAAAAATTATATTCTGTTTAGATTTTAAACAAAACAATCATATATTTAGATTCAAAAACTTGAAATAACAAATTCTTATCGCCAGTTCGCATTCACTGGCAAAGGTAAACAAAAGAATAAATACAAATTAGTTAAATTTGTATTAAAGAAGGTCATAACGTTAACATGTATTATGAGAGTAGATTTGATTATATATTACTCATACGTACACATGCCCGTTCAATTTAAATTAATCATACGACAGACTTGTAACTACAAACTCTGTTTATTATTAAAATGTCAAATATTATTAGCCAGAACTTGTATTATTCTGTCGTAATTCAATTAGATTCAACTAATAAATATTTAAATTCAAATAGAAAAATTATAATTATTCAGGATTAATATGATTAGTATATATGTATGTATTAGTAGTATATTGTATTACATATAACTCATACGTCATGCGTAACATCTAATTAGAATTAATCATAAGCCATAGTTGTTATTTAAAGTTTGATATTTTATTTCAATTATTTAATTTAAAGCAAATTTTAGTAACTATTTAATTTCTTTAAAATAGAACTTATACTATTCTGTCATATTACGAAATAAGCTAAATTTGTTTATCAAACACGTTGGCTGGCAGTGTCATTTTGATAAGTCTCCTTGAAATTTCTTGATGACTATTAAATTGTTATCCTTCGTTGCTGTTCTTTTCTCTCTCTCTCTCTTTCGTTTTACATTCTATGTCTACTTACATTATGCATATACTTGAGTGAATAATGGCATCGTAAATCTGTGATAAGATGATAACTTTCAAATCGACTGTGCAACAGAAAGCAGACGGATGCAATTCTTACTAATAATTTACATAAAATATTCAAAATTAGAAAAAAAAGCGTCGTCTGCTTAAAATCCTCTGTAGCTTTGTTTCAGACAAAAAACAAAAAAAACAAAAAAACATCTAGAACTAGGTGACAAGGCCATCCGTCAGCAGGATAATCTTAAGCTGGATTCTTATCAGGTGTAAATGTACCCATATTTTCTGGAAGTTATGAATACTGCAAGCTTGAATCTCATATATATGGATGTAGAAAAACAAATAAAAAGTTTTTTGTATTTTGACAGAGTTTCTCCTAAAACTCTTGTATGCAAATGTTTATTGTATTTCATAAAGTCTGGATCCTGTAAATTTAGATGCTAAAACTTGAGAGTTGTAGTTATTATCTGTTTGGCAAATATACGTAATATATTTAGCTTTCAAAACTTATTTCTTATACCTCACATTAGTTATGTGCGGTTCGCGTATTTGAAGAACCGCTTCTGTCGAATCCGGTTCCAGAAAGAATATGGTATTTAGACCGGTTCTGATTCTCAGCAAATTGTTATCGCTAAGAGTCTAAAGTGTAATATCTTACTTTATAAGAATATAAAATGTGATAAAAATTCACATTTTCATACCTACGTTTAGTCCCTTTGGAATCGAGTCCTATTATTTTGGAACCGTTACACTGTTCTTTTCAAATCGTTTTTCAGTTCGTTTAGAAACGTTTTTTGATCTTCTTGGAACCGTTTTTAGTTCTTTATAGCCCGTTGTTGGGTTCTTTAAGAACTGTTTTATGTTCTTTAAAAACTCTTTTCGGTTATTGTCTTTCGTTGCGGTTGTTACGGTTGACGGACTTTTCGTCAATTTGAAACCGGTTTCGGTTCGTTTGGAACCGTTATCCAGTACTTGTAAACACCTGTCCGGTCGGTTCATATAAAGAGTCGGTTCTGCAGAATCGGTTCCTCGCTTCTGTGCATCACTACCTCACATGGTTTATTTATCTTGAATATATTATAGGGGGTTAACACGTTTGGTCCCTTTGGAACTGAGTTCTGTTATTCTAGAACCATTTTATGGTTCTTTTCATGGTTCTTTTCAAACCGTTTTCCAGTTATTTTAGAAACGTTTTTTTTGGCTATTTTGGAAACGTTTTCCAATCTTTTGAACCCGTTGTTCGGTTCTTTAAGAACCGTTTTAGGTTCTTTAAAAACTCTTTTCCATTATTGTCTTTCGTTGCGGTCGCTACGGTTGACGACGGTCTTTTCGTTAATTTTGAAAACGTTCTCGGTTCTTTTGGAACCGTTATCCAGTACTTGTAAGCACCAGTGCAGGGCGGTTCATGTAAAGAATCGGTTCTGCAGAATCGGTTCCTCGATTCTGTGCATCACAACCTCACATGGTTTATTTATCTTCATTATACGCAAAACGCAAAAACTATCTGTTTTACAACACTTTAAACCTAAAATTACAACAGATTTCTATTTTCCCCAAATTTAGAGATAAAATTACAAATTACTCATACGCTAAGTAATACTTAAATTTATATTTATCATACGTCAAAGTATATAAGGCATTAATTCAAGCAAATATCTTTTGCTATCAATTCTGTAATTTGTCTTTTACGAGATGAAATTCAGAAGTGCTCAAAGGTTTGCAAGGAGTTAGGAAAGTTCGGGGTACGTATTCCTGTCGTTGAATGTAAAGAACCGGGTCTGTAGAATGGGTTCCTCGATTCTGTGCATCAATACCCCACATGGTTTATTTATGTTGTATATATTCTAGGGGAAAAATATCTTGTTTATTAACTTTAACCTTAAAATTGCAAGAGTTTTCTATTTTCCACAAATTTAGAGATAAAATTACAAATTACTCATACGCTCAGTAATGTTTAAATTTATATTTATCATACGTCAAAGTATAAATAAATAAATGAAGAAACTGGGGAGAGCTTCTCACAACCAGTGAGCTGTGCGCTTCTAGTTTTATACTCACTGATTGGGACCTATAGTTTTACACCGGTTCTGAACGGTATTTTGAGAAGCTTTTTCATTGTTAAATAGTCGATAGTATCGCCGTCACTATACGAGGTGACCGCCGCCGAAAGAGATTTTAAGGTAGTCAGAGAAGATATTGAATCCTCGGTCTCATCTACAATAGGCGCGCACACTATGATTTGCACCACCTACGGCAAAAGTATATTAGGCATTAATTCAAGCAAATATCCTTTGCAATCAATTCTGTAATTTGTCGTTTACGAGATGAAATTCAGAAGTGCTCACAGGTCATTGTTTGCAAGGGGTTATGAAGGTTCAGGGTACGTAGTCCTGTTGGTGCATGTAAAGAACCAGTTCTGCGGAATCTAGGGAAAAATATCTTTTTTATTAACTTTAACCCCAAAAATACGAGAGCTTTCTATTTTCCCCAAATTTAGAGATAAAAATACAAATTACTCATACGCTCAGTAATATCTAAATTAATATCTATCATACGTCGAAGTATATAAGGCATTAATTCAGGCAAATATCTTTTGCAATGAATTCTGTATTTTGTCCTTTGCGAGATGAAATTGAGGGTTTAGGAAGGTTCAGGGTACGTAGTCCGGTCGGTACATGTAAAGAACCAGTTCTGCCGAATCGGTTCCTCGATTCAGTGCATCACAACCTCACATGGTTTATTTATCTTGTATATATTATAGGGAAAAGTATCCTTTTTATTAACTTTAACCCTAAAATTACAACAACTTTATTTTCCCCTCCAATTTAGAGAAAAAATTTAAAGCTACTCATACTCTCATTAATATTTAAGTTTATATTTATCTTACGACACTCCAGTTACTAATAGGAATTGCTTTGGTTTGAAATTTTTCCATGAGAAGTTTGTCGAGAGAAGTTCACCTATGTACTGACTCGGAGTATATAGACATATGTCCTTTATTTATTGAAGTAAAATATAACAATATTACAATACAAAGTTTACTTAGAAGGTTCATCTAGAAAATAGCGCGTCAGCAAATTCTCTCCATCGATTTCTGTTTTTGGCAAGTGATTTAATGTGTTTCGAGGATAGTCGAGATTGCTTGTGTGCCTTTTCCAGGCACCGATTCCGTGTATTTGGTTGTCTTCCTAACCTTTGATACCCCTGCGCGAAGCTTCTTCTAGCAAGATATGATGATGGGACCCTAAGCATATGGCCGATCCAAATCCATTTTCTACTACGTATATCCAAATCAGTAGGACGGTTACTTGTACGCTGCCAGAGTTCCTCATTAGAAAATAGAGACTATATTGAATATAGTCTATATTGTACTTTATATTACTTATACTTGTTCGTGGTCATTCAATTAATGTTAATCATACGCAATAATTGTTACAAAACATAATCATATAAAGTGAAGTATTTGAGCAAAGGACTTGCCGATTTGATGGTTGAAATAGTTATTTTTAGAGAATATATAGATCAGTAATCTATTTTATATTAATAATACTACCTGCTGTCCATTAATGTTAATCATTCGCAATAGTTGTTACTAAAAATTAATAATATAATTTGAGTTATATTCACAATTCAATTTTGCAGTGTCGCATTCGGGACAATTAAAAAAAAAACCAACGCAATTAAATTGTGAAAATGGAAGTCAAAAATGCAAATCGTATGCCTGTCCTTAATCCTTGCAAATCACAAAATAGATCACTGGCAAATATTGCAGATTTCTTTAATAATCTGGTACAATTAAAAACACATGTGGGATTTTATCATGTGTATAAACAAAGTTTGCTTGGATTTGGTTTGCTTTTTTCGCCAGCAAAGGAAATCCCGCACCTGATCATGAGACGTGTGTGCTATAAAGGATAATATTTGTATGCTACATGTAGTACATCAAAGTGTTCAGCCATACACATGAAAAATGTATACAGTACTTGCAAATTCATACATAGTACATACATAAGTGTGTGTATTTTCAAATATCACATGAATTGCATGTTGTTGCATTGTATAGTTGTGGTGGTTGTTGAATGGTTACGTTGTTTACTTAAGCGTATAACATTTACATACAGTTTAAACTAGGTACGCATGTACGCACACAAACGTAGAATACTAAGTATACATTTTAATTGCACACAGATAGACATACAGTAGGGTGATCCTTTTATATTTTAAATTTGTCTTTTACTAAGCTACTGAGTTATTGTGACATTCTGTGCTGCTACGTAGGGGTTAAAGTTCAATCAAGTTAAAGCTTTTATTTTGAGCTAAATATTTATTGGTGGTAGGCAAGGATGCTACTTATGCAACGTTAGAGTGGTTTCATAATAATCTTAAAAAAATTGCTGGTAATTTTCTGCTATATCTCTTAACGTTATTCGGGGTTTAAATGTTGCCTTTTTTATATAAAAATATTGGGGAACAAATTAATGTTAATCATATGCAATATGGGCCACCAAACAAATAATTTATCTTGAATTATTTCCACTTGGAGTCTACTGGTTTGCCAGTTAAGAGTCGTTTCCATTAACTTGTTTGTCACGAATGTCATCAATATATTTACGTATAAATTTTGATATAAATACTGTGACACATATTTTCGGCTGGAAAATTAAAAATGTTAAATGTTTTTTGACCAAACTTTATTTTAGTATGTTTATTAATATACAGTTTATACAAAAATCAAATAATCCTTGGAAATATCCACCTTTGGCCTTCACACACGTCTTGAGTCACAATGGCCAAGCATCAATAGCCACACGCACTTCGTGCATTGGAAAAGTGACCACAGCACCAACCAAAGCAGTCTTAAGAGAATCAGTGTTGAGGCATCTTTTGTTTCAAACCATGTCCTCTAAATCTATCCATAATTTGTAGTCCAGTTGGTTCAAATCAGTCCTGCTAGACGACCATTCTTCAGTGGAAACGAGAGTTGATATATTCTTTTGAAGCCAGGTCGGTGCCGTGTTAGCCTTATGGGACGGTAGAGAATCCTGCTGCAGATTCCACGGTATGACTTCTCAAGAGCTTTCAAAATGGTTTCTTCGTAAACTCTGTCCGAAATAGTAGGAACACTTACGGGACATTGTCTTGTAGGAAAACACGCCCTAAGATTGGGACATAGAAACTCTACTCTTTGTAGATGCTGGATGGAAGAGGACGAGGAAACGACGAAACACCTTCTCTTGGATTGCCCTTCTCTGGCAGGACTGAGAAGTAGGATATTCGGTACACATTTAGTTAGCACCGTAGCCCTACGGGATATTCTTGTAGGTCTTATAGACAAATTTATTGAAAGGACAAATTGGCTAGACGACTAGTCAATAGTTGCTATGGAGGAAACTGCAGGTATCACAATGGGCTTCTTTAGCCTAAGTGTGCTAGACAGCGTGCTGACTTGCAGCCTTTTCAACCAACCAACCAACTAACCAAACTCTCTCCGATGTTTTGAGCGTTGGTCACAGAAATGCAAGTAAGTGATCCCATCGTAAGAAAGCTTCCTTAGATAAATGTGGATATTCTCTGTCATTTTGTGCGATACATTTTTCCTGCTCGGTACAAGTTTTTTTAATCGGTGACAAGGGTTTTCTGTGCAAGTTATCAGGGTGATTCACCGAAAGAATTTTGCATTTTACTATCAATATTTTTAAAAGCTGCAGCCAATAAGTGCGTGTTAAGGCGTTTACATGGTCGAAGTCCCAAGTTTGTTTTAACGAGACGCCTAATGGACTTTTGCCTGATGTTTATCTCAAGATTTTCTGTTTTCGGGGCAGATTTCACTGAATTTTTGATTCGATGGCTTGATAACTTGCGGCAATCGCATTGCGATTGGAGGGCCGACCGGTGGATGTCTTTAACATCTACAGTCTCCTCAAATAGTTGTATGCACCGATAGAAGAACATGCGACTAACGACGAGCGGTCAGAACGTTTCGAAAATATCACCTTTTTCATTTCAGAATTAAAAAACTCTATAACAGCGGTTTCTTTCTGTGAAAACTCCTTGGTGAAAGCTGGAACAATGTTGAATTCATAATACAGACAAACGCTACAGTGGTTAACTGTCATAGACAAGTTGGTAATAGTAGGGTATTTTGAATTATACTATACCAGTAGCAGTACCAGTACTAGTATTGTACCAGCATTTATGTCCCGATTAATATTATGATATCACAAATGGTTTCCCATTACATCCCATGAAGGAATTAGGGAGAGCTTCTCACCACCAGTGAGCTGTGCGCTTTCTAGTTTTATACTCACTGTTTGGGACCTACAGTTTTTACACCGGTTCCGAACGGTGTTTCGAGAAGCTTTTTCACGGTTAAATACTCGATAGTGTCGCTGTCACTATGCGAGGTGACCGCCGCCGAAATAAATTTAAGGTGGTCAGAGCAGGGATTGAACCCAGGAGCTCATGTATAAGAGGGACGTACACTAACCATTGCACCACCGACGGGCACAACAATATTATGATATAATAAGTGCATATTAGCTGCTAATGACACTAATTTATGGCATACTATTTATAGTAATATATTGGACATTACTCATACGTAATGCGGTTCCTTCAATTAATGTTAATCATACGCAATTCTTTGTTACTACCAATACACTTTTTTAATTTGAGGAGTTTCTTATTTGATAGTTGCCACTAAATTACTTCGATAATATCTATTAACGCGAATGCTGTTCGATTAATGTTAATCATACGCAATACCTGTTAACAAGAACTAATAATTTAATTTGAATTACTTCCAAAGGTTTGTTTGTTGCAAGTCGTTTTCATTAACATTTTGACACATACATAGTTTCGCCAATATTATTTAGTATGAATATGCATAACATATGCAATAACATAATAATTGCATATTGCTTCATAGTATTTTGCATATAGCTCGCAGTTCCTGCAACTCAATCAATTAATATTAATCATACGCAAAACCTATTACTAAAAACCTATTACAAAATTTCTACGAAAAGTCCACTGATTTGACAGTTGTTGTCATTAACTATCTATATTAATGTTTTTTAGCTTGAATATTTTTAATTAACATATTGCACTTTACTTATAAAGGGTGTCTCAGTAAGAATGCACTTTTTCATTTTAAAATAAAAACACGTATTTCTTGAGAGTGATTTTGATTTTATTATTCGATTGTAAGGAAGATATCTTCCGATTACGTATAAAATATAAAATCCGTCAAATGGCTCCCACGGCTCTAATGACAGGCTATTACTCTTCTCATGAAATTTTCCATGACTTTTTCACTGAAATGTGGCTGTATCTCACCGATGACGCTTTGGATCTCGGATTTGAGCTCAGGAATTGTTTCTGGTTTGTTCGCATAAAGGCAAAATTTCACAAAATCCCCGAGAAAGAAATCACACGATGTTAAATCGCATGATCTTGGTGGCCAGTTGACATAAGAATTTCTTGAGATAATTTGTTCTGGAAGTCGTTGCTGCAATAAATCGATTGTTTCAGACGCTGTGCGGTAGGTGGCGCCGTCTTGCTGAAACCACATGTCGTTCAGATCCTTGCCGTCCAGTTGAGGCTACAAGAACTCCGTTATCATGTTCCTGTAACTAAGGCCGTTTACAATGACTGCAATTTCGGACTCATTTTCAGAAAAGTAAGGCCCAATCACGTCGCCGGACCAAAATCCGCACCAGAAAATTGCTCGTTGTGGGTGCATTCTTGTCTTATGGATTGCATGAGGATTTTGTGAGCCTGAAACACCAAGTGGGGGCAAAACCTCCCTTTGTTGTTAGTGTGCTTCTCGTGAAAACAACTCGGATTTAATTTTAGTTGATGAGTAACATGCAAGGGGGATCAATAAATCCGTGACTTTTTGAATAAAACATTTTTTTTTTGGAAAAAAAATAATTTTTCAACATAATCTCATTTTAGCTCAATGCGCTTAGTCCAACGTTTCTTAAATTTTTGTATCCCTTCCAAAAAATAGGATTTTTCGAGGTACATAAAATACGCATTTGTTTGATCAATAATTTCATCGTTGGACCTAAATCTATTTCCACCGAGCCATTTCTTTAGGTTTGGAAATAGGAAATAGTCATTGGGGGCTAAATCCGGAGAATATGGCGTACGAGTTACTCCTTCGAATTGCGGTTAAACAACTCCTAACAATCCTTTCAAGTTGTCACACGATTACGTTTATGGTCAATTGAGAGCTAACGCGGCACCCATCTTGCAGGCAGCTTTCTTAAACCCAACTGATCATTTAAAATTGAAATCAGACTGCCATATGAAATGCCTATGGCATCAACAATCTCACGTGCTTTTACTCTTCGATCGGCCTAGACCATATTGTGGATTTTTTTTGACATTTTCGGGTGTATTGAACTCAATTGGCCGTCCAAAACGTTCAGTGTCATTTGTACTTGTGCGATCACAACGAAAGTCAGTAAACCACTTTTTCACCATTGAAATCGATGGTGCAGAGTCCCAATAGTACTGATCAAGCTTTTCCTTGGTGTGTTTGACTGTTTTTTTTCGCAAAAAATAATGTTTAATAATCACTCGAAATGGCCGTCGGTGGTGCAATGGTAGTGTGCGCGGCTGTTGTGCATGAGGACGTGGGTTCAATCCCTACTCTGACCACATTAAATTTCTTTCGACGGCGGCCACCTCGCTTAATGACGGCGACACTGTCGAGTATTTAGCCTTGAAAGAGCTTCTCAAAATACCATTCGGAACCGATGTAAAACTGTAGGTCCCAATCAGTGAGTGAAAACTGGAAAGCGCACAGCTCAGTGATTGTGAGAAGTTCTCCCCTGTCCCTTCATGGGATGTAATGGGAAACCATTTATTTTTTTTAAAAAACAAACTAAGAGGTCAACGTTTTTCGACACCTGAAGAAGCGGTTGCTGCATTCAGAATGCATGTTTTGGAGATACCTCAATCAGAGTGGCAAAAGTGTTTCGACAATTGGTTCAAACGCATGCAAAAGTGTACAAATCTTCATGGGGAATATTTTGAAAAACAATAAAGTGATTTTCGATGATTAATATTTGTTTTTGTTCTCTAATCCCGAAACATCAAATACAACCCTCGTATTGTCCTGCGACAAGTACTGAATGGGTCTTTCGACGGAATACACAGGCTGATGGAACATTAAGCCTTGTGGTTTCATGCATCTCTAGAAGATAGCATGACATCTTGGGGGTTATACCAAGGAACTACATCATTTAACTGATGTTGTCCAGCGACATGGACTGAGTAGTTTCATGCATCACTAGAAGATAGCATGACATCTTGGTGGTTATATCAAGGAATTACATCATTACTTTGCTTTAGCACCTTTATTGAACAAATTGTGTATTTTCTCCGATATCAAAATGATAAAATTCCAGTGAAGTTTCGAATAAATCAGTTGTTCTGTGCGGGGTTCATATTTCGTGGGTAATTGTTACCCAGGGTAATTCATTATTATTGCCGTGGGGAATGGGTAGCGATCGTGTATCCATTAACCAATGGGCATGGGGAAAATAATGGGCTACCCACGACAATCGGGAATTACCTATCACGATTACGCATTACCCTCAGGGTAATGGTGAAAATAATGGGTAATAAAGGGTTTTTCAACAGAGACGCTACAAAAGTAAATCGTTAGGGACAGCAAACGACGCCATATTTTTTCCCGCTCTTTTGATATTTCTCTTCAGTAAGGTTTGCCATTTCATCATGGAAAGATATACGAGCCAACAACGAGTCGAAATTATTAAAATTTACTACCGAAATTTGGAGTCAGTGGCCTCAACTTTAAGAGGCCAACTTTAAGAGGCCTCAACAATCAGGATGAGGCTCATTTCTGGCTGAATGGCTTCGTCAATAAGCAAAATATGCGTTATTGTTCAGACAGCATACCACACGTAATCCATGAGTCATCACTGCATCCCGAAAAAATTACTTTTTGGTGCGGTTTATTTGCCGGCGGCGTCATTGGGCCCTACTTCTTCCGTGATGATCAAGACCGGCACATTACTGTGAATGCGAATCGCTACCGTTCAATGATAACCGAATATTTTTGGCCCCAATTGGATAATATGGACTTGGAGGACATGTGGTTCCAACAGGACGGCGCCACAAGCCACACAGCGAATGCCACAATCAATTTATTGGAAACCAAGTTTGGTGAACGTGTTATCTCACGAAATGGCCCAGTCGATTTGCCGCCTCGGTCGTGCGATTTGACGCCGTTAGATTATTTCCTGTGAGGCTACCTCAAGTCTATGGTCTATGCCAACAAGCCAGCGACGATTGATGAACTTCGTACGAATATCGAACGTGAAATTGCAGCAGTATCGGCCGATTTATGCTCGAAAACCGTCGAACATTGGGTTCAGCGTCTGGACTTCTGCAAGCGTGCCCGTTGTTGCCATGCAAAAGAAATCGAGTTCCATACATAATGGCATCGAACTTACTTTCACAGGAATAAAGATTTTCATTGGTATCTAAAACCGGTTTTGTTTTATTTAAAAAAACTTTTGTAGCGCTCTTAGTGAAAAACTCTTTAGTAGGTAGAACCAAATTTTATATCTCGGAAACCGAGCGTTAATGCGAACTCTGGTTCTGTGAAACGCAGAATACTGAGAACAGCCTAACACCCACTCACACATATATCCTTTGTAATCATTTGAATCCTCTGGAAATTGTACGTGCATGTGTAAATGTTTGTGTGTATTCGTGCGTATTTACGAAACGGTAAACATCGTTCTACGTTTTATTTACATCACGCTCGATGTACAAACACAAACACAGGCATATCAACAAATATAGACTAGCATTTGTTGCTTGGTGTGTTTGATTGGATGTGTGTGTATGTGCCTCTGTGTTAAGAGAGTTGAGATTTTTCCATTTATATTATTACATCACTCAGCCAGTTACACTAAACAACAACACAGACACCCCCACGCATACATTTATATGAAATTCATGTATTTCATAGCGCTTTTATGTAATTTATCCTTGACAATGTCAGCGGGTGCATGTGTATGAGTACGTAAAGCTACGTCAACTTGCAATTGTATTGGTTACCCAGTAAGAGGTTATGTTATAAAAGTTCAGGTACTGTATGTAATTTACATGATTGTGTCATTATCCTAAAGTTGCATGGGGAGTTTATGTCTTTGCTTTGTTAAGTGCGTCATTTTGTGAAACGATTTCGTTGTCCTGGCGTTAGGATAGTGAATAAAAGGAAGAAGAACAAAAAACTTTGGCCATTGTTTTGGGGTTTTTTTTTCTTCTAAGAGGTGTTTATCATTACTAATAGTTATTGGCATCCTTTGAGGTCTCTCTCAATGAAAGTAATTAAAGTTTACTTAAATTATCAACCTAAAATGTTAGGTTTGTTTTTATACGCGATAAAGGGACATCAATTAAAGGACGACAAACTTTGAGAACTTCTTTTCCTGGTCAAGAGTTAATTTCGAAGTTTATTATGTCAGACAATAACTTGGAAAACTCTTGATTTGATGACAAATAGCATAAATTGTTTTTTGTGTGGTATTAAGTTATTTCAAGGGCTTTAACGATTTTGTCAGGAGATGGAAAGAGAAAGGTCTAGGAGCGTCATGATCATATTTTTATTTTACAACCAAAAAGTGTTAGGAATTGATCTTTAATATTATCATACGCTTTCGTTTTCCTAAGAAAAAAAAAAGTAAAAACTAAAATAGAAAATTACAAAAGCGATGTGACCGCCGTCAAAGAAATGTAAGGTGGTTCTCATGCACAAGAGCCGCGCACACAACTATTGCACCATCGACGGCTACAACTGAGGGGAATTACCCATCATGATTACCCACTACCCACAGGGTATTGGTAAGCGGCCTTTACACATTGTCCATTGCGATGGGTAATAGAGTTTACCCAGGTAACTTATCCCCATTTTTGATCAGAAATACAAAAAAATATTTCTAAACCGAAGCGTCCAATCAAAAAAAATCAATGAGTGTTCGAACTCACGGATGATGTGTTAACACCTTTTTGCTACACGGTACCTATTCGATTTCTATGAACACATTAGTAAATGTTACATTGGAAAATAAAACATAATAGTTTATTAAATTAAATTGCTTGTTTTGTATACACCGGGTAATGCTGAACATCAAATGACTCGCTTTGTTTGGCCATAGCAACAACAACGAAACAGCCAAACACACAACATCACACATACTACTTTGTCCGACGTAGCTGACGTACACGTGTGTCACATAACCACATGTTTGCCATATCAACAGCAACAAAACAGCCAAACACACAACATAACGCATACTCTGTACGAAGTAGCTAAGGATTAGTGTGTCACCATAACGTCGACTGCGCAAGCCCTTGCAAATGAAATTTTGCGTGGCTATGCTTTATATCTCCGTTCAACAACAGCAACAGACACATGTACATACATACATTATTATGTTAATACATACGCTATAGACACAATTTCGTTTGCCTCACCCCTGCCACACCACTCTTTCATTGCTCTCTTGCTCGCTAATTTTTGTTTAACACGTCATTATTCTCTTTCGCAGTCGCAGAAAATCTGGTTTTAGCAGCAGCATAAAATCTGGTTTTAGCAGCAGCATAAATCTGGTTTTAGCAGCAGTAGAAAACCTGTCTGTGTGTTGTTTGCATGTGTTTACTTTGATAGATTTAGTCCCTATACGCCGCTATAGATGTTAACACATCAAAAATAACCAATTGTTGGCGGTTTCTAAGTAGTTTTGATAAAGTGGTCCAATTCGTAGCAAAGTACTATTAAGCAGCCTTTACAAATTGTCCATTGCGATGGGTAATAGAGGTTACCCAGGTAACTTATCGCCATTTTTGATCGGAAATACAAAAAAATATTTCCAAAACGAAGCGTCCGATCAAAAAAAAAACCAATTGTTGCCGGTTTCTAAGGAGTTTTGATAAAGTGGTCCAATACGTATCGAATATTTTTTTTAGAACAATCACCAAAATCAAAATATAGCTAAATACAAATATGGCTTTAACTCGGAAGCAGTGCGTCTAATAGCAAAAATACAGAATATACGTCGACAAGCACTGGATCGCCGTACTCCTCAACAGCGGAAATCATTTGCCTATTTTATTCATCTGCAATTCGTCAGTGATTTTGGCGTAACATGTATTTCGACGCAGATTTCTCAGCATTTTTAATCCATCTCGAAGAAACTGAAAAAACACGTGTTAGAAGAGGCGACCGAAGGCCTTGTAGTGCTTGTGCCAACTTTAATATCGAGGAAGAACCGTAGTGAAACAGCTGTTAACGTCGACCAGACGACGTCCCACGCAATTTTCCACACGTTCGCCTCTGCAGCGCATTTTGGTGAAGGACTTGGAGGCAGAGTTCCTACACATTAATAAATAACAGCCACAACAACATATTGCAGGAACCATGTACATGTTTGCAAGCATTGTTTTCGTGAATTGAAGATCTGATGCTTTGTTTTTCTATAGTGTCGGTAACGTTTTTGGTTTCAGCATTTTCAACAAGCCAAATGCACATTTGGGTCACAAATACATATGTTAAAACCTATTAATCATTATGCCTCAAACATGTAATATTGAATGGCAAACACAATGTGTTTGGACACAAGTATATTATATTTGCGACAAGCTACAAGACAGGTTATAGTTGCATCCAAACAACAAAAAATGAGAAATTTTTCAACATGTACTTACCCACCCATGTGAAAGCCATAGACATTGCCGTGGGGAATGAGCAACGATAGTTTACCCTTTACCCACAGGATATGGGGGAAATAATGTGAAGTTACCTACAACCATGGAGTTTGGGGAAAGTAATGGGTAGTTACTCACGACGATGGGGGAACTACCAATCATGATCTTTAATTACCCACAGGGTATATTGAATATAATGGCCCCTTACCCATTACCCACAAGGTATGGGGTGGTTACCAATGGTAACCTACGACGATGGAAAATTAGGGAAATTAAAAATAAAAATAAATGGTTACCCATTACATTCCATGAAGGAATTGCAAAGAGCTTCTCAAAACCAGTGAGCTGTACGCTTTCTAGTTTTATCTTACTGATTGGGATCTACAGTTTTTACACCGGTTCCGAACGGTATTTCCAGAAGCTTTTTCGTGACTAAATACTCGATAGTGTAGCCGGCTCTATGCAAAGTGACCGCCGCCGAAAGAAATGTAAGGTGGTCAGAGCGGGGATCGAACCCCCGTTCTCATGCACAAGAGCCGTGCACACAACCATTACAACACCGACGACCACAACTTAGGAGAACTACCCGTCGCCGTTACCCATTACTCACAGGGTATTGGTAAGTGGTTTTTACACATTGTCCACTACGATTACCCATCCCAACTTTTTAATAAAAATATAAAAAATTTAGAAAAATATAGATGTTTTTTCTAATTTTTTCCTAATTTTTAACCCATTACCTATCCACGTGGGTAGTGCTGCACCCTATATTTGCTTCATGCCCTGTGGGTAATGGGTAAAGACGTAATCGATCATTAACCCATGAAGATGGTTAATGCGTTACCCAGGGTCACAGGGTAACACATTGCCCACGAAATACGAACCCTCCGTGAAGATGTTCCCTTACAACGTTGAGGTAGTGCATCATTTATTACCTGCAGGCCGTCAATTGCATCTAAGCTACGTTGACGCTCTTGTGGACCTCAAGGACGCAGTGTACGATTCTCGGTCCAAATTTATCATGAGCGATGAAGCCCATTTCCATCTGAACGGATACGTTAACAATTAAAACCTGTGCCTCTGGGGCACTGAGAATGTACATATCATCCATGAAGAGTTATTGCATTAACCACATGACATTGTATGATGTGCCATATACGTCGGAAGAGTCATTGGTTCCTATTTTGTCAAGGATGACGTGGGTAACAGGATTATTGCGACGGCCTGGGGGCCTGGAGGATATGTGCAAACACAGCTAGGGATACAATGAGCATTTCAAAGAGTGCGTTGCCGTGCCGCCTAAAGTTTCGTTGTGGCGATTTGCGGAGTCCGGCAACATTGTATGATTTGACTGCTGCTGACTACTATCTTTGAAGGTTTTTAAAGTGACGGGTCTGAATGAAAAAGCCACAGATTGTGGAAGCTCACAAGTGTATGATAAATTATCGTTTGGAAGTCTTGGCAGATCGATTTAAAATGCGGTAATTGGGGCTAAAATGGTCATCAACAAAGCCCGACATCACCTTCGAAATGTAAGTGAAAAACAACATACAAACAGACAGGAAGGACCATTTAAACGTTCCTAATACCTTTTGGTAATAATACAAGAACTAAAAAATTTGATGCTGTGAAATGATTTTTCCTTTATTTTGAACCGTGTAAATTTGTTTTGAACACTTTGAGAATATTACATCATGTGAATGATCACCGTCAGAGCGAATGGCGCAATATGCTCGTTTTCCACATTATCTATCAGTTTTAGTAGTGTTTCGGGCTATTCATGTCGAATATTGTCTGTCAAGGCTTTTATGATCTGTAGTTTGTTGACACAAACTTTGGACTTCAAATAACACCACACGAAGAAATCTGGAACATGTAACTCGGCAGATGCAGAAGGTTTAAATGGTTCACCCTGTATATTGTTACGAATTTTCTAATTGGCCTTTTTAAGCGCTGACTTATTTCCCGTTAATAAAACTAAATAACGATAAGTACAACAGTTGTAATTCTCTTTGTTTTACTTATATACTTTACAATAAGTTTTAAACTACGTCTTTACTCTACCACTTCCAAACTATTACTATTCACTCCATTCTGTCACGCGGTTAAACTGTTAATGATCCCATCTCGACGCAACGCTAACATTATCGCTAATCGGCATCTGGAACTTTCTAGCCGCTTCGCGAGAGGCGCGTCCATCGTCATCTATTAGTCGTTTTCAGAATCATCTCGTAGTTCTTTCATTTGGCAGTCAGTAGAAACTTCGTTATCGCGATAGCATATTCCCAATTTATTTCGACAGCATACTTTTAGGTGTCAATAAAATTATCCAGATAATCAAGCTGTCTCAAGATAATCATCGCCTTTGACATTCATGATAATTTCAGCATTAACAATAAATTACAAAAAAAAATATAACAATACTACAAACAAAATTTAAATAAAAGATTCACGAATGACATGGTTCGTCAATGAATACTCTACAAAGAATGGTGTCTCTGGCAAGTGCTGTAATTTGATTCCATGATAGTCGAGCTTGTTTATATTCATATTCTAGGCACCACTTCCATGTGTTTGGTGGTGGCTCCAGCAATATCTGATGTTAGACCACCACGTATATGACAGAACCAAGTCCATTTGCTTCTACGTTTATCCAATTCGATAGGTCTGATACTTGTAAATTACCAGAGTTCTCCATTAGAAATTGTATAAGTATAAGGCCAGTAAATACGGTGAATTTGCCTCAGATAACGATTGAGAACGGTCTGGACCGTTTTCGTTGCCATCTTCGTTTAGCTCCAAGTAATACAACCGTATAAATGTACAGACTTTAAACTAGATAAGAACTATAAGTTGTCAGTTCCTTGGGTTTGTGATGTTTCTACTCAATTGGGGTGATTGCAATCAATAGTACACTGAATGCCAATGTCTTGTATATTATATGTATTATATTGTATGTATTTTTGTTTATTTTCTTTGGTTTGCACCATTTTTTACCAGCCCTCGTATAGTTTCCACATATATTAGCATGGTAAAATTATGCACATTTCAATGACCTTGGCGTTCAGTAAGAAAAACAAAAGGGAAATATCTACAAATATATATGCACATACTCTATAAATATGTATGTACATACAATACAAACACAAGCACTGATACACAAACGCACTTATATACACACGCATACATATGCACAAAGTTAAACAAGGAACATAGTTCTACGAGGTTGCCACTCACGTTTTGAGATATGGCAATACCGTTGCTGATACTACAGATCTGACATCAGCAACATTAAATTTATCATTTGTAATGTCGCACGCTTACTAGGTTTTGCCATACGAGTGCTATTCCTTACGGTCTTGAAAAATGTATGTCGGCCAAAACGATTTATTGTAATCGTAATCGTAATCGTAATCGTAATCGTAATCGTAATCGTAATCGTAATCGTAATCGTAATCGTAATCGTAATCGTAATCGTAATCGTAATCGTAATCGTAATCGTAATCGTAATCGTAATCGTAATCGTAATCGTAAACGTAATCGTAATCGTAATCGTAACGTAATCGTAACGTAATCGTAATCTTCAATCGTAATCGTAATCGTAATAGTATTTGTAATCGCAATCCCTATCGTTATCGTAATCGTAATCCTGAAAAAAAATAGTAATCGTAATCGTAATCGTAATCGTAATCGTAATCGTAATCGTAATCGTAATCGTAATCGTAATCGTAATCGTAATCGTAATCGTAATCGTAATCGTAATCGTAATCGTAATCGTAATCGTAATCGTAATCGTAATCGTAATCGTAATCGTAATCGTAATCGTAATCGTAATCGTAATCGTAATCGTAATCGCAATCGTAATCGTAATCGTAATCGTAATCGTAATCGTAATCGTAATCGTAATCGTAATCGTAATCGTAATCGTAATCGTAATCGTAATCGTAATCGTAATCGTAATCGTAATCGTAATCGTAATCGTAATCGTAATCGTAATCGTAATCGTAATCGTAATCGTAATCGTAATCGTAATAGAAGTCGTTTTCGAATTCGTACTCGTTATCGGAACATAATCGTAACCTTCAATCGTAATCGTATTCGCAATCGTAATAGTAATCGTTTTCGCATTCGTACTCGTAACCGTAAAAGTGGCCAACAGTGGTGCAGGGGATAGATTAGGTACAGCGGGCTGTCACTAGTCACTAGTGACATATTTAGCCCAATAAGGAACGGTGTGATACCACGAGACGTTTTGTTCCGTCTTAATCCTTGAACCTGTAAATTGACACAATGTGGTTGAGTTCAAGCTAACTGATACCCCATACCTATGTATCAAGGTGGTGCTGAGAGGCGGCAGTATATAAGTCTCTGACGAACCATTTTGTTATCCGCAAATATATTCTAAGGTCATTAAGCTTAACTCCCTAAATGTTCGTAAGATCCAAAAAGAAGCCAAATTTTAATATTGTCTCCTACTGACTCAAAAGGCGGGACAGGAGCATATCATATGTTCTCGTTCACCATTTCATCTCCGCAGTTTATCCAGTCATCATGAACTGAGATGATAGTTCAGACGAATGTCTGCCTATCAAACAGTGTCCAGTGATCATAGCTACTTGCGCACATATATTTTGTTTTGGAATGGATATCAACTGTTTTGTACGATTTAGGCCATATCTTCTCGGAATTTGTACTTCCATACCATCTGTCAGTCGTATGCCCTAGAGACGCGTATTTAGGCATGAGCTTTCATGTAGAATGTGCCATACCCACATTATCCATATCAAGTCGATGGAGTAATGTAGCCCCTAATCTCTCCCGCTCTATCGTTCCCTGGAATGTGCCACTTATGGGCAGTTTGTGGTGTCAGTATCACAGATTTCAAAGCTTTTATAGCAGCCTGATTGCCCCAGTAGATATTGAGACGGTGGCGACGTTTCACCGAAGCGTGACAATTTTCCGATTACAGTGAATTCTGCCTGAAAAACACTAAAGTAGTCTGGTAGCCTTTGTGCATGGTTTACACCCACCTCTTTAGATTAAACTGTGGTTAATGTGCTGGCTTTTGTACATGAGAACGTGTGTTTGATCCCTGCCCTACTCACATCTTACATTGCTTTCGAAGAGTGTCACCTCGAAATTTTTGAGTATTTATGCATGAAAAGCATCTAACAACTTCTCCCAAACCAGTGAGCTGTACGCGTTCTAGTTTTACACTCACTGATTGGCTGTCGGTGGTGCAATGGGTGCGCCTCTTGTACTTGAGATCCTGGGTTCGATCCCTGCTCTGACCACCTTACAATTTCTTTCGACGGTGGTCACCTCGCATAGTGACGGCGACACTATCGAGTATTTAGCCATGAAAATGCTTCTCAAAAATACCCTTCGGAACCGGTGTAAAACTGTACGTCCCAATCAGTGAGTATAAAACTAGAAAGCGCACAGCTCACTGGTTGTGAGAAGCTCTCCCCGATTCCTTCATGGGATGTAATGGGAAACCATTTATTTTTTTAATTTTTGATTGGGACCTACAATTTTACACCGGTTTCGAACGGTATTTTGAGAAGCTTTTTCATGGCTACATACTCGATAGTGTCGCCGTCACTAAGCTAGGTGACCGCCGCCGAAGGAAATTTAAGGTGATCAGAGCTACCAACGGGTACAGATCATTTTCCATCACAACAATTTGAGGTCTCTCATGTCGGCTGAATCGAGCGACTTTTTGAGCACTCACAGATTCGAATTGATAGGTCGTCAGCCATCACCCCCTGATTTGGTTCCCTATGGTTTCCATTTACACCCTGACGTCACAAGTACTTGTCGATGTCAACCGTTATTTCGACACCTGAAGTTGCAGTTGGTGCACTCAAATCGGTAAGAATTGATTGAAACCCATGCAAAAGTGTATCGATCTCCATAGAGGATATATAGATAGTGATAGATAATACAGACTTACCTACATTTCTTTTGACGGCTGTCACCTGGAAACTTTCGAGTAGTCGGTCATGAAAAGGCATCTTAAACGACCGTTCGGATCCGTTGTAAACCAGCTGCTCCAAATCAGTTTGGATGGTAATTGTGTCCTGTTCTTCGATCTCCAACGAATTCGACTGAAATTTGATTACTCTAAGTCAAGTGATGTGGTTCGATTGTCTATATCTTTGATCTCAAATGACAGGATTCCCGAAATAGAGAATTTTTACGTTATGGTTCGACTTGAAATAACAAAAATGTAGAGCTTAGGGCAACTTTCTTACGACTAGAATTCGAACGAAAGCTTTGAATTTTATTTCATTTCATTTCATTTATTTAAGGGCGAGTTTCACACTCGTGATTTCACATTAAATGACATTTCAATGACATGCGTGGGGCATTTAAACAACATTTAAATTAAGAATTTTCAACTGTGAAACTGGCCATTATTCCATGGAAATACCGTTACATACTACACCATGTCCAATTGAAATTTGAAAAAAAAATCAATTGAAATTTGAAAATTCTATTTGAAATTTGAAACACTTTAACACTTTTAATTTAAACACATCAATTAAAATTTAAAATACGTTGATTGAAATTTAAAAGACATCAATTGAAATTTGAAATACATCACTTGAAATTTAAAAGACATCAATTGAAATTTATGAGACAGCAATTTAAATTTAAAAATCTAATACATGAAATCGGTTATAAATTTTTAAATTTCAAGTAGTGAATTTTAAAGTTCAATTGATGTGTTTTAAATGTCAATTGATGTGTTTTACATTTTAAGTGATGTGTTTTAAATTTCAATTAATATCTTTCAAATTTCAATTGACGACTTTCAAATTTCAATTGATTTTTTTTAAATTTCAATGGATGTTTTTTAAATTTCGATTGATGTACTTAAAATTTCAAATAGAATTTTTAAATTTCAATTGATGTATTTCAAATTTCAAATAGAATTTTCAAATTTCAATTGAAATTTCTCACAATTAAACTGATATTTTTCAAAATTCAATTGGAAATGGTGTAGTAAATTTGTAAATATTTAATAAGTTAACAATTCAAATAATTTTGTAACACATCGAGGAACATGCACTTGGGGTTCCTCACAACTTCATTAGCAACCCTCGAACTCAGTAGTAAATCTGGCTGGTAAATATTGTGTGTCAGAGGAAAAACAGTCACTGAGACGTCAATGTCATAGAGTAATGTTATTCTCCTCCATCACCTTATCGTGAGACAAAAGAAAACACAAACAAAAAGAAAAACAAAGTGTGTACAAAAGAAACGTAAAACAAAATCGAAAAAATTGCACTGCGTCTTAACATGTTAATGTTAAACATAAGCGAGCTGGGCTACAGAAGTAATGAAAGAGGAAACAACAACGAAATAATTATTATTATTGCGATTGTTATTATTATTATTACAAAATTGTGAAAAAAGCATTTCCGTGTTAAATTTCAGTACTACTGAACCTGAAAGCGCGAAACGCGCTAACTAACACACAAATACAGTCATACACACACGTGGACTTCGAAGTGAAGCGTCGGAACAAACATGTCATAACCATTAAATATTTCAACAAAATGGAATACATAATACGTAGCCAGCCATTGAAATGCCATGGCGTGGCAAGGATCTATTGTCGGGATTTAGGAAGCGATGCAATCCACCGTGACGTATCAGTGATGCGAGTGATATACATTACGAATACGTAATTCTCATTTTATACGCGAGGTAAACAAATCATTACTCACTTATACAGGCAGCCTTAAATTTATGGTATATAGTATATATATGTATCTGTATATGTGTATATATATGTGTGTACATTTATGCTGATACTTAGTGGTGTAACAAAATGAATTTTTAATTTCAACTACATAAATAAATCATAAGGGTTACACATACAAATACAGTACAACAAATACTGTTACACTACACGCTCCTGTGTACATAAAAACTACTTGTTTATTTATAATATCTTTACAAGGGTACTTAAAGGACATACAAACAAGTGTTCGTGAACGCAAAGACGTCCTCGTAAATGCCGGTCAATATTAAAGGCTACATTTAATATTGAAAACAAAATCAAGGGATTTCTAACCTACCACAGTTGTGTTGGATGGGATTACAGTATTTATGTTAAAGACTTCATATCAATTATAATTATTGTTTTGTAAATTTCTGAATATCTTAGGTGGCCTCAAACAAACCAGAGGGGTCAAGGGCCTTTCAAAATGAGGATAACATATTCTCCAACCAGCTCAGCATCTTCAGCTTTTCTCCACCAATTGGTAACATGAAGCTCTCGCAGGCAATATTCTTCCTAGTCTTTCCAGCGAAGTCTTGATCGTCACATTTTTCGTGTGACGGCTTCGAATACCATTTACACAGGTTCATTTTGATCCATTCTACTACATAGATCTAACGCGCTGTTTTGATACGCATAACTATGTCGATGTCGGGATACAGATTATACAGCTCGTGGTTCATCTGTCGTCGATACTCCCCGTTTTCAATTATAGGACCATATACTTTTCAGACCATTTTTCTCTCGAAGACTCTCAGTGATGTTTCATCAGCAGACCCAAGATTCTGCGTCATAAAGCAAGACAGTTTATAAAGGGTGGTGCAACCAAAGCGCACGATGTTGTTAATTGTAAATAAAACAAAAAGTATTCAGAGAATTAACTTAGTATTTTTTTATTATGATACAAGGATCTATGACAATTATATGTGAAAGAAAATATCGGCCAAATGCTCATTACGGCTTCGGTGGCATACCCCTGTCCGATGGTCCATAGTTTCAATGACTCTGAGATATAATTGAGGTTCAATATGGTTAATGTGCCGAATTATCTCATCCGTTAGTTATTCTTCTTGGCTTATTGATATACACTTTATCTATTAAATATCTCCAAAGAAAGAAGTCCAATGTTGTCAAATCACATGATCGTGGCGGCCAATTAACATGGCCACGATGTGAGATTGAATTGAATTTCTCGCGCAAAAGAGGCATTGTTTCGTTGACTGTGTGATAAGTGGCGCCATCCTGTTGGAACCACATATCGTCTAGGTCCATGTCCTCAGTTTCTGGCCACAAGAAGTCCGTTATCGTGATGACCAAAAAAACACGAAGTGCATTTTAATTTGAACGCCCATTTTCGTAAACGGCTTCAACAATCACAACGCGCTGCACAATTCTGTACCTCTCCATGGTTGAATTTCTCAAACACTGAAACAAAAAAATGTGAAATTAAGTTGAGAAAAAACTTGACGTTAAGGTTGGGACTCACAATTAATATTATGGTTGGATCACCCTGTATGAGAGTTTGATATACAAGGTGGGGCAAAAGCCCTTATTGGAAACCCCTATAACTTTTGCACTTGGCACCATATCGTTAGCTGCTTTCTATAAAGCTCCATACGCTAATTTCTCTTTTTTAAGCTCAAATTACAAACAGATGTTTCAAATGTTGCTCTTTCGAACGCTGTCTTCAGAATTTCCATATCACACTCCGTTGCTACGTAAGATACTCAGGCTCAATGATGTTCTATAATCCACTTTCACTTCTAAACTTAAATGCAATTTTTCTCGAAACTAAGTTGATGGCGTATGGAGCGGACTCCATTTGGTTTTGACATTTGTGAAGTAAACAAACGCAGAATTCGAACCGACAAGCCATGAATCGGTTTACTCCGCAAGGGCGCGGAATAATTGTTTAAATTTTTTCCACAACAATTCGTTGGTTGTGTTGGCGCAGCGTGACTTTCGTCGCCGATTTCCTGGCTGTCCGATACAAACTGGACAAACACCGCAGCCATTCGCCTTGAAGAGACTGGATACGACATCTTTCCAAGGCTGGCCGGCTCCGGAGCAGCCGTTTTGCTCAAAATATCATTGCTGTTGCCCAAGATGTCGAAGAGGAGTCCGGAACATCGACCAGACGACGTACATTAGCCGGTGATCCCGACGCAGAATTTTGGTGAAAGATTTCAAGATTTTCCCTTACAAAGTGCGGAAAGTGCATCAGCTGTTAGCTGTTGACCGCCAAACGTGTGTAACCTACGCTCAAGCTATCCTGAACACCTCAACGAATAGGTGGACGATTTTTCACCGAAAATTATCATGATGGAAATTATTATTAGATGGAAATGAACAATAGTTTTTCGGGCCCCGAAAATCTGTGTGTCATCCACGAAGAACCATTACACCCACTCAATATTACTGCGTTGTGTGCTATTTACGCTGGAGGAGTCATCGGGCTATTTCTTTTTTTGAGAACGCCGGGGGCCAAACAACGAGTGTGAACGGCACGCGATACAGAGCCATGATTACTGATATTTTGATGCATTTGGACTGGAGAACATGTGGTTCCAATAGGATGGTGCAACGGCGCACACTGCTCGAGCCACAGCCGATATTCTGAAGGAAACATTTCCGGGTCGCTTAATCTATCGTTTTGGTGATTTGCACTAGCCGGCCACATAACCCGATTTAACCGTTCCAAACTTCTTTTTATGAGGCTTTTTTTTACATTTTAATTTTATTATTCAAGCTCAAGACCATTCAATATCTCTATAATTAGACATATAGCTTTTATAAAAAAAGAAGAAGTTTTGCAAATGCATCCTCATGATTCCTGGCAAACCGCATAGCTATTTCAGGTCTAGCCACAGATCTTCATCAACGGTTGTTTGGTATGCTGCTTTTGAGAATTTCATCAAACTAAATGCAAACGAAAACTCATCTGAATTGAGAATTTTCCACTGTGCAAGTGTTCGAAAAATATCGCAAGAAAAACGCACAAGAAAACATTTGCAAACAGCTTCTTTCCATCTCCAGAGAACCATCGGTCCCCATTAGAAATGAATGAATACGTTCATCAACAAGCCTTAAACTCTTGACGTCCTTAAGGAGTATATTTGCCAAGAATGCGAGGACCTGTCGCCCGAAGTTCTGGCAAGAGTGATGGAAAATGTGTTAAAATGAGCCGGTATGGGCATCAACTCTAGTGGCGGACACTTTTCCGATATCATTTACTCAACTTGATGAAAGAAATTCTAATGGATTGAATAAACAAATTTCACAAGCAGAACTAAAGTTTTTCATTAAAAAAAAAAATTACAACAAAAGTACATTGGGTGAATACTTTTGCCCCACCTTGTAGATGGATCTTTGTTCCTCTAGAGAGGATCTTATCTCTCATTAGGTTGCGTAGCCCGAAATTGCACCTCTTTTCAAGCATAATTCTCCGTTTGATTACCAGGCTGACGTTGTTGCTTCTGTTCACGACAAATTCGAGGTAAATAAATTCGTCCACTACCTCGAAACTATAACCGTTATCAACGTTCATCCCTTTATCCATTATATTGTCTTGTCCTAGTTTACTGCCAAACCCACTTTTGTTGATACCTTCCCAGTTTTTTAAAATACTTGCAGTAACTTCTCACAAATTTCGCGAGCAGCATGTTACTTCTACCGCTGATGGTTCTCTCCAAAAAAAAAAAAAAAAAAAAAAAATGGTTTATCGTTACATTCCGTGAAGGGATTAGGGAGAGCTTCTCAAAACCTGTGAGCTGTGCTCGTTCTAGTTTTATACTCACTGATTGGGAACTACAGTTTTACACCGGTTCCGAGCGTGTTTTGAGAAGAGTCGCATGATCACGATGATCTCTATTGATATATTGAAGAGATCGGATGAGAGGATGTCGCCCTGACTGAGGCCTCGCCACGTACCAAGCGGTTCGGTGAGATCTTTGCCAAGCTTCATTGAAGACTTCTTGTCGGTCAGTGTATTCTACAAAGGCGTGTCAATTTATCAGGGACACAAAGTTCCGACATAGCCTGGTACAGTTTTCCCCGTATCGGGCTGTCGAGGTTGATTTGTTTTTCATGGTACTTCTCCAGGATTTGTGGTGATATGAACATCTGGTCGACAGATGACTTTCCAGCATTAAAGCCGCACTGATAAGGTCCGATCAGGTCTGCAACGAACGGTTTTACTCTTTCGCACATTACGCTCGTGACGAACCTGTAGGTGATGGATAAAAGGAATATTCCACGATGGTTTGAAAATATACCGGGTCGACTTTTGTGAAAACACGACACATTATGCTAAGACTCCAATCGGCGGGCATGCATGCGTCTTGCCAGATTTTGCATATGAGCTGATTCATTCATCTCATAGGGGCCAGTCTTAAACAGCTCGGCAGGTAGTCCATCAGCATCAACGGCTTTCTTGTGTTTAAGCCGGTAAATGGCAGTTCCAACTTCGCTTTGGGTAGAAGGTATTTGCTCAACACCGTCATCTATATTGTAGCCTTCTGGGACAAGTAAACCGGAGAAGTGATCTCTCCATATTCACAACATACTCTGCACATCGGCGACGAGATTTCCGTCCCTATTTATATGAAAGAGGAGCAATGATCCATTTGCGGTGGTTTGGTTTTGTAGATTTCGTTACAATTTATGGGCCACATTCTTCGTTCTGTAAGACTAAATTTCCTCACTCTCCCGCTTTCTCCACAACTGTTTTCTCTTCGTAACCAATTGGGTTTTCGACTGTCATATACTCCTTACACTTTTCTGTCACTCTTCGCGTTGTAACTGACTGAGCAGCGTTCTTTTCTTCACTTGCCATGTGAACCTCTTTATCATAACAGGATTTGTCTTTAAGCAGATTTTTATAACCAAGTAAGATCTCTGCAGAAGTTTTCATAGGGTGGGCAGTGTACTTCCACTGCGCTTCAGTATAATAAATGAGTATAATGAGCTTCTCAGCATAGGCCGTGGCTGTCTCTGGTTAGTGCAGCCTTCCGAACTCCAGTTTTCAATATGTCTGGTTTCTTACTACTTTCGCTTGGCTTATTCTTGTGCGAACCTTCACTGCAAAGGGTAGTGATCCGAATCGAATCGCTGTATGGTTCCCTGGAATTTTTCTCAGTACCCATATAAGCGAGATAGCAAACTGCTTGGCAATCTTATCCAGGAAGAATCGGTAGTTCCTGAAGACAGGAATACAGATTGAAGAGATTTCATAGCAGTCTGACATCAGGCGGCGATGATGTTTCGCCCCAGCTAGTGGCCGTCGGTGGTGCAATGGTTAGTGTGCGCGGCTCTTGTACATGAGATCCTGGATTCGAACCCGGCTCTGACCACCTTCAAATTTTCTTTTGGCGGCGGTCACCTCGCATAGTGACGGCGACACTATCGAGTATCTAGCCATGAAAAAGCTTCTCAAATACCGTTCGAAATCGGTGTAAAAACTGTAGGTCCCAATCAGTGAGTGAAAAATTAGAAAGCGCACAGCTCACTGGTTGTGAGAAGCTCTCCCCAATCCCTTCATGGGATGTAATGGGAAACGGTTTTTTTATTTTTTAGAGGTCAGTTTCTGCGATTTCAATGTCTTCTGGCGCATAGACACTGCAATGGTCTGGTAGCCTTTGCGTAAAGTCAAGTTCTACCCCTTTCGAATGGAGTTCAATACTTTGCCATCCTGTTTGGAGATATCACTGTAGAATCCTTAATAACTACTTTAAGCAGGTATGTGTTCCTTCCAGTCCGTTCTGTTCGGCACAGGAGTAGAGAACTTTCTCACAATGGTAGAAGTGGATGTCACATAATTAATATAATGGGCAGATCCTTTAAAATCCTGCCCTGCCCATGTGAGCTGATTATCCATCTTGAAGAATAGCTTAGGTGGATTTGCCTGGTTAGAAAATCTAGTGGTAACAACTGGAGGACAACCCCAAACCCTAGGTAGGTGTTGTGTGAAGGGCAACCGTGACACACAGTATAGCTATTCTGTGGACTTTTGTCAACAGACTTAGGTAAGTCGATTTTGACAGTACCGGCCACCAAACGACAGTAACGTAGACCAATATCGGATGGCTAACAGCTAAATATATACAATAAATAATTACTGGGTCGAGACCCATGGCCTTCCAATGTCGCTTTTATACAAACATATATTCTAGTGAGTGCACGCAAAGAAAAAACTCGTTCTTCCCAAACGAAATATCAGATAACTGAAGTTCGTTTGGGGACTGTAGTTGACAGAAACGAACTTCTGTTAAGCCATACATGTTATTTCGTTTGGGAGAGCGCAAAAAGTTTGCAGCAAACGAGTTATGAAAATATAAGCTTAAAAACCGTTTGCGAGAAACGAAAAATGGTTCCACCAACTGTACTTTCGGTTACAGCAACCGAGTTGTAGTTACTCTAAACTAACAAAACGATTCCGAGAATTGAAAATCCTTTGCAGTAATCGAGTTAACAACTTTTATTTATGGCTTCCATAAGCTATTTTTTGTTTAAATCCCCTACTTTTATGATATTGGTTTTACCCATAAAGTTTGTCTTAAAAAAAGTTGGAATTTTTGTAAATTTTTTTCACTGTCTACTTAGACGTCTGTCTCGCCTTGCATACAAATATCAACTAAAATCGCAGCAAACTACAACGCGTCAATTGCCCATCCAAGATATATTGACAAGGTAGAAAGAAGCATTAGAGTGTGTGATCACTTTTATGTGTATGCGTGAGTGTATACGGCAAACGAGTGGTTAAACCTGTGTAGACAGTCGTCAGAATGAGAAAATGAGAGATATTTACGTTCTTCGTAATTTGTGCTCTCATTAGAAAAATGGCTAATTTCAGTTATCGCAAACGTTTTTTTAATTTGCGGCACATGTAATTTTGTACGCGTTTGATGCAAACGAAAATTCGTTTGCAACAACATGATACACGTTTACGATATACGAGTTTATTTGGGAGAACTACATGAACTACGTTTGCGATATACGAGTGCGTTTGGGAGAAATACATGAAATGTTGCGAATAATAAATTAATTCAAATCAATTAAAGTGTAGTTGCGGCTATCGAGCAATAAACGTGTTTTTTCTTTGCGTGTGTGTTTAACTGAATTGTCTATTATTTGAACAAAAACCAATAATTTTTGTAGTAGAAAAATGTTCCTGACCCTGTAAGCTTGTACTCGTAGTATGAAGTTTTCATACATTAATTGACAAAGAAATCATTTGTTGAGTGTTTGGATACACTTGTTCGATTCTCGCATGTTAACAAACGTTTTCTATTTTTGCCGTAAATGTAAATTAGGAAAGTTCGTTTACAGCAATGTAAACGGTATTTGTGACAAATGTTTTGCATTGGCCGAAACGTTTCGAGTTTTTCATATAAATTTTAGTATAAATGGCAGAAGTAATATTATTGCTGCAAACGGCCTCCAAACGTTTTATTTTTCGTTCCAAGTGACTGAGCACCTGTCAACATTCTCATTTCCAATATGGTTAGATACGAAGTACACATTGAAAACTTGCATGAGTTTATGACATAAAAGACAAGTTACCCATTTGACATTGACACTAACGATGCCTGTTATATGGTGATGTATCTATCCTTCACACATGTATGCACATATGTTGCACCTATTAGTGTAGCTATATACACAACCGAACAATTATAGAATGGAAGAGAGAGTGAACCACACAACATTCTGGTGGGAAAAAAGTAATAATAATTTTATTAGGTTTAAATTGAAATAATATTTACCACTCATAGTTAAGAGAATTTAATTTATAATTTAATCTAAAACAAATTATTTTAATTTGATTTTAAGAATATATTACTCTTTAGTATGCACTTTATTTTGTCCGACAGTGTACATGACTTGCTCCACGAAAAGGGACCTCTGCGCCGAAAAGAAGTTATTGAGAAAAACGCGTTTAAAAAAAGCGATTCGTTTTTCCGCTACAGAAGAACCACCAAAAAAGCGTGTTAGGAGTAAAAAAGAGTAAAATTTTGATATTTTTGTAATTTTGTACCTTTGATATTGAACTCTTTTTAAATTTCAAATATTATAATATATTTATATTTATATTTATTTATATCACATTTTTAAATTTTTTCATTAATTGTGATCATCTTTACAGGTGATTTGTAAAAAAAACCAAAAGACATAGAAACTTGCGGTTTGCGGCATTTGAAAGAGGGTTTTTTTCCCTATAAGAATCACTCAAAAAGTAAAAAAAAAATTTTTCGGCGCAGAGGTCCCTTTTCGTGGAGCAGGTCACATATACGTTAATATTTGAATTTGAAATTTTTAAATGTTTGCTGCTGCCAACAAGTGGGGTTGTATTCACATATTTGGTTAATATTGTTACGTTGTATTGAAGGTTCCGGAAATGTTGCGTATTTTCTATGAAATCAAACTGACGATTATCATCAACGGACTTATGAAACACTGTATATTATGATAAGATATTGTTGAACAGAAAAGAGCAAAATATGTTGATAGAACCTGCAATAGTTTAAGGTAAATAACTACAACTCAAACGCATTCCTTCCCTATTCACATCTAACCAAGAGGAAAAGGTGAAAGTTCATAGCAATGGAATGCAGCAGATTAAGGTGAATGCCGGGGATAGTCGATGTAGTGATATTGAAATAGTTTCAATATTCAAATACACATACATAATGGGGTTTTCAATAAGAGCGCTACAAAAGTTTTTTTTAAATAAAACAAAACCAATGAAATTCTTTATTCCTGTGAAAGTACGTTCGATGCCATTATGTATGGAACTCGATTTCTTTTACATGGCCACCACGGGCACGCTTGCAGAAGTCCAGACACTGAACCCAATTGTCGACGGTTTTCAAGCATAAATCGGCCGATACTGCTGCAATTTCACGTTGGATATTCGTACGAAGTTCATCAATCGTCGCTGGCTTGTTGGCATAGACCACAGGAAATAATCTAACGGCGTCAAATCGCACGACCGAGGCGGCCAATCGACTGAGCCATTTCGTGAGATAACACGTTCACCAAACTGGGTTTCCAATAAATTGATTGTGGCATTCGCTGTGTGGCATGTGGCGCCGTCCTGTTGGAACCACATGTCCTCCAAGTCCATATTATCCAATTTGGGGCAAAAAATATTCGGTTATCATTGAACGGTAGCGATTCGCATTCACAGTTATGTGCCGGTCTTGATCATCACGGAAGAAGTACGGCCCAATGACGCCGCCGGCCCATAAACCGCACCAAACCGTAATTTTTTCGGGATGCAATGATGACTCATGGATTACGTGTGGATTGCTGCCTGACCAATAACGCATATTTTGCTTATTGACGAAGCCATTCAGCCAGAAATGAGCCTCATCGCTGAAGATGATTTTCCGATGAAAATCCGAATCATTTTCAAGTTGTTGCTCAGCCCAATTCACGAACATGCGACGCTTCTGGTGGTCAAGCGGCTTCAGTTCTTGCGTCAATTTGATCTTGTAAGGATGTAGGCCAAGATCTTTTCGCAAAATTCGCCACAACGACGTCACAGAGATGCCCAACGCTTGAGAACGACGTGTGACAGACACATTTGGGCTTTCTTGAACTGAAGCCTCAGCGGCAGCAATATTCTCGACACTACGGGCACTTCTTTGTCTCACTGGCACGGGAACATTTTGTACTGTGCCTGTGGATTCAATTTTTTCCACTAGACGCTCAATTGTTGATCTGGTAGGACGATTATGACGGCCATAAATTGGACGTAGCGCTCTTAAAGTTGAGGCCACTGACTCCAAATTTCGGTAGTAAATTTTAATAATTTCGACTCGTTGTTGGCTCGTATATCTTTCCATGATGAAATGGCAAACCTTACTGAAGAGAAATGTCAAAAGAGCGGGAAAAAATATGGCGTCGTTTGCTGTCCCTATCGAATTACTTTTGTAGCGTCTCTGTGGAAAAACCCTTTATATCTGCATGCATAACAAAACAGTAAAGGGTGTTCTGTAATTCCACTCTAAAGAAAAAGGAATATTATATGGGTTAATTTTTTGCAGCTCCTAATCATACATGTATACCATTCAGGTAAATATTAACTCATTCCATTCTTCTCTTCGACTACAGTGAAAATCTAATTAATTTTTCCACTGAAAGTGAAATTTAGAACACCCCCTTGTTCAATTTGTGTGTTTCAGATGAATATACTTTTACAAGGGCATGTGCTTGGGTATGCTTGCCTTTCAATGTAAATTGGAAAACGTTTGGCAATTCTTATGACATTTGATAGGTCAAAGGTTATGGCTTGGCAAAACTATTTGCTACCAAGAAGTTTGCATTGAGTTAACTAAATTCTTGACAAACACATCTACAATAAACTTAATAAGAGGAGGATTTTAAATAATTTATTGCAAAGATTTTATAAAGTGGAAGAAAAATTCTGTAGAAAAATGTTTAAAAGTTCGGGTTAAGTTTTAATTTCAAACACATAATCTGTCGATAAGATTTGCTTGCGTTTCGAAACTTAGTTTGTATGAGTAAACAAACACATTTTAAAATATTTTCATGTTTTCTTTGGGGAATTAATTTTCTTCTGTATAATAAATTAAAAAATTGCCTTAGGTAGCAAGAATTGTAAGTGACTTAATGTTCAGTTTGCCGTCGCTCGTTTGTGGCACCCGTTTGTGTTACACCGGTTGTATATGAGAACTGCTCAGACCTTTCGACGACGGTCACCTCGCTTAGTGATGACGACACTATCGAGTATTTAGCCATGAAAAAGCTTCTAAAAATTCCGTTCGGATCCGGTGTAAAACTGTAGGTCCCAATCAGTGAGTCTCAAACTAGGAACCGCACATCTCACTGATTGTGAGAGACTCTCCTCAATCCCTTCATGGGATGTTATGGGACACCATTTGTGTTTTGTCGTTGATCGTTTAGGTACAAGAAGTAATTGAACACTTTGCGTATTATAGCGTTGTCGTTCCTACACAGAAAGAAAAAGCTTCATCAAATTTATGAATTCGTTCATCATTTTGATGAAACGTTTCCTCATTTTCCAACCTACGACACATTTCATTGAATTGATCAAGAGCATTTCATCAATCTTTCATCCATATTTCATCAATAGTTTATGTTGTCTCAACGACAACTTTACATCAAGTTGATGTATATTTGTGATCAATTTGATGTAAGTTTATCATCAAGTTGAAATAAATTTTTCAATATTGTGTTGTAAATTTTTCATCAATTTAATGTAAGTTTGTCATCAAGTTGAAGTAAATTTTCCATCTTTGTGATGTAAATTTTTCATCAATTTGATGTAAGTGTGTTATAAAGTTGAAGTAAATTTTTCACCATTGTGATGTAAATTGTTCATCAATTTGATGTAAGTTTGTCATCAAGTTGAAGTAAATTTTCACCTTTGTGATGTAAATTTTTCATCAATTTGATGTAAGTTTGTCATCAAGTTGAAGTAAATTTACACCTTTATGATGTAAACAGTTCATCAATTTGATGTAAGTTTGTCATCAAGTTGAAGTAAATTTTCACCTTTATGATGTAAACTGTTCATCAATTTGACGTAAGTTTGTCATCAAGTTGAAGTAAATTTTCACCTTTGTGATGTAAATTTTTCATCAATTTGATGTAAGTGTGTTATCAAGTTGAAGTAAATTTTTCACCTTTGTGATGTAAATTGTTCATCAATTTGATGTAAGTGTGTTATCAAGTTGAAGTAAATTTTACACCTTTGTGATGTAAATTTTTCATCAATTTGATGTAAGTTTGTCATCAAGTTGAAGTGAATTTACACCTTTATGATGTAAACTGTTCATCAATTTAATGCCAGTTTGTCATCAAGTTGAAGTAAATTTTCCATCTTTGTGATGTAAATTTTTCATCAATTTGATGTAAGTGTGTTATCAAGTTGAAGTAAATTTTTCAACTTTGTGATGTAAATTTTTCATCAATTTGATGAAAGTTTGTCATCAAGTTGAAGTAAATTTTTCACTTTTGTGATGTAAATTGTTCATCAATTTGATGTAAGTTTGCCATCAAGTTGAAGTACATTTTTCACCAATGTGATGTAAATTATTCATCAATTTGCTGTACATTTTCGCCAATTAGATGTTAGGTTGTCAGCAATTTGATGTAAGTTTGTCATCAATTTGATGTAAATTGGTCATCATATTGATGCAAATTGGTTGTTAGTGTGTAGCCAAAATCTTTGGGCTATTTGTCTCTATAAAACGTTCAAAAAACAGGGTATAAGTCTACAATGAAAATGCTCATAGCTTGGACATTGGTTTCTATCCTTTGCACTATTTTCTATTATGCATTTATTTTCAATATTCTACTAGTTTTTTCTTTTTCTCTTTATTTTTTCAATACTACGTCCATACTTTGAATTGATTCCACTAATTATATCTAAAGTCTAATGATGAATCAATTCATTGAAGATGAAAAAGGTGAAATGAAAGGAAAAAGGCGAACAATCTTCACACTGAAGAACATTTTCATTGAGGTGATAAAATTTGTCATTAATTCAATGCAGAACAATTGATGAATATTAATCATCGATTTGATGTAAAGATTTGCCATCAGTGTAGCTACTCAAATGAATAGTCTGCGGTAAAACCTTCTCACGATAAACCACGGTAGTGTGAAGAGGGTCGCATTATGAAATTTCACAAGAATGCTGAAGATTTGATACCGCTTCTGTCAGCTGCAACTCGCGCTTAATCGCAGTAGTATGAAAACAACAATAGAGATTTGAACTGATAATTTAAAGGGTATAAAACTACGATTGGAGTATCAGTATACTGTTTCCTGTACTTAAAAATGGAGCTACAACTGTATTTCCCTTTTATAGTGAAATCAACCCTATATCTTTCGCGTGCGAGGTCCTCTGAAGCGTAAAGCGCGAACAATAGAAGTCTGGGAATGCATACCTGCACGCTGAAAAATAACGGCATCTCCAAAAAATAATTTCCCAAACATATTCCGCAGGAACCATGTATATGTTTGCAACACACTTCAAACATTCATATGTTTGCGAGTCCCAAACACACTTGTATTTAAATGTAAACAGTATCATGTTTACTGGCCAACATGTATACTTTTACGTGGAAACATGTGCTTTTCATACCAAACATCCATATACTACGTGGAAGCATTCGCATGTTTCCCCCAAACCTACGTATACTTACGTGGAAACATATGCGTATTTCCTCCCAAACATAATAATATTTAGAAACGATTTATTCTTTGATTTCAATATATATGAATTATTTATTATAATTAATTTTATCAATATAAATCCACATTTATAAATAATTAATACAAACAATTACAAGATTAGAAGGCCCCATTTTGCGTTAACTTGCACTGAATGCATTATATGTTTTATTCATGAAATGGGAATCTGCTGCTCTTTTGCTTCTCCTTTCTTTGTTGTCTCTCACGTTTTTGTTTTCAGAAGGTTTCAGATATGCGTTGGTTATCACTATGCGTTGGTACACAAATAATATTCAAATCTTGTTCATGCAAACGAAGCGTGGATTAATTACTTGTGTTTTTTATTGAACTTATTTCACAAATGGTCCGCCGACCCGATTTTCTCAGTAAAGGCTCGGACAGCAGACGGGCTTCACGTTGTTGCCCTATCCAGTATGTTTCCTCAAGATCGTTTCTCACATTGGTAGCACACATACATATATACGAAACACATACACACAGAAACCAAAGCAACATCACAAACCAATTAATCGTCCAAGTCTTCGTTTATTCGTTTTTCACTGATCAAGCGCCTTTGATGTCCACTGCCGATGAACCATTGATGACTGAATACACGAAACTAAAACGCAATACATAATTCAAAATAGGAAACACTGACTCATCTGCAATTTTCACACACATTGAGGAATATTTATGAATTACTGACTGGGAGAATAATGCAAAAATACAGATACAAACTTACAAGAATTAACTCTCTCGTTCTTCCTCTTTTATTCTCTTGCTGTCGAGAGATCATAAACAGTGCAATAAACATAACTGTATTTGCATCACAAACGCAGGCATATTTGAGTCACAAACACATATATTATAACATATTAATCATTGTGTCTCAAACATGTAATATTGAATAGCAAACACAATGTGTTTGGACACAAATATATTTTATTTGCGACATGCTCCAAACACACATTAAATTTGCATCCAAACAACAACAAAAATACAGATTTTTCAGCATGTGATCGGATCCCGTTCACTTTAGTTCTGGAATACTCAAGCCGAGTAGATTTGTTCTTTACGCTTAATACTGGGAAAACCCCACGATAAGTGAATCAACTCTTATTATAAAGCAGCCTTCGATGGTCCGACACTGTAAAACTCCTTCGAGGCTTTAACGGAGCTATATCAACCTTTGCACGATAACACAGAAAAAGAACTAAATCACATGAGGTGTCAGGGGGCACTCGGTTGGAAAGAAGTTCATTTTCCTATATATTATGTACTAGTTAGTTCCAACACGCCTAAGGCGCCCGTTGGAAAGCACGATAATTTAAATGGATCCTTAAGAAAAGATACTTTTTGTAAAATGACAAACTTTTTATAAGAAAAATTTTTTTTATAAAATACATTTTCTTTTTGAAAAATGTGTATTTTTAGGTACCTCTTGTAAGAATGTATCATATTTTCCTAAAAGGTCCTTTTTACAGAGAGGTACTTCTTTTATTAAAAGCTAATATAATTTTTTAAGAAAAGACACTATTTTTAAGAAGAAGTACATTCTGAATTTTTTTTAAAAAAAAAGTACTTTTTTTTAAGAACAGGTACGTTTTAAAGAAGTGGTACTCTTTTTAGGAATAGGTTATTTTTTTGAGAAAATGTACTTATGAATTTTCAGAATGGATACTTATCTCAAGAAAAGAAAAGAAAAGAAAAGGTATTATTATATTTTTAAGAAAAGGTACTTTTAAGAAATTGAATTTTTGTAAGAAAATTTATTTTTTTAAGAGAGAGTATTTGTTTGAAAACAAGGGGTTTTTTAAGAAATGAGAATTTGTTTTAGAATTGGTCCTTTTATCAAGAATAGGTAAATTGTTAAGTGTAAGTAATTACCTCAAGAAAAGTTATTTTGTTTCACAAAAAAGGTACTCGTGAAAAAAAAGGTACTTTTAGAAGAAAAGGAAATTTGTTGTAAGAAAATTTACTTTTTTACGTAAAGGTACTTATTTAAAGAAAAAATTACTTTTTTTAAGAAAAGGTACTTTTATTAAGAAAATTTACTTTTTTTTAAGCAAAGGTACTTCTTTAAGATACGGTATTTTTTGTAAGAAAAGGTACTTTGTTTAAGAATATGAATGGGTATTTTTTTGAGAAAATTTACTTTTGTTTAAGAAAAGGCACTTATTTAATAAAATGTTCTTATTTTTAAACTTCTTTCACTTTGGCTTTTCTAAATTTACTTTTTATTCGGTTCAAAACTACAATATATGTACAAAACAGGCTCTACCTAGAAAATTTCCCATTAAACAACAAATTTCTCCTAGTCTAGACACAAACCAAAGTAAGAGTGTAAGAGTAAGTGTGCTGCCAAATGTAATTCCATGCTCAGGGTTGTATTTCATGGATTTGTCAGTCTTGCACTTTGGGTTTTCTATATTTACTTTTTATTGGGTTGAAAACTACAATATGTAATAAACAGGCTCCACCTAGAAAACTTCCCGTTAAACCAAACCAAACCAAACCAAAAGTACCCTATGTAGTTGATAATAATGGGTTGTAATAAAATATTTAAAAAAAAGTTGTTTAAAATTTTTTGATTTAGCCCCCATCCCGCAACGTGCGATAAGGAACTTCGTTCCAAAAAAAGTTCCTTTTTTTAAGGAAAGGTACTTTTTGTAAGAAAATTTACTTTTTTAAGCGAAGGTACTTCTTTAAGATAAGGTATTTTTTTTAAAGAAAAGGTACTTTGTTTAAGAATATGAATGGGTATTTTTTGAGAAAATTTACTTTTTTTTAAGAAAAGGCACTTATTTACAAAAATGTGATGTTTTTAATCTTCTTTCACTTTGGTTTGTCTAAATTTACTTTTTATTGGGTTCAAAACTACAATATATACTAATCATTGGTTATAGACTCCACCTAGAAAACTTCCCATTAAACAACAGATTTTATAACATATGTTAGCCTGGACACAAACCAAACCAAAGGTACCCAATACAGTTGATAGTACTGGGTTGTAGCATAATAGTGTTAAAAGGAATTGTTTAATTTTTTTTCATTAAGCAACGTGCGATAGGGTAATTTGTTCCAAAACTAAATTTTAAATTTAAAATGGTATGAGTTATCTGTGGGAGAACGTGGATAATCGGAGTTAACCTTCGCAATTCGATACTCTTGGTCTGTATAAAAGGGTCGTACGTCATGGCCCTTAGAACTAATCAAAAATTGCGAAGATTTAAAAGACATTTCTTTCTAGACCCCACAGTTTATTAAATTGTCAACTTTAAATCGTCTCATTTCTTATTCTAATTTTCTCATTTAGATGTGATATTTGTTTGGAAAATTTGTGATAGTTTTCGAAAATAAATAAATGTAAATTTAAGCATTTAATTTAAGTGTTTTCGTTCATAATTTAAACACAACTTCTAGTCTTATTTGATATATGAATCCCACTATATGTTGTCCATTGTATTCTGTGATGAAAGAAAAACTGATAATTTTGTTGGGATTGTAGGAAGAGAAAAAATAAAATAAATAGAAAAAAAGTCTCCACTCATATGTTTGCATGTTTCCTTGGTTTGTAACATGTCTGGTTTCGCTATTCCTTTGTATTATTCTATTTCATTCTGCCGGCAAAATCATTTAAAAGGAAACTAACGAGAAACTTAAACAGGAAGGAAATGTATATATGGATATATGTGTGTAAGTGATGCACACACTTGTGCTCATATGTACACACACACACACACACACACCGAAATATGCTCACATATCCTTTGAATAAACCAACAAGAGGAAGAAATATAATGTATTCTTTATTTAAGTTTTTTTGTGTTAGTTTTCCAAGTGAAATGAAATGAAGCATTGATAGAGATTTCTACAAAAGTTGTCCTGTTTTTTTTTTAAATTATAAAAATAATATAAATATCTCTAACACACGATGTTAGGCGTCAATGAGTGGTACTTGCTTAAGGGGTTAGGTGCATTTAATTATGAATACGTCTAAGAGAGAGCCTAAAGTAGCGTTCACAATGGCAGCAACGTATTTGTAATTCAAGCCTTCTCGTTCCCACTCACAGTATTGCATATAATGCCCTCTCATGTTTTTCGTGAAATTGGAATTCAAATTTGTCATAGAAGTAGGTTCTACTTCTACTTCAAATTGGAATTTGTTCGAATCAGTTTATTCTACTGACCGCTAGGGGCGCTCTACTTCGAATTTTGTTTTAAAACTTGAAAGCATGAATGAAAATGTAAACATTTTGTATCAAAACAAACATTTTAATAAATAATATCTGTAGAATCTGCCAATAACAATAATTTCACATATAATTATGATTTTTTATTACCAAGAATACAACACTGTCGCTGGCTTTCGAACAAATCAGCTGATGCAAATGTGAAATGTGTAGTTGTTTGTAGTAAGTGTAGTTCGCGCCAATTTTATTAATAAACAAAAGAAAAATGTTTAAAAAAAGCTGACATTTTCAGGTTTATCGAAACCGTCCAAGGCCATGACATATTATGGAACATAAGTTTCTAAACATTTCTATAGAAAAATTTTAAAACATTTCTAAAGAAAAATTTGAAAATATTTGAAATTTTAAAATATTTCTATAGAAAAATTTTAAAACATTTCTAAAGAAAAATTTGAAAATATTTCTATAGAAAAATAGAAATGTTTAGAAACTTATGTTCCATAATATGTCATGGCCTTGGAATTTGACAATATTTCTATAGAAAAATTTGAGAAGATTTCTATAGAAAAATTTGGAAACATTTCTATAGAACAATTTTAAAACTTTTCTAAAGAAAAATTTTAAAACATTTCTATAGAAATATTTTAAAACTTTTCTATAGAAAAATTTGAGAACATTTCTATAGAAAAATTTGAGAACATTTCTATAGAAAAATTTGAGAACATTTCTATAGAAAAATTTCAAAAAATTTCTATAGAATAATTTTTAAACAATTCTATAGAAGAATTTTAAAAGATTTCTATAAAATTTTACAATTTTTCTATAGAAAAATTTTAAAACATTGCTATCGAAAAATTTTAAAACTTTTCTAAAGAAAAATTTTACAACTTTTCTATCGTAAAATTTTAAAACTCTTCTATAGAAAAATTTGAAAAGTTTTCTGACGGAAAACACTTAATACTTTTTGCTCCGGGTAGTGGTACAAATCTGAGGTCCGTGTCTCACATTTAATTTTTCTACTTTGTACTGTTTGCTTTTTCGTTTGTAGTGCAATTCTCCATGGTTTTCAATCCCCAAATATGTATTCTGCTGTATAATGTAAACAATGTTGCCAGTCAGCTGTTTTTTCGAACTTATTCGAACAAATTTGTTGCTTGCATTGTGAACGCCTGTTGAATTTGTTGCTATCATTGTGAACGAGCCTTAATTGTGATCATGCACAGTCCTACAAAATTTAAGCGACGTGCAGCATATTTATATATTTTGAATATCGGAAAATAATTTGTCACATTTTATTTATTTAGATCTGTTCTTTTATTTGAATTTGAATTTTATTGACGAATTTTTGTTAGTTTTTGGGTAATGTATGAGAAATTCATACTACAAGCTTACAAGTCATGAACATTTTTCTAATTGAAAAGTGGTTGGTTTTTGTTGGAAATAATAGACAATTCAGTTCAACACATACTCACTGGCATGACTACTTTCGAACTCCGTGACAAGTTCATCATCACATGTCTAAATACTGTGCCTGAATTGATACCATCGGTTGATCATCAATCGTATATATACAAACCCAAATATGTAATTTACATTTTCGAATTTGTATCGATCGAAGATCCCCCAGTAGCAACACACACTAAAAGGTCCATAATTCCAACACAAGAACAGAAAGCTTTTTACGTCCATGTTCTTCTTTTCGTCTTACATACTCGCATTGTTGCAGTGCTTTTAGGCGAGTTTGTACTAAAGGGTTTTTCAACAGAGACGCTACAAAAGTAAATCGATAGGGACACCAAACGACGCCATATTTTTTCCCGCTCTTTTGACATTTCTCTTCAGTAAGGTTTGCAATTTCATCATGGAAAGATATACGAGCTAACAACGAGTCGAAATTATTAAAATTTACTACCGGAATTTGGAGTCAGTGGCCTCAACTTTAAGACCGCTACGTCCAATTTATGGTCGTCAGCGATGAGGCTCATTTCTGGCTGAATGGCTTCGTCAATAAGCAAACGAAAAAACCACCAGTTCCAACAGAGTTTTGCAGCATAAACTATTTTTTCCACAGACAAATTATTTTTTTTCCTTTCTTTTCAAAGATGTAACCATATCTTGGTGTGGGATACATATCTTTTATGGGTCAGTTATGACTCTATGCACCGTGAACTCTATTTAAACTTGTGAGTACAGTTTTCCGATGTTCTTCTCGTTTATAGAGAATTATTTATAGCACAGAACTAAATCCATAAAATATATGCGATCGATCGGGTACACCTTGATCGAAATACGAGTTTGGTTTCCTCATGAGACATTTGCAGTTTCAAATTTGCTGCCCCAAACTCGAATTTCGCTTTTTAATGTTATTACAGACTCGTATCGGCCTCGAAACGGATCCGCCAAATCGCACTTTCACTGATCCACTGGTCTATGTTTATACGGACCCCTAACTGGTACGAAACAGATTTGTTAAATATCAATTTCACTGATTCGATTTTTATAATTTTACGGACTCGTAACAGGGTCGAAACGCATCCGCATTTGGTTTTGCGCACATTCAGTAATTTGCCTCAAAGATTCTGAAAATAGGAAGCAACCTTTTGAATACAACTAGATCAAACGAACAAAACTAAAACACCATGTGGCTGTGTATTTTAGCAGTTTATTTGTGTTTTATGCTACAACTAGAACCACAGTGTGTCATCTGAATCCGTCTAGAATTCGAGGCGGACTAGCTCTTCAATAATTTAAAATTCCTATAGAAAAAAGAATAATTTTTTCTACTTTTTTGGCTACGTCTCGAATACGGATTGATTTTTTTATTAATAAAATGTGTTTAACACGGATTCACTTTTAGCATTTTTCTGAGGATTCGAACTAAATTCTCAATCATCCTAACTTCCCCTAAGTTATCAACTCGCAACGGACTTCATATTCGAATCAGTTTCCGGTTGGTCGTTTTTAAATAAAAATGTGTTCGAGACGGATTCACTTTTAGCATTTTTTTTGGGAATTCGAAATGGATTCGTCCTAAATTCTCAATCGCAATTTGATGTTTTTCAATAGTATGTTTTTATGGTCTCGAAACGCGTTCGAAACGGAGCACAGTGGTCGAAAAGCCTCATCTAGCGGTATTTAATTAATAGCGCTTAGGGAAATTTTTTTTTTATTTGTGTAACAATTTTTTTTAGTTGCTAATAGATTAAGCTGCAATGGTAAACTAAAATTTTTGCTTTAAAAAATATATTTATATTTTTTTTTTTAAAGTTGAAACTTTTTTCCATATTTTAGACATTGTTTACTTCATTCAGGAAAACATAATAAAGTTAATATATTTAATGTTTCACATTGTTTTGGGCTAAACTTCTTTAAAACTTTAATATTAAAAACCTTTTTTTTTAAATTATTTATTATTATTTATTTATTTAAAAGTGAGGAAAACAAAATTTTAAATTTTTTTTTAATTTTTCAAAATATTAAAATTTTTTATTTTAATGACATAATTTTTGTGTTAAATAGCTTAAGCAGAAATTTTAATTATTGTTCATCAGAAGATGACAAGCTTTCATCTGAACAAAGATCCTCATATTCTACATTTTTATCAAATAGAAGTTCAAGCGCTTCTTTATCTAAAACAACATTTTTTTTAAATAGCTTTGGCTTTTACGCAAAGATGATATAACAGGATCGGATGAACATAAAAGCACATGTATCAAATCCTCCATCGTATTTTTCCTTGAACTTTTTCGTGTATGGTGCTCGCGGTAATTTCGGAAATCTTTGTTTCTTGCTTCTAATGCTTCTTGCGACATTTGTCCAATTGGAAGTGGGACGGCATTTATAATGTCAGCTCCATGAACTAAAATTTTGTGAATTGAGCAAGGCATATAAAACCATGGATATTCTTTTACAAATAGTTGAGCTGTTTTCATAGAATATTGCCGAAAAGATTCAATATTAATTTGATATCCGCAGGTAATGGACCGTAGGATCACACTGAATCTATGAATCAGCTGTTCGCTTACACCTGTTAATTGGGATGCTAATTTTGGTTGCTGAAAGAAACGCCTGGCAGTATTACCGTTGTTGGTGTTTCCAGAACCAGCCATTGGAATATCAGCCAGCAGAGACATATGTTCTTTCAATTTTTCTTGAATGCAGAATTTATTTTGTTTTACAACATCTTTGTCTGCATCTCGAATTTGCCATTTTTTTTTATTGGTAATCTATAAGCAAGATGCAAAATACACTCAAAGCATCGAATCCATGCGTGCAAAGTAGATAAACCAAAATTAAACAACTGTTCGTCACATGGAAGAGTCAGAACCATATTAAGGTCGTTCATTATTTTCGGGGTAGTTTTGCAAATACCGCAAGTTTGAGATGAAGATTCCCCAATTACACTAAATGTTTTTCCATCAATCATTGTCATGTGAAACTTATGGTGAACATGAAAATTGTGCACAGATGTTGGTTGTATTTTTACTATTTGTGCATTTACATTACCTACTTCAACACGAACTAAGTCTGCAGTTTCTTTCTGGCAAAGTATTTTAAAGGGTCTACAGTAGCGAGTTGAAGATGGCCTTGCATTTTTCCAAAGAACAGTGGATCCATATACCACTTGCAAAGGCACAATGCAAACTGCAAGTAAATGTTCGTCTGTCATCATACTTTCAGCATCGCTAAAACTTTGCCTATAAGTTGAATGACCGCTACTTCCATCACAGCCCCATTCATATATTGCTGTTACTTTTTCCGTGGAATGGGCATCAACATCAATATTTTGAAATGCATTTGAGTGAGCCTCAACAATTCTTGCAATGGTATGGTCCACCAAGTTCTGCAAAGGTACTTCAGCAGAAATATCTGAAACGTGTACACGATAGGGATAGCACTTCTTTTTTTTGCTGACAGGAGAACATCATATGCTGGATAGATGTTAGCATGTCGCACTTTTGCATCAGCTTGCATTATCTTGTAAGAATGCTTTGTATAACCGCCATCTATATACAGGGCCAAAACGTCCTCTGGTGTATACTTAACATGAGGTTGGGCATCTGATTCAAGACATGTCTTAATTTTTCTAACCACACCTTCATCATCATTCATCATTGACACTACTTTGGACGCACTTCGCTTTCCCGCTGTGTATAAGCTGGAGCTTGCTGCTACCATAAGCTCATCAGAAGAAGCTCGGTTAGTTATAGATGAAACTTTTCGAAGCTGTGTCCTTGCAACGCAATTTGCGAATTCCTTTTCCTTTCGACCAGGACCACTTGTAGAATCAACTAACAAAAGAAGCTCGGTTAGTTATAGATGAAACTTTTCGAAGCTGTGTCCTTGCAACGCAATTTGCGAATTCCTTTTCCTTTCGACCAGTACCACTTGTAGAATCAACTAACAAAAGTGGGCTATCTAACCACTCCTTATTGTTTTCCTTAAACCTCTGGCAAACTCTGTGGCAACTTTTCCATTTTTCTACCAATCCAGAGTTGAAACTTCTTAGCCTTCTACTGATTTTACGGCACTGCTCGTCATTATAATTACTCCGTTTGATGACAGTAGCAAATACATGGGCCCACATGGCACCAAATATTTTGGAAGGAATTTCCTCATCGCGCCATATTTCAAAAAGTTCTCCGTTGGAAATCGACATTGTTCCTAAAAATTTAAATTTTGTAAAAATGGGCAAAAACAAGCACGTGATTTTGAACAATTACAATAACAACGAATGATATTACTGAACAGAAAAGGAATTAGCTTGAACACGTTTGAGTTTCATTAGTTACATTCCACGGAAATCTCGCATTAACTAATTTTAAACAGTTATTACGAATACTAACTATACCTACACTTTATCATTGAAAATACAAAAACACGTCACAACAATTATTATTTTTTAGTTAATACCTACCCTTAACTTTAAATCAAAACACTTTAATTGCACTAAAATATTACTGATTTCCTAATATAGCGAAATTCGATACGCGTCGCAAAGAGTCGAGAATGTTTTCCACAGCACTTGCTGTAATATTTTTTATGTTTGACAGCTCACAGCTGTGCGAATATGCAAAGCAAAATAAAATCGATAGTACTAATAAAATCAGTGGACACTTAGTTACCGGAGGCAAAACAATTTTAACAGCATTTCATAATTTGAAATTTGAATTAAATCCCGCTAAATCTGGCAAATCGACCACTGTGCGGAGCCGCCAAACCGCCATTTGGCAGGTTCACTTTTTTATATTTTTTCGGCTGTTGCGAATTAAAAGCAAGACAAAACTGATGGTGTCGGCGACTAGACAAACCTCTCGACTTGGTCCGCACTTGAACGTTGTCAACTGATTTAATTTTGAGGTGGTAGATGAATTTATCTACCTTGGATCCGCCGTGAATAAGGACAACAACGTCTCCTTTTAGCTCAATACACTTAGTGCAATGGTTCTTCAATTTTTGTATCCCGTTCAAAAAAGTAGGATTTTTCGAGGTCCCTAAAATAGGCATTTGTTTGATCAATAATTTTATCGTTGAAATCTGAAATCTGAGGTTCGGAAATAGGAAATAGACACAGGCGGCTAAATCCGGAGAATATGGCGGATGAGGTACCAATTCCTAGCACAATTTAGGAAAGGGTATTTAGAGGCAGTGAATGTATACATATTTTGCAACTTGTTCCAATGTTATATTTGGAAATATTCAAATATTTTATGCACCTTGATAAGAGTTGAGTACAAGTTTTGAAAGCTAATTTGAAACAAATCGTACGTGATAAATTATTTAGAATTTGGGAAACTGTTTCGAATGAGTTCTGTTAAATGCTACATTTATGGTCTATATACCTGATACAAATTTCGAATGTTTATATATCATGCCTGTTTTTTTTTTGTTTCATCATGCCTGTTGGGTCAATTTTATACTGGCAAACAACAAATCTATCCATTATATTCCATTGACATTGCCAACATTGAATAGAACTTTTCAAAAACAAAAATTTTGTGTCTGATCTCAGTCATTTGCCAGGTTTTTTTTTTTTTTGGCTGACAACATGAGGATGTCCGTTATTGTGCAATAGAACTACATGCAAGTTGTAGTAGTCCTTAGGCAAATCCACCCTACTACATTGCATCCGTTAACTGTCATATGTGTACGTGGGGGTACGATAGTATATAAAACTTTAGGGTGTCGCGTATTCGTTTCTCTTCAATTTTCAAACAAAGAAATTTTTAAATATATTTGTCGATGTCATAATATTAAGGGTGTTTTTTTTTTTTTATTTCCCGCTAAACTAATTTTTCAAACGACTTTGTAAGGGGATCGGCTTAAAACCGTTTGATATCGCTTAGCTCCCCCATGCAAAGTGATCGAAACATTAGTTTAGCAGGGAATAAAACAACAGTCCTATTCTTTATAAGAATTAAAAAAAACTGGTTGCCTTTTAAAAAAGTTATTCTCAGGATCCTTAGTCTGCTTGTTTTTTGTTAAAATCATGCGAAAACACTAGGATATTCGATATTTGAAACCGACAAAATAACTGGTCACCTCATGTGCATGTGATTATAAACAAGTGCTTGTGGAATATTAATTTTTTGTGTCGTCTGTGCATTTGAAATTTTTGGACTGCCTCCATGCAACACTAACCGTTCCTACTCAGGTTTTAGAAGAATTACATTGTCCAGACTTCGTCTTTAGTCCGTCTTACATAATCTGTTTGACAAACAAATAATGATGATGATAACCATGATGATGCTGTCCATGATGATGATGATGATAATGATGACAATGACGTGAACACCATATCAGCTACAACAACGACGACGACAGTGATGCAAGGTGTGGTGGCATATAGCGATGCTGTTATTGATGCAACTTCATCATCTTCCTGCAGTGTTATGATATTCACATATTTGTACATCTGGTGGAGGAACAAAAATTTCAATAATCGATTAATGAATGCATAGAGACACTTCCACCAACCCTCTTCCGATGATTGTGCGTATACGTTACTTTAGAGATGAGGACGAGTACAAACATCCCCATTTATAGACGTTGCTCGATATCAATGCAATGCAATGATGTTGGCGATGATGATGAGGATGCAGCATCAGTAGTTTGTCACTTGAATGAGTTTAAAAATTTTTTGTTCGATTTTTTTTTGTCCGGAGGAATTGAAGGTCGTTCAGATTGTTAGGTGACATTGAGTATTGTGGCCAATTGGTTGTTACGAGTTTCCATTACTTAACTTTATAGTTAAATGTAATTAGTCTAGAAATTATAGTGTGTTGAGTTAACAAAAAAATATATCGAGAGCTTATATTCAATACCTGCTATACGCAAAAAAACAATTTTTCAGGAGAAGGAAAAAACAGTTTATTTTCCGAACTCTCGAAGATTGAATCTTTAAATAATTTTTTATGCAGTACCCACTAATAATTTTAACAAAAATACTAGAAGAAAATTTACTTCAATCTTCGAGAGTTCGGAAAATAAACTGTTTTTTTCTTCTCCTGAAAAATTGTGTTTTTGCGTATAGCTGGTATTGAATATACGCTCTCGATATATTTATCAGAATTACTTTAACCACCAGCTAGGAGATGATAACTGATTCAATGCAAGGCTAGGGATTACAATTAGATTCAAACTATAGACTACCATTTTGTAACCTCCGCTCCATTATCAAGGTGTATTGATATCCGTCTATACTTGGTACTGATTGGATAAAGGGGCGTGGCACCGCCCATATAGCTTGAAATTTAAAATGGCTATATCTCATGAACTGTCAGAGATATGAAGATGAGATTTGGTAAATATGTTGTTGGAACAGTATGAATTACAGCCAGCGCGGAAAAGGGCGGTGCCACGCCCCCTTTGAAAGAAATCGATATAACAGCCATAACTATAGTTTGAAACGTAATGGAACAACAAATTTTGTTCACCCTTTGGCATTAAAAAAATTTTGAAGGCAAAACGTAGTTTGCCGGGTCCAGCTAGTATTCCATAAAGAGAATGAGACTGGTTTATGCTCTTTTACTCAGACTCTCTCCCTGAGAGCGGAAAAAGAGTGCAATAATTTCTCTATACTATTCAATACTTTTTGTCGTCGCTCTGTTTATGACAAAACAAAAACAATTATTTCAGTGAGATAAAAATTGTTTTATTTATTTAAACAATATTACATTTAATGTTAAAGCAGATTTAAGAAAAATTAAAATGCAATAGCAAAAGAGCCTTCAGCACAAAAACTATTCTTTTTCAATGTACCATTTACTAATGTGTTCATATAAATCGAATAGGTACCGTGTAACAAAAAGGTGTTAACACATCGCCCGTGAGTTCGAACACTCATTGATTTTTTTTAACAAAAGGTACTGTTTTTAAGAAGAAGTACTTTTTGGAAGAAAAAACCATAATAGTAGGAATTTTTTTGCAAAGAAGTACTTTTTTTAAGAACGGGTATATTTTAAAGAAGGATATATTTTAAGAAAATATACTTATTGTCAGAAAGGCTATTTATCTCAATAAAAGAAAAGCTATTAATTCAATTTTTAAGGAAAGGTAATTTCAAGAAAATTAATTTTTAAGGGAAGGTACTTTTGGCTAATGTATGAGAAATTCATACTACAAGCTTACAAGTCATGAACATTTTTCTAATTGAAAAATGGTTGGTTTTTGTTGGAAATAATAGACAATTCAGTTCAATACACACTCATTGGCATGACTAGTTTCGAACTCCGTGACAAGTTCATCATCAGATGTCTAAATACTGTGCCTGAATTGATGCCATCGGTTGATCATCAATCGTATATATACAAACTCAATTCTGCAATTCACATATGTGAATTAGTATCGATCGAAGATCCCTAAGTATCAACATCTCTGAAAGGCCTATAATTTCAACAACAAGATCAGACACAATTTTTCCACCATGTTCTTCTTTTTCCTAATGCATTCTCGCATTGTTGCAGTGCTTTGAGGTGAGTTTTAATCTATATCACAGAGTTGTATTTTTCCGTAGTATAGCATTTTTGAAGACCGTGCTAGTGTCAAAACCAACCATTTTTCAATTACAAAAATGTTCATGACTTGTAAGCTTGTAGTTAGTATAAATTTCTCATACATTAACCAACAACTAACAAAACTCGGCCATACAAATTCAAATTGAAATACAGGGTGGGCCAAAAGAAACCAAGGGGTGTAAAAGTTTAATAACTTTTTCGTTTATTAATTTTTTTTATTTTTTCTATCAGATTATATAGACAACACTTGGAGAATTTATAATGGAGAGGTTCACAACTGAACAGAGAGCCAGAACAATAGAATTTTATTATTTAAACCAGAGATCAATTATTTTAACGCAAAGACCATATCGTCGATAAGCAGAATAAGCAGGACTGTAGGTTCCGGGGTTCTCAAAATCCAAGAACCATTCATCAACGCCATCTTCGAGAATGAAGATGGAAGTGCTGTAACCGTAAATGGAGAGCGGTATCTGTTTATGATAGAAAATTTTTCACGTCCTGCTCTTGAAAACAGACCTGGTATGTGGTTTCAGCAGGACGGAGCCACTGCCCATACTGCCCGAGACACAATGGCACTTTTAAGTCAAATTTTTGGAGAGCGAATAATTTCCAGAAATTCGGAAATTATTTGGCCAGCGCGATCGCCAGATTTGACAGTACCCGACTATTTTCTTTGGGGTTATTTGAAGCAGCGAGTGTATGTGAACAAGCCAGAGACAATCCTTGAACTCAAGGCAAACATTGTTGCAGAAATTCGAACGCTACAGCCACAAGTTTTGAAGGATGTTATAGAAAATGCACTAAAAAGAGCCCATCAGTGCGAAGCTGAAAACGGTGGTCATTTAAGAGACATCATTTTTCATACTTAGTGTAAAAAATTTTCCCTTTTGTATATTATATAACCTGAAAGAAAAAATAAAAAAAAATTAATAAATGAAAAAGTTATTAAACTTTTACGCCCCTTGGTTTCTTCCGGCCCACCCTGTAGAAGGTACTTTTTTAAGAGAAGGTATTTTTGTTTGAAGAAAACGTTTTTTTTAAGGAATTGATTTTTTTTTAGAATTGCCCCTTTTTGAAAGAATAGGTATATTTTTTAGAGTAGGTACTTATCTCAAGAAGATTTATTTTTTTTTTCACAAGAAAGATACTCTTTAACGAACAGATAGTTTTTTAAGAAAAGGAAATTTGTTGTAAGGAAATGTACCTTTTTAAGAAAAGGAACTTACATATTTGAAAAAATAAAATACGTTTTATAAGAAAATGTACTTTTTGTAAGGAATTTATATTTTTGTTAAGCAAAGGTATTTCTTTAAGATGAGGTATTTTTTTTAAGAAAAGGTACTTTGTTTAGGAATATGAATAGGTATTTTTTTGCGAAAATTTGCTTTTTTATGAAAAGGCACTTGTGTAAGAAGATGCCCTTTTTTGAACTTCGTAAAAAATACAAGATACGACCTATTCATTTTTAGCCATCGATGTACTATAGGGGTTTTCAACAGAGACGCTACAAAAGTAAATCGATAGGGTCAGCAAACGACGCCATATTTATTCCCGCTCTTTTGACATTTCTCTTCAGTAAGGTTTGCCATTTCATCATGGAAAGATATACGAGCCAGCAACGACTCGAAATTGTTAAAATTTACTACCGAAATTTGGAGTCAGTGGCCGCAACTTTAAGAGCGCTACGTCCAATTTATGGTCGTCATAATCGTCCTACCAGATCAACAATTGAGCGTCTAGGGGAAAAATTTGAATCCACAGGCACAGTGCAAAATGTTCCCGTGCCAGTGAGACAAAGAAGTGCCCGTAGTGTCGAGAACATTGCTGCCGCTGAGGCTTCAGTTCAAGAAAGCCCAAATGTGTCTCCCACACGTCGGTCTCAAGCGTTGGGCATCTCTTTGACGTCGTTGTGGCGAATTTTGCGAAAAGATCTTGGCCTACATCCTTACAATATCAAATTGACGCAAGAACTGAAGCCGCTTGACCACCATAAGCGTCGTACGTTCGTGAATTGGGCTGAGCAACAACTTGAAAATGATTCGGATTTTCATCGGAAAACCATCTTCAGTGATGAGGCTCATTTCTGGCTGAATGGCTTCGTCAATAAGCAAAATATGCGTTATTGGTCAGACAGCAATCCACACGTAATCCATGAGTCATCATTGCATCCCGAAAAAATTACGGTTTGGTGCGGTTTATGGGCTGGCGGCGTCATAGGGCCGTACTTCTTCCGTGATGATCAAGACCGGCACATTACTGTGAATGCGAATCGTTACCGTTCAATGATAACCGAATATGTTTGGCCCCAATTGGATAATATGGACTTGGAGGACATGTGGTTCCAACAGGACGGAGCCACAAGCCACACAGCGAATGCCACAATCAATTTATTGGAAACCAAGTTTGGTGAACGTGTTATCTCACGAAATGGCCCAGTCGATTGGCCGCCTCGGTCGAGCGATTTAACGCCGTTAGATTATTTCCTGTGGGGCTACGTCAAGTCTATGGTCTATGCCAACAAGCCAGCGACGATTGATGAACTTCGTACGAATATCCAACGTGAAATTGCAGCAGTATCGGCCGATTTATGCTTGAAAACCGTCGAAAATTGGGTTCAGGGTCTGGACTACTGCAAGCGTGCCCGTGGTAGCCGTGCAAAAGAAATCGAGTTCCATACATAGTGGCATCGAACGTACTTTCACAGGAATAAAGAATTTCATTGGTATCTAAAACGGGTTTTGTTTTATTTAAAAAAAACTTTTGTAGCGCTCTTATTGAAAACCCCGTTAAATATTGGTTACGGGCTCCACCTAGAAAGCTTTCCATTAAACAAGAAACAACATATGTTAGCCTAGACACAAACCAAAGCAAAACCACCCAATCCACATAGTTGATAATACTGGGTTGTAGCATAATAGTGTTCAAAATAATCGTAACGTGCGATAAGGAACTTCGTTCCAAAGAATTCAGACATGAACTTTCAAAACGTCATATACGTAAATTCTTTTTATATATTTGATAAGGGGGAACACTAGAATCCGATGTCATAACCTTGCTATTTTTTGTTCTCTTCCACAGTGTAATATAATGATTTCGGTTTTTTATGAAGTTTAATAACGACGTTAGCGTTGGGCGATTGAGTGATTGCCACCATCTGTTAGTCTTTACATTTGTTAAACTCAATTAAAATTCACATCCATAAAAACTTTATTTGTTTTTACTGTTCAAAAGAACAAAGTTTTTCCTTTATTGTTTGTTCATATTACAAGTTTAGGTTTTTTTTGTAATAAAATGAATTTAAACTTTTTTTAGTAAAACAAAAAATTTTTATATGTTTTTTGTTTATTTTTTCCAGATTGATAGCTGCCAACCAACTTCTTGACATCACGTATTGGAAATGTCACAAAGTGAGCAAGCGAACGAAAGGGGTATTTGAAGCAGAGCGTTTTCTTTATTGCCATACGAGTGTAAACCTTCAATATCCGTTGACAATGTCAATGATCAAACAAATACAACGCTCGACGATGCCAAGGATGCCAATGGCTACATTGATGATGAAGATGATAACGATGCCATCGATGTTCATGATAATAATAATGATGATGATGATGATGACGCCGATGATGATTGTGGCATGAGTGGTCTGTATGCTCAATATTAAAGATTCAGTTGTTGCACAAAGTGCATGTGAACGTGAAAGTTAAAGTGTTTACACAATTTTTTCCCCGGGTTTTGTAGTTTGAGTCGTGCAAATTGCAACTATTTGAAACAAAAATCAAAAAAAAGTACAAACTCCTAGAATCGTTTTGAAACTTGTATTTCTTTTGTGTGCGGAATATCAAGTGAAAACAAATTCCAAAAGTTTTAATTGTTAAAAAAAAAATTAATTTAAAGTGCAACAACAAAAAAAGAGAAACAAAATAAATAAAAAGAAGCTTATTTAAATATTCATTAAGACTATTGTTTAGTTACTACTGTTTTGCTGGTTTATTGAAAGAGAGGAAAACAGCATAATATTATTTGCCAACTTAATTCAACGCGAATATTTTCCATCATGGATCGAAAAGGCTCATCATCATCGGGTTCATCAAAATCCAAATCGAAAACGAAGCAAAAGAAATTGAAACCAAACAAAGAATCGAGTACGCATTTGGATGTGGATTTATGGGAGGTGAGTTTGAATTGAAAACAACAAGAACCAAAATCAAGCGCACACAAGTGTTTTTGTATATATCCATGCAGGGACGTACGCAGGGGGGGGGGGCGTTTTTCCGCCCGAAATTATTTATTTAATAACTGATTTTTGAATGTAGTGCTATTTTTCAATCTAAATATCAAGCTGCCCCCCCCCCCCCCCAAATCAAATCCTGCGTAAGCCACTGCCTCCATGGTAGAAATAATTATTTGATAAGGGGCAACACAGAACGTGTCAGTTTTCCTCTTCATATGGCTGTGCTACAGTACGTTGGGAAATGTCAAAAGTACACGCTGAAAATATGTATTTTTTCTTGTTTGGCTGGAAATATAACGTGTGTTTGGTGCTTTTCGTAAATATAGTATACTTGTGTCCAAATATATTGTGTTTGCTATTCAATATTATATATGTGAGACGCAATGATTAATATGTTAAAATATATGTGGTTTTTGATTCAACTACAGCTTTGTTTGTGACACAAACACATTGCCGTTGCTATTCACTATTACATATGTGCGACACAATGATTAATATGTTAAAATATGTTTGTTTTTTGAATCAAATACAGCTTTGTTTGTGATGCAAAACACATTGTATTTCCTACTCAATATTACATATGTTAGACACAATGATATACTACAGCTTTGTTTCTGATACAAACACACTGTGTTTGCTATTAAATATTACATATGTGAGGCACAAACATATTGTGTTTCGTATGCAGTATAACATATGTGAGACACAATGATTATTATGTTATACTATGTATGTTTTTTGATTCAACTACAGCTTTGTTTGTGACACAAACACATTGCCGTTGCTATTCACTATTACATATGTGAGACACAATGATTAATATGTTAAAATATGTTTGTTTTTTGAACCAAATACAGCTTTGTTTGTGATACAAAACACATTGTATTTCCTACTCAATATTACATATGTTAGACACAATGATATACTACAGCTTTGTTTCTGATACAAACACATTGTGTTTGCTATTATGTGAGACACAATGATTAATATGTTATACTATGTATGTTTTTTGATTAAACTACAGCTTTGTTTGTGATATAAACACATTTTGTTTCCTATTGAATTTTACATATGTGAGACTCAATGATTATCTAATATGTTATACTATGTATGTTTTTTGATTCAACTACGGCATTGTTTGTGATACAAACACATTGTGTTTCCTATTGAATATTACATATGTGAGACTCAATGATTAATATGTTATAATACATGTGTTTTTTGATTCAAATACAGCTTTGTTTCTGATACAAACACAGCTGTGTTTGCTATTCACTATAACATATGTTAGACGCAAGGATTAATATGTTATTCTAGGTATGTTGTTTGATTCAACTACAGCTTTGTTTGTGATACAAACACAGGTGTGTTTGGTGAACTGTTTACTTAATATGTTTTTGCCTCTGTGCTCTCGACCGAGTAATATAATGCACGAGGCACAAAGAGATTATGCTCTCAGCCTAAGTTAATATTTTTGCACGTGTATAACTAATATTTTTGCATTATTCTTTCAGTGAATGATTTACTAATATTTCGGAATGTTTAAAGTTAAAATGTTCGAGCCTTAGATTTATTTTAAATTATTTTATTCTTCAATATTTCGCTGCCCTTTGGGTAGCATCGTCAGGAAGATAAACACAATTATTAATTAAAAAGTAAATGAATTGAAACAGCTCCGCCAGTAATCCACCGGCTCCTGCGGCTTTGTTGTTCTTAAGCCGGGCAATAGCTGTTCTGACCTCGTCTTGGTTAGGAGTGGGGCAATCGACATCATCGTCCATATTGTGATCGATTGTCCCATCGTCATTGAATATCTCAGGTACCAGTAGCGCAGAGAAATTATCTCTCCATATTACCAACATGCTCTGTACATCTGCGATGAGATTTCCGTCATTGTCTTTACAGAAGGGGGGCCCTGAACCATGTCCATTAGTTCCGTTTTTCCGTCATGGTGCAATGACAGTGGCGCCATCTGTCGAAAATTGGTCGTATCAACTCGGAAACCTTGGTGGGCTGATACACAACAACTTTGCTAAAGATCATCACATGATCAAATGCACAATTTACGATTCTATAAAGGACATACAGACAAACATTCATTTATATATATGTGACCTGCTCCACGAAAAGGGACCTCTGCGCCGAAAGTGTATTCGAGTGATTCTTATAGGAAAAAAAATGCCGCGAACCGCAAGTTTCTATGTCTTTTAGTTTTTTTTACAAATCACCTGTAAAGATGAACATAATTAATGAAAAAATTGAAAAATGTGATATAAACAGTTAATATATATAATATTTGAAATTTAAAAAAAGTTCAATATCAAAGGTACAAAATTACAAAAATATCAAACTTTTACTCTTTTTTACCTGACACGCTTTTTTGGTGGTTCTTCTGTATTTTGCTGCTTTTCTTAAACGCGTTTTTCTCAATAACATCTTTTCGGCGCAGAGGTCCCTTTTCGTGGAGCAAGTCACATATATAGATATTCTGTTACTGGTAATGAAAATGCCCCATCAATTCTAAACATTTTGGAGTGGCAAAGGTATATCTTTATTCATAGTTTCGTATAAATGTTTGACAGTTTAGAAATGTCAGGTATTTAATATTTAATATGGCATTTTGAAACGGCTTTAAGTCACATCTTAGAAATTACACGCGCTTTACAAATACGAATCTCAAAACTTTAATACACAAACTATAAATGGAAAGGGACAGTTTCTTACTTGCTCCTCTGCACTCAAAATCGTTTTTCTAATATGGAAATTTCTCCCCTTCCCCATTATATCCTCGAATACGGCACACGTTTAGTCAATGTGTCACATTTGTTTGACAAATGGCTAATATGGGTTACCATAAATCACAAACAATTTCCATATTTGTCTTATATGTTTGTCACTTAAGTAGTACATAAAGTATTTACCTTAAAATATTCTTATGTTTATTGTATTATTCTAATCTATTTTTATTATCTTAATGCTTAGAACATCATATTTGTTGGGATATCTGGCAGTATTAGAATTCCATATCTCGCTTTTTGGAAGCAATAAAATATAACTTTTACCCAGCAATGATTTAAAAAGAAAATTCAAAGAAGCAAATAAAACACAGGCCTCCGGACCGAAGGACGGGAAGGAGAATCATAAAATCTTGTTATAAAAAAATGGCAAATGTTTGAATTGGCTTTTAGCCAAATTGTTGTTGACGCGAGGGTAGGCACTTTTTCCACAAAACTTAACAGGCAACTAATCGGAAAAAAACAAAATATATTTTTCGAAAAGAGGCCGTTCCACTTATGGAACCACTAAGTACTGGGCACAGAGATGCTCGGAAAAAAAGCAATTCATGCGAACAGAAAGAGAGAGAGTACAAAAAATTTATAAAAAACGAAACAACAAACAAATCACTGCCACCACCTTCACCTCTACCTAGGTCCTCAACAATGTCCTCCTTATCAAGGGGCATTTTTTGTGGTAGGCAGCAAATGTTGTAATTCATCCAGTAGTCTGTTTGGTTGAAATCCAACAGTTGATGTCACAACCACTCACAGCACATGATGGGTAGGTGGTTTCTATATACATGCTATTGCCCATCCCAATAACCACCACGGTACAAACCACATTCACTCCTCACCACCACCCCACACATTGCTCTTTAGTACTGGACAAAACTACATTCTAACAAAATACAAAAGTGTCAACGTCAATTGTTGGCAATTTCAAAATAAATATGTAAGTAAGTATATCTGTACATACATATGTATGTATGTATATTCCATACAAGGTTACTCACGTTCTTCCTTACAAAACAGAGATGCGACATCTGTGGAAAGTAGGACCCAAATTATGACAGAGGGCGAGAGAGAGAGAGAGAGAGAGGGCGAGTAAAGTGCTGGTTGGAATGGAGGCCATAATATTTTTGTAATCATAAATTACGAAAATAATCAAATTAATAATGAATTTGTGAAGGAAATTCATACAATTAATAATGAATGTCATGGAAAATTTTGATTGCTATATAGAAAAAAGTCTCTAAATATGAAACAAAAAAATGGGAAAAATCTGTCAGCACTTGTCAGTATAGATACTTATCTATTTGTTCAATATTGTTTATTATCTTTAAGTGGAAATATATAGAAATTATAGTTTTTATTAACAAAAAAAAAAAAAACAATATTTGTCGCAAATGATTTCCTGAAGATTTCGGTGATACAATCACAAAACTAATTGTTTGAAAAGAGGTAGTAGCAACAACAAATTTATCTGTTGCCAGTGAATGGTTGTTGCTACAACCGAATTGAATTTAGTCCCCACAATTGAAATGCAGTTGAAGTAACATCGAATAGGTTGTGGCAACTTCTAGCGCGATTGTAACAACCTCTAGTGTAGTTGTGACAACCTGTAGTGCGGTTGTGACAACCTCCAGTGCGGTTGTGACAACCTCTGGTGCGGCTGTGACAACCTCCAATGCGGTTGCGACAATCTCCAGTGCGCTGATACAGTCACGGAATTAATTGTTTGAAAAGAGGTAGAAGCAACAACAACTTTAGCTGTTGCCACTGAATAGTAGTTGCCACAACCGACTTTAATTTAGTCCCCACAATTGAAATTCAATTGAAGTAACATCGAATAGGTTGTGACAACCTCCAGTGCGGTTGTGACAACCTCCAGTGCGGTTGTGACAACCTCCTGTATGGTTGTGGCAATCTCCAGTATGGTTGTGGCAACTTCTAGCGCGATTGTAACAACCTCTAGTGTGGTTGTGACAACCTCTAGTGCGGTTGTATCACCCTCTAGTGCGGCTGTGACAACCTCCAATGCGGTTGCGACAACCTCCAGTGCGGTGATACAGTCACGGAACTACTTGTTTGAAAAGAGGTAGTAGCAACCAGAAATTTAGCTGCTGCCACTGAATGTTTGTTGCTTCAATAGAATTGACTTTAGTCCCCATAATTAAAAATTCGGTTGAAGTAAAATCGAATAGGTTGCGGCAACTTCTAGTGTTCGATTGTGACTACCTCCAATGCGGTTGCGACAACCTCCAGTGCGGTGATACAGTCACGGAACTACTTGTTTGAAAAGAGGTAGTAGGAACCAGAAATTTAGCTGTTGCCACTGAATGGTAGTTGCCACCACCGACTTGAATTTAGTCGGTTGAAACAATCTCTAATTCGGTTTTGATGCCATCTAAGGTGGTTCTGACAACCTCTAAATTCAGTGACGGCTTATTCGGTTATATTTAGAGTATATAATGGACAGGTTTTTAATGGACAGGTTGTCACATTTAGGCACCTACTGCGCGCACCAGTGGGGTCTATGGAATTACAATTTTGAAATTTCAATAGCACTACACCTCAGTTATGACCGAGTTTTTTCTTGATTGCTCAAGGCATTTGGAAACGGCTGTATTCCACTATGCAACATTTTTGAAGTCATCGAGTGCAAACTCCTTCTCGTATGAAATTTCTCCAAGTAACTACTTATCGATACTAACAAAATTCTATTTGGGTTTTCCTAGTTTGGCTGCTGTTCGGATTTTATGGTCTCATGAATATTTTGGCTATAAATTAATTTTACCGAAGAACATGAAATTTTTCTAACGGCTATAACTCGGAAACCAATTGGAATTTGGTTTCCTGTCTTCGGCGCAATTGTAGCCATAGAAAGCTGTAAATCCAGCGAACGCCGCCGCGACCAATTAAAATTGCTGCCTCTTGAAATAATGCGTTCATCGAAAATGTTCCTTAACAGTGCAATTGTTGCTTCGGGTGTGGCTCCATCTTGTTCAGTAGTGCACCTTTCCATTTTCAATTTCCTATGTTTTCTCAATAATAATCTGAAAATTAATGGAAAAACAAATTAAAATGCTGCAGTTATAGACTATTCATACCCCTTAATTTCTTTTGCGTCACCCTGTATAAACAAAACTAACACCACGACAGCGAAATAAACAATATAACGGACACATACCATACACATAACCCCAAACAAATGAGATCCTTTTGTAGCCCCAAAAAAATTTGATCCTCTTTTTCGTTATCGAAACTTTAAATATTTTCATTTTAAACTCTTATGCATTTTACTTTGTTTCACTTTATGTAATTTTTTGGTACATATTATGTACTTTTTGGTGCATTGTGTGTACTTTTGGGTACCATTTATGTATAGTTTAGGTAATTGTGAGTACAATTTATATATCAGGTGGTACAAATTAAGTACGTTTTCATATACTTGACGAGCTTTTTTAGCTGTACTTTTTTGTACATTTTTATGTACTTTTTTGTAAATTTTATGCACGTTTTATTCACATTTGGGTACAATTTATACCTTTTACTACGCTTTATGTACTTTGGTACGTTTTGTGAACTATCGTGCATTTTATGTACTTTTCAGTACAATGTGCGAAATTTTGTACGTAATATGTATTTTTGTGTACATAGATTTGGTACGCTGGCTCAGAAGTTACCACCTTTACCCTATTACCCTCCGACCGCCAATCCGAAAATTTTGAACCCGCTGCCATTTCGCACCCTTGCATTTTCGGACATGGTCCTACTGGAGTTTTCTTCATAAAATGAGCCAAGGAATGCTCTGGAGAAATTTGTCGGGAACTTCATGAATCACCCTGTATATGGTTCCTGCAATATGTTACGGGGGCCATTTTTTGCTGCGTGTAATTCTTGGTCGTTACTTAGCGCATGTAGATTTTTTCAATTTTTTTTTCCGATGAAAAAATACAAACAGTTTATAATATTGTTACGAATTTCCTTATTCGTCCTTTTTGCTTTCTTTTATTCCCAATAATAAAACAAGGTTCGTTTTCAATTACGATAATTACAACGGTATCACTTCCTTTTATTTTACTTATATAATACAACAGTTTACTTTATTTACACCACTATAATAAGTCTCATATTTTACTATCAAATCGCGTTGCTTACTTTACGGGGTTTCATCACAAACTGAACTCTCCATTCCAAAGACCTCCGCTATTTATACCAACTCACCATACTCAAATGGAGTTATATCTAGCGAATTCAAGAACCTTCTAGTCGTCGTTGTTGTTGCTTATCTTTGTAGAATCATCTTGAATGGTGGAGAATTATCTTAACTGAGGCGAATTCATGCTACAGGTTTAGCGAGCTGGTACGTTGTTACAATGCATACTTTCAGGCGCAGCACTAACCGCCTGTTATTTACATAATGTTAGTAGAGTCATTAAGACCAAGCAAAAGCTTTTACTTATTCGTAACAATATTATTAGTTTCATACATGGGTAAAAGGCTTTGAAATGGTATAACTCTGAAATAGTAACTGCAAATTTAACATTTTTTTTACAAAATTGCTTGGAATTAATGCGTGTTTTAAAGTCCATCATTAGTTTTCTAAATTTTCATAGGAATTTTAAAAGATATATAGCGTTATTTACCATATTTACCCAAAATTTACAAAAAAAATTTAATACGTGGTACCTTATTGAGGAAAATCATTGCCAAAACTGGTGGTTTGTGCATATACTCGTACAATAAAAGTTTCGACGTTTAGCTTCAAAACTGTTGACTCTTGACAAAGAATATCGTGGTTATTGACCGAGTTTTAAGTAAAATTCAAAACACGCCCGTAAACCCGATTTTTAGGGGAAATTCGACTTTCGTAAATAGAAAATAGTTAACCCTATAAGCTTTCAAATAAAGCTTGAGCAAAAAATTGTGTTGATGGGACAACCTAATGTACACGTTATGATAATAAGTAGTAATATCTTTGCATACTTTTCGGCTGTAGCCTATACAACGAGTAGAACGAATTCACTACGAAATGCTAAGAGGGGCGAAAATACTTGAATATTCCAACACTATAAATGGTAAGAGTTATCGGTAAATCTAGGCCACGATAACATTCAATTAACAAGCCAGTCAGTTGTGAAAACACGACCTGCACAAGTCGTAAAGTAATAAGTGTTAAACGTAGCTATCGAGTATTACAAACTGTGTGAAGCCTTAAGTTTTATATTGTGTTAATAAAGTGACTATAATCGTCGTTATCGAAATTTATAAAAAGCCTCTTATTATTAACGATGAATAAAGGAACAATACAAATACAATTCGTAAACAAAATACAAATATTTTGTGGTTATGTATGAGAAGTTCATACTACAAGCTGACAAGGTCAGAACATTTTTCTAAGTGGAAAATGGTTGGTTTTGTTGGAATGACAGACCATTATCATACAAAAAGTTGTTTTACAGCGCGCTCTGCTTAAATTGATGTTCATTCATTGTTGTCTTCCTTGAAATGTAATTCCCGAATGCCTTCTCATGATCTATTTGAGAGATATGATAATCATTTGTGCTTTCTTTGCAGAACATTTTTTAAAGTGAAAAATTGTTGGTTTTATTGGAATGACAGACCCTTCTGCCAAAGGAGAAATTTCCAACGGCTTCTTATAAAAAAATTTTTTTTACATCGCGCTTCGCTTGAATTGAAACTCATTCTTTCCTGTCTTCTTTGAAATGACATTCCAGAAGGCCTTCTCATAACTTATTTGAAACATATAATAATCATTCATGCTTTCTTCCCAGAACATGGTTGGTTTTGGTACAATGACAGACCATTGAGCCAGCGGGAAATCTGTCAAGGCCTTCCCATAAAAAAAATTTCACATTCTTCTTTGAAAGGGCAATCCAGAATGTCTTCTTACAACCTATTTGAAAGATATAATAATAATTCATCCTGTCTTTTCATTGACGGCATGCCTGCCGTGTGAAGGCAATAATGAAGGAGTTTATTCTAATGATTGTTCGCTAATATTTACGCAATTTTGGACCTTAACGCACAACTAATTTTTGAGAACTAGTACACTGAAAAAAACACCACTCGCGACTAGTTTCATCATCACTACACGCTGAAAAATAACGGGCTTTCTAACATATTCTACCAAACATATTCTGCAGGAACCATGTATATGTTTGGAACACACTTCAAACATTAATATATCTGCAAGTCCCAAACTCACTTGTGTTTCAATGAAAACAGCATCATGTTTAGTTGCAAACATGCATGCTTTTACGCGGAAACATATGCGTATTTCCCCCCAAACATAATAATATTTAAAAACGAATCATTCTTTGATTTCAATATATACATATGTATGTATTATTTATTATAATTAATTTTATCAATATAAATCCACATTTATAAATAATTAATACAAACAATTAAAATATTTAAATTGGTATTTTTTAAATTTAGGTGCATTGAATGCATTATTTGGTTTTTTCATGAAATAAGAATCTACTGCTCTATTGCTTCTCCTTTCTGTGTTATCTCCCACGTTTTTGTTTTTTAGGAAGGTTTCAGCTATGCGCTGGTTATCACTATACCTTGGTACACAAACAATATATTTATATACAAATCTAGTTCATGCAGGCTACTTACGGGACATTGTCTTGTAGGAAAACACGCCCTAAGATTGGCACATAGAAACTCCACTCTCTGTAGATGCTGCATGGAAGAGGACGGGGAAACGACGAAACACCTTCTCTTGGATTGCCCTGCTCTGGAAGGACTGAGAAGTAGGATATTCGGAACACATCTAGTTAGCACCGTAGCCCACAGGATATTCCAAATTCATTGAAAGTTCAAATTGGCTAGATAACTGTTCATTAGTTGGTATAGAGGAAACTGCAGGTATCACAATGGACTTCTTTAGCCTAAGTTTGCTAGACAGCGTGCTGTCTTGCAGCCTTTTCAACCAACCAACCAAGCCAGGCGTTTATTTCACAGATGGTCCGCCGTTCCGATTTTCTCAGTAAAGGCTCGGACAGAAAACGGGCTTCACGTTGTTGCCCTTTCCAGTTTATTTCCTCATATATGTATACGAAACACATACACAAAAACCAAAGTAACATCACAAACCATTTAAGCATCCGAGCCTTCGTTTATTCTTTTTTCACTGATCAAGCGCTTTTGATATCCTCTGTCCCATGAACCACTGACGACTGTTTACATGAAACTAAAGCGCAATACAGCAGGCAAAATAAGAAACACTTCATCTGCAATTTACACGCCCATTCAGGAATACTTATGAATCACTCACTGAGATAATATAGCAAAACCACACATACACACTTACAAGATAGACTCTCTCGTTGCCTCTCTTTTATTCTCTTGCTCTCGAGAGAGCAACAGAGCAACAAACTCAGCTGTATTTGTATCACAAACTTAAATATATGTGAGTCGCAAACACATAAATTCTAACATGTTAATCATTGTGTCTCAAACATGTAATATTGAATAGAAAACACATTTTGTTTGGACACAAGTATATTATATCCAAACAACCAAAGAAGTCAGATTTTTCAGCGTGTAGTTTCACCAAACTGAATAGTCTCAACATACAAAGTCATTGTGGCAATGTAAAGTTTCGTATATTCGTCGCTGTTGTCGCTGCTGCAGTGAAATATACAGTGACGAGCAAAATTGTAACAGGGTTGACACACTTTGGATATTAATTTGTATATTTGAAATATTTGATTAAAAAAAACGATAACTAAATCAATTTATTGTTCTCTCGTGAATATAAACAAAAACAATTTCAATTCCAAAATATTTATAAAGTTATACAAATGTTACAATTTTGCACTCTGGTTTTATGTTATTTTATTTGCTTTCTGATGCAATATTATGTTTAGTAGCCTTTGTTGTTTTTAAAGTTTGTTTACGCCGAGGCATGTGATTGGAATCTCATCCCAAGTTTATTTCACTCTATGCCACAGCTTGGTTATGCCTTTTGAAGCATCTGGGTACTTGGCGAGCTGAGATTTTATGTAACTCTAAAAGTTTTCGATCGGGTTTAAGTCCAGTGACTGCACTGGCCCTTTCATAGTTGTAAATTTTAGACTGTTTAACCAGTTTTTAAAGATTTTAGCCGAATGTCACTCTTTCAGTAGCAAATACCCATTTTTTCTATAGATTGTGCAGAATTGAAACACGTTGTTCTTTTTTCATAAATAAAATTAATATTTTCCCATTACATCCCATGAAGGGATCGGGGAAATCTTCTCACAATCACTGAGCTGAGCACTTTCTAGATTTCACTCATCCAATTGGACCTACAGTTTTACACCGGTTCCGAACGGTTTTTGGAGAAGCTATTGCATGGCGGATTACTCGATAGTGTCGCCGTCACTACGCGAGGTGGCCGTCGTCGAAAGAAGTGTAAGGTGGTCAGAGCAGGGATCGAACCCACGTTCTCTCCAACGGACCGTTGCAACACCGACTTTCAATTTTAATCAGGCTAATTACTCGATTCTTCGAAATGCATGCCCATACCATTATGGATCCATGGTTTGTGTTACAGCTTTCGGGATAGTAGTATTTGGATGTTCGGTCCAGTATCAACCATGGCCATCGAACTGAAATCGATTGATTTTAGTCTCATCCGACCATTTAATCTTAAACACAAGACCTGATTGTATTTTTAATTATTTAAAACGTGTCCCCAGTCCAGTTTTCGTAGACCTGGGCGAATTCTTTACGAAGCTTTATATTCTTTTGTGATAAAAATGGTTTCTTTATCTTTTCTGCAGCCGTCATTCCCAATCTTTTGAGAATTTGTCAACCTTTCTGGGATACCTGTTTTTGGCAATTCTAGCATAACTTTTACAGGCCCTCTGGGGGCCTCTTTGACAAAACTTCTAGAGGGGATATTTTTGCAAGCCTTCCGAAGTGTCTGTTTTGGTAAACCCATGATAACGTTGCTCATAATAAATAAATAAATGGCTTCCCAGTACATTCCACGAAGGAATTGGGGAGAGCTTTCACAACCACTGAGCTGTGTTCTTTCTAGTTTTATACCCACTGATTGGAATCTGCAGTTTGTACTCCGACTCCGAAGTGTCGCCGTCACTATGCGAGGTGACCGCCGCCGAAAGAAATTTAAGGTTGTCAGATCAGGGAGCGAACCGAGGAGCTCATGTACAAGAGGCGCATACACTTACCATTGCACCACAGACTTCCTCATGATAATGTGGGTTTAATCTTCGCTCTGAGCAACTTTAATTTATTGTGTCGACGGGCACCTATTGTAGTGAGGGCGGCACTATCCAGTGATTAGCTACGAAAATGTTTTCCAATTTATAAACGTTCGGAGTCGGTGGAAAACTGTATGAAGTCATAACACTGACAAAATGCGAGAAGTTCTTCCCTATACTTTAATGAGATGTACTGGGAACTATGTTTCTTCCGATCTTATGAAACTCAGCAACTATATCTTCCAGCTCCCCAGCAAGGCACTCTCGAAGGCCTAGCAAATTCAAAAAAAAAAAATTATTGACTCTATAGGGGGTTTGAACCTGACCCTCTCTTTTACTAGACGATTGTACTACCACCATGACGCCATTGGCGAAATAAATTTCACATAACATTCCTCAGATGATACCAAAGACCTTCGTAAAATCTTTGTCCATTTAGATATTCCAATGATTGAATATACAAATTTCCATTATATTGAGTTCTCTCTTTACATCAATACTATCACTCTGGAAGTCTTACTCATTATTTAAATTACTAATTATCATTTCATTTCTTTCCATTTTGCCAGCAAAATGAAGACCGTTTCACTTTCATTGAGTTGCCACCCGGTCAAAAGATGCCCTATAATAATGCACCCACTCCAGTGCCAGCACCAGCACCTCCCACACCTAAACCAGCGAAAGTGGATAAACAAATGGCAGTCAAGGGAGGTGTTGGAGGAGGAGGTGGTGGTCCAGCCGCCACCATAACTTCAGTTCCTACGGTGGCCACATTACGTGATGTCGACTCGCATGCTGCTCTCTTGACATTGGATGTTATGGCTCAGGGTGATGGAAATGAGCCGGAAAGAGGCAATTGGACGGGACGATTTGATTTCTTGCTGTCACTGCTTGGCTATTCGGTGGGTTTGGGAAATGTGTGGCGTTTTCCTTATTTGTGTTACAACAATGGCGGAGGTGAGTAAACAAAAAAAAAAACAAATAAAATAACAGAAAGGAAGGGAAATTTGTATTATATTAAAGATAATATAAGGTATTAATTAATTTTATCTAGCAGTTTACGAGGATAGTGTATAAAGTTTGGGATTTATTTATGTAAGTCTATAGTAAAGTAAATTTGAAATTTTATATAAATAGAAATTGAAACATGGGACTGTCCTTGGAGGTGGAAAGTTTCTGATAGCCATTCACTTGGGTGTGGCCAGAAATGGTTCCTTCGCTGTCCAGTCCACGAGTTCTATACAGTATGTCCTGGGCAGTGTCTTTATCGTAAATCTCCGTCAGCTAGCTTAAGTGAGAAAGCGAATCCAATGAGCAGGCTGATTGGTTATGCGATAACTGATACATCTCAGGCTTATTAGGTAACCCTGCCACTGAAGCTCTTTGAATTGGCCACTACCCAACGGCGGATCAAAATTGAAGAAACCAAAATCCAGTTTCGGTTCACTGCATTCTGGTCAGCGCCCAATACATAATGGGCGGCTGCAACATGATCATCCTGGCAGTAGGTAAAATGCAATCCATGATGGGCTGGGTTTGCCTCCCGCCTCCGTTATATAGGACATGAAAATACACAAGAAAAGTAAACGACCAAATCATCTAACTGTAGACGACCCTCGCAAACGTTATGAGGACCACAATTTATGTACCTGCAACGTAAGAACACTATAGTGGACGGGTGCCACTTTCCAACTGGCGGATATCCTCGGAAAATATAAATCAGACATTACAGCTATCCGGGAAATGCGATGGACAGGATATGGTTGCACTAGAAAGAAAAAATGCGATATCTACTACAGCTGCCATGAGCGTAAGCACGAATTCGGGCTAGTGTGGAATTCGAATAGTGCGCGACTCTTCTGCATGAGAACGTGGGATCGATCGCTGCTCTGACCACCTCAAATTTCCTTCGACGACAGCCACCTCGCTTAGTGATGGCGACGCTATCGAATACTTAGCCAAGAAAAAGCTTCTCAAAATACCGTTCGGAACCGGTGAACAATTGTAGCTCCCAAACAGTGAGTGAAAAATTAAAAACCGCACAGCTCACTGGTTGCGAGAAGCTCTCCCCAATCCCTTTATAGAATCTAAGGGGAAACAGGTTTTTTGTTTTAAGAGACTGCGACACCTAGTTTCCAGGCTTAAGCCAGTGAGTGAACGCATAGCCACAATTCGCATCGAAGTGAAATATTTCAACATCTTGTTAATTTGTGTGCAAGCACCGACAGAGGATAAAGAGGATGAGGTCAAAGACTCATTTTAGGAGCGTCTGGAGGAAGCATACGAACGCTGTCCTGACAACGAAATTAAGATTATTCTAGGCGATATTAATGCCAACTTGGGAAAGAGAAGTGTCTTTTGACGAACCCTCGGTAATCACAGACTACATGATACCACCGCCGATAGTGAAATAAGACTGATAGACTTCGCCGCTGCAAAGAACATGGTAGTTAATTGCACACGATTCCAGCATAATGCGACCTAGTTATCTCCTGATCAGAGAACGAAGAACCAGATTGATCCTTTGGTAATAGATGGCAGGCACCTTTTCAGTGTTATGGATGTACGTGTGATACGAGGTGCCAATATCGACTCGGATCATTACATGGTGGCTGCGAAACTTCGCACAAGACTGAGCGGGGCGAATTACTTACGAAGCCGAACAGGGGAAAACCTAGATATCGGCTAGCTGAAAATACCGGAAATATCAAAGTCCTATCAACCAAAGCTCACTTTCCTGCTTGATCGGAATACTCCCCTTCCTGAGGACCCAGAAGGGCCGTGGAAGCACATGTCCCATTCTTTAAATACCGCTGCAAGGATTGAACTTGGCTATTAAATGCCGCAGAAGAATTAGCCATGGTACGACGACGAACGTCGCATTGCAACTGATGAAAAAGACGCTGCACGTATGGCAACGAAACAGTCAGTTGCAACTCGTGCTGCGAGTGAGCGATACAAGTGGCTCAGAAGGGAGGAAACCAACCATTTAGGCCCAAAATATGGCAGTGGGAGCAGAGGAGAGTGAAAGACCGAAATGTGCAGGGTGAATAATGAATTCCGATAATTTTTCCACAGAGAAAGAAGAAGGAATATCGGGCCGAATTATGGGCTGCTCACCTGCAAGCACGACAATGGGTATCTGGTGAAAAATTAGCAGTATGTGCTTAAAATGTTAAGAGACCACTTTTCAGCACTACTCCACTCAGATTCTTCCACTGACGATCAGGAGGTAATGATTGTTTAAGGAAGTGTAGATTGTACCCCACCAAGCCAAGGCGAGATTAGAACGGCAGTCTTCCGGCTTAAGAATATTAAAGTCGCTGGTATGGATGGGCTACCCGCTGACAGGAACAACAGATATTCATCCATCAATTGTCGCACGTAGAAAATAATTCCAAGCGCTTCGGTCTTTTGCGCTCCATAAATAGTTCGTCAACCCATTTTAGATAATAGCTCCGAAACCTGGTCCATCCAACAAAATTCTGGTCGCCACCTCCTGCGCCGCCCATTGATTTTATTGCCGTAAACTTTTCGAGCTGGAGCATTTTCATTCATTCGTACAATATGTCGCAGCCAGGGCATTCAACGACGACGGTACTCGCCGTTAACGATAATGGGTCCATATATTTTCGGGGTACATTTTTCTCTCGAAGACTCCCAAGAATAGGTTGATCCGCATGTGTCATTACCCAGGATTCTGCGCTGTAGCGCATGACAGCAAGTATCAGTGTCTGGTAGAGTTCGATCTTTGTTCGTAGAAATAGGGTTTTGTCCTTAAGTCGTTTGCTTAGCTCAGAGTAGCAGCGACATTATTAATTTTGTTTACGACGGAGACAAAATCATCTCGTCCCAAAATCAGCAGCGTCCCAAACCAGCAGACTCTTTGTTCGTTGAAATAAATAATTTGGGTTTGTAGTCATTTGTCACCAGACCCCCTTTCGCCGATTGCTTCTCAATGGAAGGAACAGGTCGCAGTAACATCCCGCAGTCCTCGGTCAATGATATCTATTTAATCGGTGTATGCGAAGCAGCATGTGACTTTTATTAAAGATGATAGCAATCGTGTTTTCTGCGGCTTTCCGCATGATCATCTCCATTAGGATGTTAAAGAGATCGCATGATTTTTATCTCTGTTCTTACTGGTGGGGATCTCCATTCCAATACCTTTGCTTTTACACATTCTGGTAAAACTTTCGGTGAAACTCTTATCCCTTTACTTTTCGAAATCGTCACTATTTTTTCTTCCCCATAGACGCTTTTTCTCTTGAATAATCTACCATTGGCTGTAGTGTTGCCTTGTATGCAGTATCCTTTTTCTTAGACAACACGCGACAGTCCTCATTGTACCAGTATTTGTCTGAGCATTGGTTTTCATATCCTAGTACGGCCCGTGCTAGTCCGGCCCGTGCTTCCCCTGTGTCTGGCGGACATAAGAGTTAGGGGCGTTAGTTTGCAGTAATTGAGAGAGTTGGTTGGAGTAGGCACTGGCTATCTCGGTGGTATGCAGGTTTGCAATGGCTAGCTTCCTATGCGTTTGGTTAAAAATAAAATAAATGGTTTCCCATTACATCCCATGAAGGGACTGGGGAGAACTTCTCACAATCACTGAGCTGTGCGCTTTCCAGTTTTCACTCACTGATTGGGACCTACAGTTTTACACCGATTCCGAACGGTAATTTGAGAAGCTTTTTCATGGCTAGATACTCGATAGTGTCGCCGTCACTATGCGAGGTGACCGCCGCCGAAAGAAATTTGAAGGTGGTCAGAGGCGGGTTCGAACCCAGGATCTCATGTACAAGAGCCGCGCACACTAACCATTGCACCACCGACGGCCACACGCGTTTGGTTACAAATGTTTTTAGCACTACTTAACCGCGTGCGTTTCTTGGTTGAAACTAGGTGGTGATTTGCACCTTCCATCGATTGATCAGACGTGACCAGTATGGATTCTTATCGTTTGAACAGGGGTTATCCAGGAGGCCTTGTGGATACGTATCTTAATGTAGGAATCCGGTTCCAATCACTACCATGTTTCTTGCCGACGCGAAGCCAACCAGTCTGATTACAATATCGGAGCTGTTGTTGTGTAGACCAAGAGCATCCTCCCTTCCTTGTTTACCATTACAATCTACCAGAACAATTTTAATGTCATCGTAAGGGCAGCGGTCATATGTATATTTCCTTCCGTCGGGGCGTCTACACAAATCAGCGTGATGTAAAAATATTTCGTCTTGATGCAGATAATGGTCATTCGGTCACAAACCGTCTTGCCGACTATGAATCCATACCCAAAATCGTGTTTCGTATTTCGTATTTCGTCGTGTGCAACCCTGTCCAGTCCATCATGGGAATTATCCATTACTATCAGGGTAATGGGGGAAATAATGGGTAGATACCCAAGACGATGGGGAATTACCAATCACATTACCAATTAACATTACCCCCAGGGTAATGTGGGATCGAAGGAACCATTTTTGATCAAGAATATCAAAAATATTATGAAAAATTTCTGTATCTTGGAAACGGAGTGTCGAATCAAAAAAATAACTAATTTTTACGGGGTCTAAGGAGTTTTCACACAGTGGTCCTATTCCTCCGCTCGCTCGAGGTACGCATGCACACGTAATTAGCATGTGCAGCAGCCTTTAGTTCACAAAATATGATGTGGCAAGCGTGATGAAGTGGTTTGGTACGGTGTGTTCTCTCCGTGCTGTTTGGTCCGCGGTAGGTATTTGATTTCCCTCCTACCACCCATATCTGGGAAGCATACGCTATCCGCCACCTGCGGCGAGTCCTCTAGGGGGAACAGTCTCCCCCGAGAAGAAGTAGAAGATATGAACTTGGATGTTCTTTGGTTTCAGCAAGATAGTGCATCATGTCACACACTTCATCACGCAATCAATATTTTGCGAACTAAATTCCGTAAATTGGCCGCCTCGAAGTTGCGACCCCTTTAGTCTCTTTCTTGTGGGTTGACGTTGAAGACCAATGCTATACAAATAGTCCGAAATTGATCCACAAGCTTAAGGCAAATATCTTGCGAGCTATTCGTGAGGCAGAACCAGACACCGTCAGCAAAGTCTTGGTAAATTGGACTAACGGGATGAGCTACTGCGAAGCCAGCTGCAGGAGCCGTATGAATGAAATAGTATTCCATAAATAATGGGAATATTTGTTATTTCTAATAAAGCCATAATAAAGCCATAATGTACGAAAAGAATTTAAGTTTAGTGAGTGAAAACTGGAAAGCGCACAGAGAAGAAGCGGAGAAGCTCTCCCCTGTTCCTTCATGGGATGTAATGGGAAACCATTTATTTTATTTTTACAATTTTTTTTTAAATATACTTGCATGTGGACCACCCTGTACAAACGGAAGTTCTAGTTTTGTGACAAACGAATTAGTGTTTCACAATAAATATGAACAATGTTTGAAAATGGAAATGATTGTGTTGATAAAGTTTAGTATTAAAATGTCATGAGTGGTCGTGCGAGATTAAATTTATTGTCTCATGAGGGGGTGTAATCGATAAATGGTCGCGCGTGACAATTATTGTGACCGCATGGGCGTGCGTGTTTGGCACTGGAAATTCATTCACGTGCGCACGCTCTACTACACACAGGAAGCTGCATTTCTATCGCGCGTTTTCTTAACACAATGATACTTTATTAAACGCGATAGATTTTTACCTCTCCATAACATTTTGTAAATTCGAATATATTGCAAATTAAGACATCCCATGTATGGTGTATAAATTCTATCTGAAAGATACCAACAATCTATATTTTTCAATATAAATCTTTAATACATTTTAGTCTTTAATTGCCACGGTGTTAGTTTGTTTCGTATTGATGTTGAGAGCAAATATCGAAGCTTAAATTAATATTTGGCATCTACCTCGGTGGTGCAATGGGTAGTGTGCGCGCCTCTTGTACAAGAGATCCTGGGTTCGATCCCTGCTCTGACCACCTTAACAATTTCTTTCGGCGACGGTCACCTCGCATAGTGACGGCGACACTATCGAGTATTTAGCCATGAAAAAGCTTCTCAAAAATACCGTTCGGAACCGGTGTAAGACTGTACGACCCAATCAGTGAGTGTAAAATTAGAAACCGCACAAAAATTAGAAACGTTGTGACAAGCTCTCCCCAATCCCTTCATGGGATGTAATGGGAAACGGTTTTTTTTGTTTTTTTTTTTAACTACATCTTTTCTTGGATCGACACGAATTAAGTTTTATATTACAATTAAGTCTCTTTTCAATTTTCTCTTTCATTTTAGGCGCCTTCCTCATACCCTTCACCATCATGTTAATTATCGCCGGCCTTCCGCTAATGTTCATGGAATTATCATTTGGTCAATATGCCGCACTGGGACCTGTGGCCATCTATCAGCGTTTTTGCCCATTACTTTGCGGTTTGGGCACTGGCATGATTATCGTATCGGCCATAGTTATGTTGTACTATAACCTAATTATTGCCTGGACTATCTTCTATATGTTTGCATCATTTCGCACCCAGTTGCCGTGGCAAAATTGCGAGCCCGAATGGAGTACACAAAGTAAGTGGAAACTTTTTTTTTTCCTATTTTTAAGCTACGAATTTTGTTTTAAATTGCTGTTTGTTTGTTTGTGTTGGTGGCGAACCACAACCCCCTCATTGTAGGTAGCAGGGGAAAAGGACCACAATTTTTTAATATTTTTTCTTGTTTAACATTTAAAAACGTTTGGTGGTTGGAAAACACAAAAAACTTGAAAAATAAAAAAAAAATTTAAAACGGAAAAAATATCCTTGGTAAACAGCAAAGGACTTGTTTAGAAAGCACTTGAATATTTTTACGGCTATGTGAACGGTACGTAATGAAAGAAGGTGTTTTAGCTCAGACTTATGGAAAGGTGACGCTTTATTTATTTTACATCGCCACGTTTACTTTAATCGAAAAATGTTTACTATTTGACAATTAAAATGTTGCCAGGTAGGTCAATGCTGGGACTGTGCAGAGTCGTAAATTTATTTCTTACTTGTCGATTCCTTTCATATTGATTTATGCTAAAAACTCTTTCTCTTTCTTTAATATTTATTTATAGTCAACACAAAAACTAATGAACAACTCTGTGATATAACGGGTTTTTCAATAAGAGCGCTACAAAAGTTTTTTTTAAATAAAACAAAACCAGTTTTAGATACCAATGAAATTCTTTACTCCTGTGAAAGTACGTTCGATGCCATTATGTATGGAAATCGATTTCTTTTGCATGGCCACCACGGGCACGCTTGCAGAAGTCCAGACGCTGAACCCAATTTTCGACGGTTTTCAAGCATAAATCGGCCGATACTGCTGCAATTTCACTTTCGATATTCGTACGAAGTTCATCAATCGTCGCTGGCTTGTTGGCATAGACCATAGACTTGACGTAGCCCCACAGGAAATAATCTAACGGCGTCAAATCGCACGAGCGAGGCGGCCAATCGACTGGGCCATTTCGTGAGATAACACCTTCACCAAACTTGGTTTCCAATAAATTGATTGTGGCATTCGCTGTATGGCTTGTGGCGCCGTCCTGTTGGAACCACATGTCCTCCAAGTCCATAATATCCAATTGGGGCCAAGCATATTCGGTAGCGATTCGCATTCACAGTAATGTGCCGGTCTTGATCATCAGGGAAGAAGTACGGCCCAATGACGCCGCCAGCCCATAAACCGCACCAAACCGTAATTTTTTCGGGATGCAATGATGACTCATGGATTACGTGTGGATTGCTGTCTGACCAATAACGCATATTTTGCTTATTGACGAAGCCATTCAGCCAGAAATGAGCCTCATCGCTGGCGACCATAAATTGGACGTAGCGCTCTTAAAGTTGAGGCCACTGACTCCAAATTTCAGTAGTAAATTTTAATAATTTCGATTCGTTGTTGGCTCGTATATCTTTTCATGATGAAATGGTAAACCTTACTGAAGAGAAATGTCAAAAGAGCGGGAAAAAATATGGCGTCGTTTGCTGTCCCTATCGATTTACTTTTGTAGCGTCTCTGGTGAAAAATCCTTTAGTAAAAACTCGCCTAAAAGCACTGCAACAATGAGAGTATGCAAGACGAAAAGAAGAACATGGACGTAAAAAGCTTTCTGTTCTTGTGTTGGAATTAGGGACTTTTAAGTGTGTGTTAGTCCTTAGGGATCTTCGATCGATACAATTTCGCATATGTAAATTACATATTTGGGTTTGTTGCAATACGATTGTTGATCTACCGATGGTATCAATTCAGGCACAGGTCTTAGACAACTGCTGATGAACTTGTCACGTAGTTCGAGTTGCCTATTATTCCAACAAAAAACCAACCATTTTTCAATTAGAAATCTAGACCATGTAAGCTTGTAGTATGAACATCTCATACATTAATTAAAACTAACAAAATCGGTCATAAAATTCAAAATTCAAAAAAGAATATTCATATGTACACGCAAACAAAAATTTTCTTCAAAACGAACAAACATTTTAGGCAGCTAAACTTCGTTTGAGGAATTTATTTGCCGTAAACGAACTTTGGTGTTTATGAGAAAGGAAAACGTGCCAACGTGTCAATGCAAGAAACCAGGTAGCCTCTGATCAAAACTCAATAGAAACAAACAAGGTAACGCGTCATAACGCCCATGGACATAACGCCCATGGGCTTTCTGTCCATTTTACGTGTGACATAACGCCCATGGGCGTTATGTCCATGGGCGTTATGACGCGTCACCAACAAACAAGTTTTATAACTACATGCTGAAAAAACGATCACAGCAACATATTGCTGGAACCGGTGACGCGTCATAACGCCCTTGGACATAACGCCCATGGGCGTTATGTCACACCTAAAATGGACGTAAAGCCCAGGGGCGTTATGTCGCACCTAAAATGGACATAAAGCCCATGAACGGTGTGACATAAAGCCCGTTGGCGTTATGACCATTCTAGGTGCGCCATAACGTTCACAACTTTGTAAAAGGAAACATCTCGCTGCCCGATTTCTTCAACGTCAATATCAATAAAGATAGTAATATTCCGTGGACGTTATGTCACACCTAAGATGTGTTATAAGGGCAGCTGATATTGATTTCGTTGTTTGTTCTCTAAATACTAACAATATTTCGAGAAATTCTAAATAAATTCCACATAAAAATGCCGATACTTAAATAACAACTTATTTTTACCAATATAGAAATAGCAAAAATGACTGACTGACAGAATTGTATGATTCTGATACATAAAGGGTCCGCCAAATAACTTTTTTGTTGAAAATACTATAAAAAAAAACTACTGAATATTTTCTCAAATTTCTTTTTTTTTATTTGAAAGTACAATCCTTTTCGGTTAATAATGGAAAATAATTTCATTCAAATGGCTGCCTCGGCTGGCCATGCAGTAGCCTACACGGTCGGTCCAATTTTTAAGCACATTATCGATTGTGTGCTGCTGTAGTTCACCAATGGCTTCACGAATATTGTCCTTTAAAGCGTCAATTGTCTCTGGCTTGTCGGCCTAACACTTATCTTTGAGGGCACCCCACAAATAATAGTCCAACGGTGTCAAATCGCAGCTCCGAAGTGGCCAAACGACATCAGCTCTGCGGCTGATAATACGATCTTCAAAAACAGGGCGCAAAACATCGAGTGTAGCTTCGGCAGTGTGGCACGTAGCGTCGTCCTGTTGAAACCAAATGTTGCCAATATCCTCCTCTTCAATTTTTGTGAACAAAAGTTCGTTCAACATGGCCCGATAACGGTGGCCATTGACTGTAACGGCCACTCCTTGCTCATTTTCGAAGAAAAATGGCCCAATTATGCCTCTGGGCCAAAATCCTCACCAAACAGTGACTCGTTTTGGGTGCATCGACTTTTCAATGTATGCGTGCGGGGTTTCTGTGCCCCAAATGCGACAAATTTGCTTGTTTACATACCCGCCAAGATCAAAATGAGCTTCATCTGAAAATATGACTTTTTTTTTTTGGCAAAATCGGTATCTTCTGTAAGTCGATCGATTCTGCAACATTACCATGATTTTCAAAGTAATGTCGCAATATTTCCCAGCATTGTTCAAGCGTATACGCAACCATATTCGTTCAGCGGAAGGATAAAACTAATTATCTGTCAAATCAGACATGAGCTAAGTGTTACCATTCACGAAATAAGCACTAGTTGAAAAAAAAACGTTAGATGGCGCACTCGTTTAAGAGGTACATAAGTTAGAGCTTTACAAGTTTTAGGTTCAATAACCGTTCTCGTATTCGTGTTTTACCGGGTCTTATACTGTCTTATTAATTTACAGATAAGTTGCATTGGGTAACTATTGTCATTCAGAATATTTTTAATCCTATCGATATTAATTCCGTGAAAATCTGTATCGCTAATATTCAAAACTCTTTCAATAAGATTTCTAGCAGAATTGATTATGATCCTCTCTGGATGTTTAGAAAAATAGTTAATCATCCTTCCGGATGCTGTGGGCTTCTGATACCAATCCATTTTTAGATTATTATCATTTCTTATTACTAATGTATCTAAATAAGGAATTTAAGAATTTAAATAAGGAATTTAAATAAGGAATTACTAATGTATCTAAATAAGGAATTTATATTCCTCCTCAATTGTAAATTTTATATCGTTATGAATTGAATTAAATGCTACCAAAATATTATTAACTGCACTTTCAGATGTAATGCAGAATAAATCATCTACATATTTTGTAATTATCCTTGGTTTAACATCCAATCTCTCAATACAAGAATCTAACAATTCCTCCATTACAATGTCAGGTACAACCGGAGAAGCAGGATATCCCATTGGAAGTCCTTTTTGTTGCATGTATACCTTATTATCATATTTAAAATATCTGTTCTCAACTATATAGAATCTTAAAATACGTAGGAAAAGGTCTTGTTCCATCTTCGTGAAATCCCCTAGAATATTCCATTTCCCTTTAATTATTTCCAGAGCCATATCCACTGGTATATTCGGAAATAAAGATATCACGTCAAGTGAAATCATTTGTTCATCATCTTGTATCCTTACATTTTTTATACTTTCTCTAAAATGTAAAGAATTTATTACATTATATTTAGAGTTCTCAGTTACATTCCTAAGAATATTTGAAATATACATACAGAGTTCATAAGATGGGGAATTAACAAACGAACATATTGGTCTTAATGGGAATTGTTCCTAATGAATTTTAGGTACTCCATACAATCTGCCAGCTGTAGTTATGTTCGTCTTCAATTTGTTCTTTTGGAAGGACGTAATAATCTTTAATTTGAATTGATCCTCCACTAAATTGTTATTTGTCCCCTGTTATCTGGTAGTCGGATCTCTATTTACTATTACATATGTATGTGTTGGTATTACCTACAATATTTTCCATTCTTGATATGTAATCACACTTATTCATTGCCTCTATAGTATTTCCCTTATCAGCATTTAAAATAAGTATATCCTCATTGTACTTTAAGAATTTTCTAGTCTTATTGATCTTTTTCAACATAAATTTATCTCTATTTGTCAATCGTTCTCTATTTAAATAATTATCCACAATATTCGTAAATCTATTCCTCGCTATTTCCAGATCTTCTCTTTCTGTCAAAGTCTGTATAAAGTCTTCACCATCTGCTATCATCCTCAAAACTTGGAAAATCTTTCCTTTTTATCGGAAGTGCGTGTTTTTATCCTAGAGAAAGAACCCATTCAACCTCAGTGGGGATATTAACATCTGATTTTCTTATTGTGTTTAATATTTAACTCCCTATGCTGCAATTCAAAAAGATCATTAAACTTCTTCTAATGCACCTCTTTTACCTGACAACCTAATATTATTGCTAAATGTTCCTGATTTTGAATAAATATGTTTAATTCATCCGCGTTTATATGATGGCCCAAATTGGTAGTTAGCCATTCTAATTCTCTTGAATGTTGGTTCGATGATTCATGTTTCTGCTTTATCGCCAAATTTAGAATTTTATTCCGTAGTGATTGAATCATTCCTGTTATTGAATGTTTCATTATGTGTATTCCATTTTCCTCAAAAGGATTAGAAATATTTTTAATAGAATTCTTAATGAATTTAGGAATTATACCTGATTTCCGGCAGCGCATTAAAAAAGTTATAGTGGCCTTTACTTTCACCATTTTGTTTTTAATAGTCTTATACCTATTGATTTTTCTTTTCATTTCCCGATCGGCTTTTAATTTATTACATAAATTGTTGTAATTCGTCTTCTGGTCTGATGTGCTCTCAGTTTTTATAATATACTAGCTGACCCGGCAGACGTTGTCCTGGAAATTTTGTTCAAATACCGTTAGCAGGAGCAGAAATAATGGATTTTTAATTTGTGGTTTGTATGGGAGGTACCACGCCCCTGTGTCCAATTTCACCGAATAGTAAATCCACCCAAACGCATACAAAAAAATTTATTCAAATCGGTCCAGAAGTTTGGGAGAAGTTCAGTCACAAACACGCGTGCAGTAGAATTATATACATATATAGAGATAAAGTTTTCCACGATCTTCAATTAAAATTCTTCTTATTCTTTAAACGAGCTTAAGATCTTTTATTTGTTTTGCTTATTTATCTAACTAACAAAACTCTGTTTGGGTTTTACTAGTTTAACTGCTGTTCGGATTTTGTGGTCTCGTATATACTTTGGCTAAAACTTAATTTTACTGAAGGCGATGCAATTTTTCTTACGGCTATATCTCGGAAACCAATTGGAATTTTGATTTCCTGCCTTCGGCACAATTGTAGCTCTAAACTAGGAGAAAAATAGTGTAATACAAGCTAACCCCAAACAAACTGCATCTAGTGCCTGAAAATTGCAAAAATGTCGGAAAATTTAAATGTTTCCTATATTTTTTCACCATTATCAGCCCATTGGTGCGATAAGTTTTGCGATTTTTGTTCGGGTTCCATAATAAAGAGTAATTAATGTTTTTATTTGAATCCAATCAATTTTAAAAACTTCCCCCCACGTTATGTACCAAATATCAGATTGAAAATGAAGTACATAGTAACACACGTGCATTTTATGAACCTTATTTGCAATAGTGATCTTATTCGTCGGAAAAATCATGCAAAATTGATGAATGTTTTTTAATAAACAGTAGACTATTTATATGATTGAATTCTCGTGAAATTTACAAACAAAGGGTGAAAACGAAATATACAATACTCGTCAAATTTTTCGGAGAGAACACTTGAAATTTATGAATCTCTTTTATTTCAGATTCTTAGAATAAAGAAGATGAAGTAATAAACAGTAGAGTATTTATGACACCCATTCAGAAATCGCTTTCAGGAAAAATTTTGAATACATTTTTTCCAGGTACTTCAGTCAAAAGTACAGTATTCATGATACAGTAGAGTATTTATGACTGAATTCTCGTGAAAATCACACACAAAGGGTGAAAACCAAATTATTGTATTGTATCAGGAAACTGGAGCAGTTATATTTATGCCACACCTGGCAATGGCAGCCATTCAGACATCCATTTCAAGAAAATTTTGCATACAATTTTTCCAAGATACTGCAGTAAAACGGTACGAAGTATTTATGAGGGATCATTCCACCACTTTTTCTCATTCAACAAGTGTTTACGAAAGCAAAAAGTACAATTTCATCCAAAATTTAATCAAAATGGAATATAGCGACTGCCCAAAAACAAATGATTTTTTTTACCTTTGTGGTCAAATAGTGCAGTGCGTAAAGTTGGAAAGAAGGAGCGAAAGAATTTGTTAACTCCGGAATTAAAGTTTGCATATACGCAATGTTTCGATGAAGTGGATACAAAGGGTGAAGATTTCACGCCGCAGACGGTGTGCAGTAATTGCTGCAGCACTATTTTGTATTTGTTACTTCGACGAAGACGACACTTGCATTTGGCTAAGCCGCTAGTCTGGGCAAATGACCCAAATGCTCATGATAAAACTTGGTGCTACGCATGCATTAATTGTACCGTTGGAACAAATAAGAGGAAGTTGAAGACAAAAGCATATGTTGCAGCTTTTACTTCCAGTGCCATTATCTGATGGTGTCGAACCATCTAAACCTCCGAGTCCTGACATTATGTCCGCATGGGCACTAGAAAGTGTTTTCTCCTTGCCATGCAATTTACCGTCGGTGGTGCAATGGGTAGTGTGCGCGCCTCTTGTACAGGAGATCCTGGGTTCGATCCCTGCTCCAACCACCTTAAAATTTCTTTCGACGACGACGGTCACCTCGCTTAGTGACGGCGACACTATCGAGTATATAGCCATGAAAAAGCTTCTCAAAATACCGTTCGGAATCGGTGTAAAACTGTAGTGAAAACTGGAAAGCGCACAGCTCAGTGATTGTGAGAAGTTCTCCCCGGTCCCTTCATGGGATGTAATGGGAAACCATTTATTTATTTTTTTTATGCAATTTACAAGATCCCGATTATGCGCCCCATGTATAAGATGATGAACGAAAACCGGTAACACAAAACGAAATGGATTACATTGTGGCTAAGTTGGGATTATTGCAACGGAATTCAGATTGTTGACCTCAAGTTTTAGTTTTCGACGCTAGGTTCTCTAGAATGTTCTTCCCGATTCCAGAACCTGTTTCTCGATCTTTACGTTATATCTTACTTACTTACTTATCCGGTCTTAAACAACACCGAGGGTCAGCGACCTTCAAAAACGAAGATAAAATATTTCGCCAATCAGTTCGGTCCTTTGCCTTATCTCTCCAGCTGATAATACAAAGTATACGCAGCGATTCGGCAACCTGATCCCACCAGCGGCGTCTTGGTCTTTCTATTTCAAGTCTTCCTTCGAGTTCTGTTTCGAAAACCCTTCATGCTGAATTGTTTTCATCTATTTTACTGACATGGCAATCGCTTTAGTTTGATCCGCTTCACTATGTCAATGTCGGGATATAGCTCAGACAGTTCATGGTTCCTGCGACGCCGATACTCGCCGCTGTACACTATAGGGCCATAAATTTTTTGGAGTATTGTTCTCTCAAAGACTCCTAGAGATGAGTCATCTGCTTGCGATAAGACCCAAGATTCTGCGCCATAAAACTAGACAGGTTGTATGAGAGTCTCATATAGCAGGACTTTTGCTTCTCGAGATAGGGCTTTATCTCTAAAGTGCTTGCTTAGCCCAAAATAACATCTATATGCAAGCACAATTCTCCGCTTGATCTCAAAGCTGACGTTTGTGTTTTTGTTTACGGCAGATCCGAGTTATTCCAAGCTCAGACATTGCTTCTTAGAGTTTCCCCCGTATCGGGCTATCGAAGGCCGCCTTATAATCGACAAATAGATGATAGGTGTCGATTTGTTTTTCGTGGATCTTCTCCAGAATTTGGCGTAGCGTGAAAATCTGGTCTGTTGTCAATTTCCCAGGCCTAAAGCCATATTTCCCACATTATACTTTTTCGCACATTATACTTGATAGAAGGTTATATGCTATGGCTAAAAGGCTTATTCCACGTTAGTTGGCACAGAGACTCGGGTCACCTTTTTTAAATATGGGACAAAGTACGCTGAGACTCCAATCGCCGGGCATGCATTCGTCTAACCAAATTTTGCTAATGAGCTGATGCATGTACCTTATAAGCTCATCGCCGTCAGCCTTAAACATTTCCGCCGGTAATCCATTGGCTCCTGCGGCTTTGTTGTTCTTAAGCCGGGAAATAGTTGATCTGACCTCGTCTCGATTATGAGGGCGGCAATCGACGTCGTCGTTCAAATTGTGATCGATTGTCTCCTCGTCATTGGATATCTCAGGTATCAGTAGCTCGGAGAAATGATATCTTCATATTCCATCCTTATCTTTACAGAAGGGGGGCCCTGAACCATGTCTATTAGTTCCGTTTTTGACTTTTTGGTAGAATTTTCATGCTTCGTTTTTCCGTCTGTATGACTCAATTTTCTCACTCTCGCGCTTTCTCAACTGCCGTTTCTTACGCCTAAAGAAACGGTTACCTCCTTTCTTTTTCCCCTATACCACTCAGTCGCAGCTCGCGTTGCAATTGACTGAAGCATTGCCATACGTACAGCATTCTTTTCATCATTTGCTATGCCACAATCTTCATCGTATCATGGTTTGTTGCGAAGCTGTTTTTCAAAACCGATCACGGTAGTTGCGGCAGCTGTTATAGAGTCGGAAATTGGTTTCCACTCGCTTCAGTATCGATATCGGGAGGGGTGAGTTCTATGCCAAAAGGTGCGAGAGCTTCCTTGGGTAGGCTGTGGCTACCTTTGGCAATTGCAGCTTTCCAACGTCTATCGTTCTCTGCGTCTGGTTGCGTACGATTTTCGCTCTACTTAATCTGGTCCGAACCTTTGCTGCTATATTATGTTTCCCTAATCCAAATTCAGGCTTACGATATCACGCTTTGTTGGGTCGATACCGATGGACATAGCAACATTCGCGGCATCGAAGTAACAGCCGAATGCGCCAGAACTGGCTCCTATGCGCGGGAAGACGCTGCGACCCTGGACGTGCATATTCCGTTCGTGGAACTGAGGAACCAAGTCGACGAATTGGTAGTAGAGTAGCATTAACCAAGTCGAGATGGAATCGGTACAGAACTGTAGAATAACTCGATCTCTTTGGCTGGTCATTGATGGAACACGTAGCAAAGAGAAACACACTCCCTTGGGAAGAACACATTCAGCACTCGTACGGGAGTCATATCTGGAAACTGCGTGATAGAAGTCATATCTGGACACTGCTTGGCTGGACGCATGAAACTTCCATATGACGACTTCTGCAGAAGCTGTTTAGATGAAGAAGGGGGGGAGTCAGTGCAATACTTGCTTTGTTCATGTAGAGGATTGAAAGAGTATTGTATAGCCTTCCTGGGGAGGCTCTTCGAAAACTCATGAAACTTCCATATGATGGCTTCAGCAGAAGCTGTTTAGATGAAGAAGAGAAGGAGTCAATGCAGCACTTGCTTTGTTCATGTAGAGGATTGAAAGAGTATCGTCTAGCCTTCCTGGGGGCAGGCTCTTCGAAAACCTCAATGACCTAACAGACGCTCCAATTAAACCCCTCGGCAAATTCATATTGTCCCAAACATATTCTGCAGCAACCGTGTATGTATTTGGAACACACTTCAAACGTTTATATGTTTGGAACACACTTAAAACATTTATGCAAGTCCCAAACTAAGGTGTATGTAAATGCAAAAATTAGCATGTTTACTGACAAATATGTATTCTTTTACGTGGAAACATTTGCGTGCTTCATCCCAAACATCTATATACTTCTTCGCATGTTTCCCCCAAACCTCCATATACTTAAGTGGAAACATATACGTATTTTCTCCCACACGTGATAATATTTAGAAATGAATATTCTTTCTTTCGTTATTTATTATAATTAATATTATCAATATATTATATATTATATATCGATTGTCATTTTTAATTAATATTTTATTAATATTTAATTAATACAAAAAATTTAAATATTTAAAATGACCCTTTTTACTTTTACTTGCATCGAATGCATTACTTTTTTATGAAATCAGAATCTGCTGCTCTTTTGCTTCTCCTTTCTTTGTTGTCTCTCACGTTTTCTGTTTTCAGAAGGTTTCAGCTATGCGTTGGTTATCACTATGCGTTGATACACAAAAACTATACTTATATACAAATCCAGGTCATGCAAGACAAGCGTGTATTTAATTACTTGTGTTTGTTTTTATTATATTTCACAAATGGTCCGCCATTCCGATTTTTTCAGTAGAGGCTCGGGCAGAAAAAGATTCACGATGTTACCCTTCCAGTTTATTTTCCCAAAATCGTTTCCCACTATGGTAGCACACATAACTATATGGGAAACACATTCACAAAAACCAAAGTAACATCACAAACCATTTAACCGTCCCAGCGTTTGTTTATTATTTTTTCACTGATCAAGCGCTTTTGATATCCTCTGTCCGATGAACCACTGACGACTGAATACATGAAATTAAAACGCAGTACATCAGCCAAAATAAGAAACACTTACTTCATCTGCAATTAACACGCACATTTAGGAATATTTATGAATCACTCACTGAGATAAGAAAGCAAAAATACAGATGCACACTTACAAGATATACACACTCTCTCTTGCTCATTCTCTAGCTCTTGAAAGAGCATAAACCATAGAGTAAATATGGGTAGAGAAAATCTTTCACTCACCAAATTTCTGACATTTGTCCTCGTGTGATGTATACGTTTGATGTTGAAAAGAATTGCTTTACTAATACCAGATAGAGGCAATGGTCCAAAACAACGAACAAAATAACAACAACGGCATTTCGTTTTGTGTGTTAAAATTAATGTGTTAAATACAACACAAATGTATGCTAACAATAACAGTCAATAAAAAAGTTTAAAACACATTTAAATTTCACAGTTTTTCACCAAAATGGCATGAAAAATTAAAGCAAGAAATTATTGTAATTCCACCTGGTGTATATCACTTTTCGTCAAACATCTCTCTATCACACCGACCGCATCACGAAGAGTGTGAAATGAAACGTCAGATGAGAGAATAAGTTTATCTAGGTATGTATTAGTCTATGGCATAAACAGTGCAACAAACACGGCTGTATTTGTATCACAAACACAGAAATATTTGGGTCGCAAACACATATGTTATAACATATTAATCATGCGTTTGGTCACAAGTAGACTATATTTGCGACAAGCTCCAAACACAAGTTATATTTGCAGCCAAACAACAATAAACGACAGATTTTTCAGCGTGTAGTGAAATTTCGCTGGTTAAGCACAGCTCAAGAGGACAACTCAAAAAAATTTTCCGCTAGACTCTCTGCTTTAGCTTACCTTCCCTTTTGCATTCTTATCCACATTTATGCTTTCAATTCTATATAAGGGAACCACAATGGGCCGAAATTACGGCCTCGGGTGAACTCGTTATTTGTTTTTAACTCAAATTATGGCCTTCCTTTTCAAGCTTACCTAACCTACATTATGTTATTTAGGCATTGAGAGTAATCAAAACCCTTTGCTGTCAAAAATTTCTCCAGAAAAGCTTGTAAGTTCTCTATCATCGAACTGACAAACTATTCTCTTTCTGGCTCTCTAGTTACTGGCATTTTGGATTAAACAATCACTATGAAATATCAATAAATTGTTCGGATTTATACAAATTACCATGTTCTCGAACAAAGCTAATGCCTAACGGCGTTAAATCGCACGATCTCAGTTGACAATTCACGTCGCCTCTGCGTAAGATAATCGTGCTCTAAAATCGTTCGTTGAATATTTTCATTGTGACGACGTCAGCTGCAGGGAACGTAGCACCATCCTATTTGAACCTCATGTCGTCCACATCCATGTCATTAAATTTTGAATAAAAGAAATTGGTTGTCATGGATCGGTATAACGCATTTACACCGCCGTTTATCGTAGCTATGTTAGTGATAACCTTATTCTCTAATCTTTGCCGTTTACACCACCCAATTTGAGATTAAATTGACATTTCAGTTGGCAACTCCGTGCTCAGACAAACTCCGCGCCGAGACAAAATTGTCGAAGACGGCGCACAGTGTTCATTTCTGGGGTGGGAGTGATCAAAAATCAATATCTTTTGAACGGATCACAATTTTTTATTCCGGTTTTTTTTACCTTATGTTGCACAAAATTATCTATAGCAAACAGCCAAAAAAATTAGACTTGTTATAATTTTACCTTTTGAAATTACACAAAATTTTAAAGTGTTTTTTATGTTCGAATTCATTTAGATATTTATGTATGTAATATTTATACATTTACCAAAAAGTTATGAAATTAACATGAAAAGTGGATTTATAATAGAAGGTCTTCAAGGTCAGTTGTGAATTGTTTGTGTAATCCTCTTCCTGCGTTATGTCGGAGTGAACTAATTAGAGGATCAGAAGGTATTAGCAACATTTTTAGCAAATCCGTGTTTTGGTCTGTTCTGCTGCATTTTCTTGTGTGTTTTAACGAAACTCTCTATAATGCTTTTTTTTTTGTTTCTTGAGCCCTTTCCAATAATTCTCCAAGAGGAAAAATATGATATTTTATAATGTTTTCACCATGCAAAGCACCTTATGCAAAGTTGGTGATGTTTTCCTCCACCTTCCATACAATTCGTCGTACAAACACAATGTCTCGGACGTATATCTGCCAAATTTAACTGCATCTACCTTTCCGTACAGTTAATAGCTGATAGAATTTTATTAAATCGCAACAGAAGCTGCTCTTCTATTTGGGATATACTTGCTGTTAATTTGGTATCATCAAAAAACCCCCTGGCTGTGTTGCCGTCATTCGTGTTTCCGAAACCCTGTATCGGAAAATCAATTCTTAATCCTGTTGTTTTTCGGAACTTTTTCTGGATTTCCTGTTTTGCTGTAGCTCTGAATTGCTCCATTATAATTTGTTTTTCTTTAGTGGTTTTGGAGTTGAAATTCGTTTTATTTTGTTTATATTTTTCAAACTCGAAATCATAGGCTATTTTCAGGCAGTGCTCCATGAATCGAATGCGAGCATGTAATGGAGATACGCGAAATTCATATGTTGATTCTATGTCTGGTGCTACATTATTTGGTGTGTTAAATTGTTATTGTTTTGGCAGAAACTTCTTCAACTGTTGCAGATTCAGGAACACAAGCAGACTTCTCCTCTGATATTTTCCCATACGATGGTAATCCTTGATAGCCCTTTTTGGCGAGAGACGATCGCATCATATTATACTGTCTGTATAACAGATCCAAATCCACACAAATTCACAAGTCACTGCGTGATTTGTAATGGCTTCTTTCAATTTTGTAATAGTTTCCGAATCATTTTTTTCCAAATAGTTAAGAGCAAATAATTTATTTAACTCATTTCGTTTGCGTAATTGAAGTTTTAATACTTTATATGCTTCCTGTAAACCTATTTCTTTTGATATATCATTAACCTTTCTACCCTTGCTCGAAAGCGCAGAGTCTGCGTATGACTTTTGTGGCCGCCCCCGCTTCTTTTGAACTGCTTCAACAATTATGGGTGTTTTACTCACTTGTTTTCTTCAAATTAACTGATTTCAAGTACCAACGACTATTACGGTTTAATTGGAGAAACACAATCTTCGTTCGCGAACACCCCTTCCATTTTTTTGAGAAGTATTTAACAAATTTATTTAGTTCAGTTTTATCCAATTCTTTACCGTCTTCATTTAAATTGAATTGGTCACTAAGTTTTTTTTTTAACATCCGATTAATGAACGTGTTTTCTGCAATTTTCTTAACTTTTTTATGTATTTCAAAACTCAGACTACAAAGGTCACGTATAGATATTTTGAAATTATTCATTTTAAAAGGTAATATTCTTATAAAAACAGAAAGTAATAATTTCAGCGAGTATACAAAGCAACGTGCTTAGAATGGTTGTTTTTTAATTGGATAAATGTAGAAACACAATAAGGCAGCAGCTGTTGTCATTTTTGGCAGCAAGAGAAACAAAGCCCATAATTGGGCAGCGACAGTAACAGCAAATCTGACATTTTGTGTTTCTAAATTCTATGTAGAGCAAGCAAGATGTATCTATATATAAATGTTATTTGTTTACAAAATGAACTGAAATGAAATGAAACAAAATTTTATGAAAATATGATAACATTTTTGTGAGAATGGGTGTCTAAAAATGGGAGCATAAGAAAAACTGCCCTCAAAATAAAATCGATTCTATCTCACTGCTGTGCTGCTCGGCAGTTATTTTATGTCAAATCGTATGGAAAAAGCTGCTAAGCCCCAATTGTGTTTCTACATTAACTTTCAACATTGTACTCCCATGAAAGGGCTTAAGAGGATTTTCAAAATAATATGTTTTCGTGAATTAAAAACATCGCTACACCTTGTCTTGCAGTTTCTTGCAGCAAAACTATATAAATAATTATTCAGAACAATTAGGGCAAGAATCCCGTAGAAGCACAATTTTTTGCCATTTTGAGGAAAATAGTTAAACGTTTAGGTTAAGGTGAAAAATTTGGCAAAAAAGAGGGTTTTGTAAACTTTAAGTTTACAATTGGAATGTTTTTGGAAATTAATAAATATGCTAACCTTAGATAGTCAATAAACGCATCTTTCAACCAAAACAAAATATAATCCAATATCTCCATCCTTTTCCGAATGGTGCATCTTGAAACATTGAAAAAATTTGTCATAAAATATTTTTTTTTTATTTTGACTAAAATTGTTAGGATTTAAGGCTCAATATATTTCTAACCAAAATACTAACAACAAAAGGATGACCAGATTTGGAAAATTCAGCATGTTTTACATTATTGTCAATATTCCAATTATAAATATTTTAAAAAAATTTTAAAATTTTTTTTCCATTTTTGAGCGCTTACCCAAGAAATATGAACACTGTGCGGCGGCACAACAGAGAAATTAAGTTGGCGGCTATTGGTTTAGGCAGTTTTGTACAAAACTTTTTAATTAGATCAGTGAGTGAGTCAAACCGGGCCAGTCGATAAAATCAGCTCACATTTTAAACCAATAAGGCCGATTTATATCGATGGCGGCGTGAACTTCAAAAAAGTTTTTGTGGCGGCGACGCGTCGGAAAATTTTCGATCGGCTACCATCTGTTAAACAGTTGATTTTTTGTGTATGGTTTTATTAGGGTTGCAGTTTTTGGCGTATAATACGTCTTACCTTACGGTATAGGGAGTCATGTCAGATTGTTATTATTGTAATCTTTATTTCATTGATTATGAGGAAACGGCGAGATACATTTTTTTTAAAAATTTTTTTGTAGGTAAATGAAGATGTTATCTTTCGTCTGATATACATTTCATATTGGTTGATATCTTCCTAATATTTAAATTTCTCAAATGAAAATTGTTTAAACACATACACTCAAACATATGTGAAAATTGTTTAAACACATACACTCAAACATATGTGTGGTGTTTGGTTGAGTGTTTGAGTTTGTAGCGTGAACACAAACTATGCTGCTGTTTCAGTGTGGACACAAACTTTCGGCTGTTGTTTTGATTGATGAAATATTGAAATTTCGTATATTTACTTATGTATTTAAGTGAAATAAAATGTTAAATGTGAATTTTAATTTAACATGGATATAAAATTATAAAAAATATATGAAAAAATTAATTCATACATTTTTATGTTAAATGAAAGTGCTGCCAAGTAAGCAAAATAACAATGCTGCATGATGCTGTTTGACAGCAACTGACAGTTGACGTTTAGTAAATTAAAATAAAAACTACTAATCAAAATGGCACCTACACGAAATACAAGAAAGCAACGAGTGGTTGTTATGCAGAGAAATAAATACTCAGGTAAGTTTTGTGTTCCCTTGTTTATACATATATATTTTTATTAAAAATGTTAATTAATTTGTAGGCGCAACATCAACAATGTATATATGTTTTCTGTCTTATCGGATGGCGTATTCTACGTTAAACTTAATGGCCGTGTCTCTGACACAGCCTGCAGGGACAGGCCTCGGACAACTGTCTGCTGTTTGTTTTTTAGTAACTAAAAGTGTTGCATCAAACTATACACCAGTTTAAAATGAGGTTAAAAATAAACTTCGGTTTTTATAGATTAAAAGTGTATGAGTAATCTTCTGGGTTAGCGAGGGTTAACGGAGTTAACCTTCGAAATGCGATAATCTGGGTAGGTGTAAATGCCGCAGTAGGGTTCTCCGTTAATGCTTATAGCAATGCCATCATCGGCGTCGATGAACTACGGCCAGATGAAGCAGTCGGGCCACAAGCTACTCCTATTTATTACTGACTTTCTGCGGCAGCATTGCCACTTGTTGCACCTCGTCCGCCAATTTTGAATATCAACTGCGTAAACTTATAACTGTAATTTTGTAATCTGTTACCAAATTTAGCAAAATACTGGTTATTTTATTCATTGGAGTAAGCGCTTTGATGCTATGACATAAACCAAAACACTTGCCTAAAAAGCGGCGTTGAGATAGACGACGCAGGGGAATCCCTCACGAACGTCATTCACAAAGCTGCTTTTACATATATCCACACCACAAGAAACCGAAAGCAATGGTACTGTAGTTCGATGTTCAGCTGAAATAAGGGAACTTATTAAAAATAAGAGACGATTAGGGAAATTATGGAAAAGAACAAGATTACCAACAGACAAAACCAAATTCAATCGTGCTTCCAATTTACTTAAAAAACGCTTGAAATAGATCAAGGCTGAGTCCATGAACACATTTTTAAGTAATTTAAGCCCCTCAAACAATAATGAGCACAACCTGTGGAAGGCTACTAAACACATTTTTCGACGCAAGAAGAGAAACTTACCAGTTAGAGACTTGAATGGTTGATGGTGTAGGTCAAATGAAAGTAAAGTGGCTGCGTTTAAGGATCATTCAGAAGAGACGTTTACTCCTTTTTCTTTATCCAGTACTGCTGATGTAGAAGAAATATCCGAATTTTTAGACAAGTCGTGTCAAATGTGCCCCCCAATAAAGCCTTTTGCCGTACATGAACTAATAAAAGAAATAAGTAAATTTAACAACTCTAAATCTCCAGGATATGATGAAATCCAAAAAAAACAGCAGACAGTTGTCCGAGGCCTTCGGCCACGGTCTGTCCCTGCAGGCTGTGTCAGAGACACGGCCATTAAGTTTAACGTAGAATACGCCATCCGATAAGACAGAAAACATATATAACAATAAATGATAAATGATAAACGTCAACTGTCAGCTGCTGTCAAACAGCATCAAGCAGCATTGTTATTTTGCTTACTTGGCAGCACTTTCATTTAACAGAAAAATGTATGAATTAATTTTTTCATATATTTTTTATAATTATATATCCATGTTAAATTCAAATTCACATTTAACATTTTGTTTCACTTAAATACATAAGTAAATATACGAAATTTCAATATTTCATCAATCAAAACAACAGCCGAAGGTTTGTGTCCACACTGAAACGGCAGCATAGTTTATTTTCACGCTACAAACTCAAACACTCAACCAAACACCACACATATGTTTGAGTGTATGTGTTTAAACAATTTTCATTTGAAAAATTTAAATATTAGGAAGATATCAACCAATATGAAATGTATATCAAACGAAAGATAACATCTTCATTTACCTACAAAAAAATTTTTAAAAACAGTTATCTCGCTGTTTCCTCATAGTCAATGAAATAAAGATTACAACAATAACAATCTGACATGACTCCCTATACCGTAAGTTAAGACGTATTCTACGCCAAAAGCCATTGTTCTCTTAACAACAATTTTTAATGCAATTGCAGGGTTGAGTCATTTTCCTTGACAATGGAAATATGCAAAGATCATAATGATACTAAAGCCAAACAAAATCGAAAATCTGGTGACCTCATATAGACCAATAAGTTTACTGCCAATATTTTCCATATTGTTTGAAAAACTATTTAAAAAACGGTTAGATCCACTTCTAGATAAACAGAAAAAAATCCCAGATCACCAGTTTGGAATCAGGCAAAAAACATGGTGCACCCGAGCAATGCCATCGTATTGTAAATGTTATAAGGGACGCTTTTGAAAAAAATCTTTATTGTTCAGCTGTGTTTTTAGATGTGAAGCAAGCCTTCGACAGGGTATGGCATGACGGTTTACTATTTAAGTTAAAGAATCTGCTACCAACTCCTTTTTATCTTCTTTTAAAATCGTACCTCAGTGAAAGAAGGTTTTATGTCAATCTAAATGATGTCGATTCTGAATTTGGATCAGTCAACTCAGGTGTTCCACAGGGAAGTGTTTTGGGACCAGTGTTATACACCATATACACATCAGATATGCCCTCAAATAACGATGTCACAGTTGCTACATATGCCGATGACACTGGTGACGAATGAATCACACGTAATTGCTTCTTCACTAGTACAAAAAGAATTGTTTGTGATTCAAGACTGATTGGAAAAGTGGAACATAAAAGTCAATACGGACAAATCAGCGCACATCACCTTTACCCTTAGAAAAAAAGATTGCCCTGTTTTGATACTAAATGGAGATGTTATACCTAGAACTAACTGTGTTAAATATTTGGGACTTCACCTGGACAGAAGACTAACTTGGAAAAGTCATATACAGGTGGCGCAAAAGTAAACTTCCGATGTTTTTTGGCTGTAATTTAAAAAAAAAATGAAAAACTTTGATTCTTCTTGTGGATTATTTTTATTTGGTCTTTTAATTTTTTTTACATCAAGTCGAGAATATGATGTCATGTAAATGGCCGCCGCCGCAGTTGATTGTCATTTGAGCCCTTTTTATGGCATTTTCCATCACTTTGGCCAAAACTTCCGGCGATACGTCCTCACATTCTTAACTGAGTCTGAGGCTTGTTGACATAAACCCGCGACTTCAAAAAGCCCCACAAAAAGAAGTCTGGAGCGGTCAAATCAGGCGATCTTGCTGGCCAGTGCAAATCGCCAAAACGGGAGATTAGGCGCCCGGGAAATGCATCCTACAGCATATCGGTTGCGGCACGTGCAGTGTGTGCCGTTGCACCGTCCTGTTGGAACCACATGTTTTCCAATCCCACTTCGTCAAGTTGCGGCAAAAAGAACTCGTTGATCATTGCTCTGTAGCGCTCACCATTCACAGTAACCGTTTGGCCCGCGACGTCTTCGAAGAAAAAAGTCCGATGACTCCTCCAGCGAAAACAGCACACCATACAGTGACTTTGAGCGGGTGTAATGGCTCTTCGTGGGTTACACGCGGATTTTCTGGTTACGCGTGGTTACACGCTGTGTTTGCACATGTCCTCCAGGCCGTCGCAATAATCCTGTTACCCACGTCATCCTCGACAAAATAGGAACCAATGACTCTTCCGGCGTATATGGCGCATCATGCAATGTCATGTGGCTCTTCATGAATGATATGTACATTCTCAGTGCCCCAGAAGCGTAAATTTTGCTTATTTACGTATCCGCTAAAATGGAAATGGGCCTCATCACTCATGATTATTTTTGATGAAAAATCATCTTCCTCTTGGTGGTGATTAAGGATGGCTTGAGCGTATGTTAGACGCGATTGGCGGTCAGCAGCTAACAGCTGATGCACCGTCTGGACTTTGTACGGAAACATCTTCAAATCTTGTACCAAAATTCGCTGTAAAGACCGTCGACTGATACCCATTTGCGTGGCACGTCGTCTGGTCGATGTCGACGGCGCATCCATGACATCCTCGGCTACAGTAGCAATATTCTCTGCAGAACGGCTACTCCGGGGTCTGCCACGCCTGGCAGCATCTCGTGTTGTGCCAGTCTCTTCGAGGCGAGCGGCTAAACGTCGCAGTGTTTCACCAGTAGGCGTTGGACGGCCAGGAAATCAGCGACGAAATTCACGTTGTGCCAAAGTCATCGACCGATTATTGGTCAAATAAATAGTCAGCAATATTCCGCGTTCTGGAGCAGTGTAGCGTAACATTGTTTATTAACGTGTGTATCGCATGTGTTTACTAGAAAAATGTCAAAACAGAACTGACATTAGGCGTCAATCGCAAAATTTATAGCATTTTCTGATAGGAGGATTACTTTTGCGCCACCTTGTACTTGCAAAGCGGAAACAACTAGATATCAAAGTAAAGAAAATGTATTGGCTGCTTAATCCAAAATCGAAATTGAGCTTGGAAAACAAAGTACTTTTATACAAAACCATTTTGAAGCCCGTGTGGACCTACAAGCCCGTGTGGACCTACGGAGTCCAACTCTGGGGAACAACAAGCAATTCGAACATAAAAATACTACAGAGGTATCAATCGAAAACTTTGCGCCTATTAGTGAATGCTCCTTGGTTTGTAAACAACAACAGCATACACACAAAGACCTTGGTGTTCCTTTTGTTAAAGAAGAAATTGTACGATTTAGTACAAATTATCTAAATAGACTTGGTAATCATTCCAATGTATTGGCCATTTGTTTGTTAGATGACAGTGAAGAATTAAGAAGAATGAAAAGACCACATGTACTTGATTTACCGTTCAGGAACTAAAAATGTAACAATAGTATGTACTCGTATCATAGTTAATAAGCTGACCTAAGAATAATGTAAACATAAAGCAAATGTATTAAAATTTTAAAAATGTATAGATTTATCGAGCTCATTGGAACTCGGTAACAATGCTACTAGCAAACTATTACAAGATTTGCTTATTGTTTTATTGAAAATACTAGATTGCAAATAAAGAAAACCAGAATAACAAAACCTCTGGTATAGTGCGTATAAATATTGTATTATTTCATAAACACTTCCGACAGGTTTAGTTTTTTTTCCTCGATCTTAAGAGGAAATCATCTATATTAAAACAAATATTATACATACATACATACACTCATTCTCAGTTCTATACATACACATATAAACGTCTACATACATAGATGATATAACACTCATCAAAACGTCAACACCAAACAAACTGAAAAGTGAATATTTTATACTTCTAACAAAACTTAAGAAGGCAATGGGAAGTGGAAGCTAAATAAAGTATAGAAAATGCGTGGGTAAGGAATATAGAGGGAGAGTGAGAGAGAGAGAGAGAGAGAGGAGAGGAAATAAGTCCTTACAATAAAACCCACAAAAGCCTGACACTGCGAACTTTCACTTGCAGACATCGAGCCATGGTAGGGTCATATAAATGACGACGACGACAACATTTTCATAAGAGATTTATAGCATTTCTACTGCAATAGGTAGTTTGGTCCTACTATAAATTCCATGACATATCCTTGCTTCCCACCACCTGCAAGCAATTGTCTGTAGCCTCCCTTGCTATTTCTGAGATTTTGTTCCATGTTTTTTGTTTTTGGTTGACATTTGTATTTATTTTCAGTACGAGATATTAAAAGAGGAAAGTCTAAGAAGCGTAGGATTTCTGATTAATTTGAACAATTTCAATATTTTTACAAGAAACTTCCAGTTAACACAACCCGCTTCAATTCGCCATCAAATTTCATTTGAAATCTGTAAATTTTCTGACATACTCGTACTCATCTGCTTAACATTCCTCCCTGCATTACCATGGTCTATGTCTACACCTTTTTTCATCTCCACTCCTCCACTTCACCACACAATAATGTGTATAATTTTCGTTACCACATTTTTCACAGCAATTACTTTTAAGTGGCTTTAGCATATGATAAAATTGGGTCATATTGCTCTTAAATGCCTCATCATATACCGTTGACATAATTTGCATCAATTTATGTTTGAATTTATGTTGAATTATGTCTCCGTAGTCCGCCCACCCCCAGTGTCCTCAATATCCTTGATTACTTTGATTTATCTAACCACGTTTTTTTTTTGTAAAATGTGAAATATGTGCAATAATATCGTTTAAATCATATGTATGATTACGCGGGGAAAATATAACACAAGACTTTCAAATAATTTATGTTTCAACTCAGAGTAATTAATAATTATATCGGTTAAATTTAAAGATTCTGTTTGCAAAAAATTCACTAAGCTCCGCTAATTTATGTGAGTTAAATTTGTTGGCTGTCATAAATTGTAAAATTGAATTGGAGATTTTCGAGTGTCACCATGAAATCGATAAATTCGATAAATCGATAAATTGAAAATGCGACCAAACGCTCGAACAATTTAATAGATATTTAATTCTTGATTTATTTATGTTTTACTGATACCGGAGTTGGAAATGAGTTCACTGTATGCATTGAAGTTTATACAAAAACTATGATCTAAAGTAGACAGTTACAGTTCCTCTCGACTGGAATACCAACAAAGAAACCTAGTGAGGCGTTACGTTTCTCTGCTCTCTGCTCTCTCCGATACCCTTTTCAGTGAAGATTTCAATACAGTAGCAGATTTTTGATAATGCTTTTGTGTATAATTATACAAATAATGTATGTAATTAATATCAACTAATCAAGTTATGACGCGAGAAAGGAATTTATTTGAGTGAATCGCGTCGACTTTTTGGTTTTCTTCTGCGAGGGTTGCCAAATTGCGCACTTTTTTCGTTTCTACCTGTATTCATCCTTATTGTATAAGTATATAAAGGGTTTTTCAACAGAGACGCTACAAAAGTAAATCGATAGGGACAGCAAACGACGCCATATTTTTTCGAGCTCTTTTGACATTTCTCTTCAGCAAGGTTTGCCGTCGGTGGCGCAATGGTAGTGTGCGCGGCTCTTGTGCATGAGGACGTGGGTTCGACCCCTACTCTGACCACCTTAAATTTCTTTCGACGCCGGTCACCTCGCTTAGTGATGGCGACACTATCGAGTATTTAGCCATGAAAAAGCTTCTCAAAATACCGTTCGAACCGGTGTAAAACTGTAGGTCCCAATCAGTAAGTGTAAAACTAGAAAGCGCACAGCTCACTAGTTGTGAGAAGCTCTCCCTAATCCCCTCGTGGGATGTAACGGGAAACCATTTATTTATTTATTTAAGGTTTGCCATTTCATCATGGAAAGATTTCACACAACGCTCGAATGCTAATGCGAAGACTCGATAAGGTAAACCTTTTTTAATATTAGGGCGGCCCTCTCAACATTCGCAGAACTTATTTCAATAAAAATATTAATTAAAATACATAAATTAAATTAAGTTTAAAAAAATTGAACATAATATTTTTTTTTAAACGGACTTGAATCAAATGCCGTTGGTAAATATAAAAATTACAGCAGACAGTTGTCCGAGGCCTTCGGCCACGGACTGTCCCTGCAGGCTGTGTCAGAGACACGGCCATTAAGTTTAACGTAGAATACGCCATCCGATAAGACAGAAAACATGTATAACAATAAATGATAAATAATATAAGCAAATGAATTTATTGTTATATATGTTTTCTGTCTTATCGGATGGCGTATTCTACGTTAAACTTAATGGCCGTGTCTCTGACACAGCCTGCAGGGACAGTCTGTGGCCGAAGGCCTCGGACAACTGTCTGCTGTATTTTTTTTTTAAATAGAACAAACCCGGTTTTGGATACCAATGAAATTCTTTATTCCTCTGAAAGTACGTTCGATGCCATTATGTATGGAACTCGATTTCTTTTACATGGCCACCACGGGCACGCTTGCAGAAGTCCAGACGCTGAACCCAACTTTCGACGGTTTTCATGCATAAATCGGCCGATACTGCTGCAATTTCACGTTCGATATTCGTACGAAGTTCATCAATCGTCGCTGGCTTGTTGGCATAGACCATAGACTTGACGTAGCCCCACAGGAAATAATCTAACGGCGTCAAATCGCACGACCGAGGCGGCCAATCGACTGAGCCATATCGTGAGATAACACGTTCATCAAACTTGGTTTCCAATAAATTGATTGTGGCATTCGCTGTGTGGCTTGTGGCGCCGTCCTGTTGGAACCACATGTCCTCCAAGTCCATATTATCCAATTGGGGCCAAAAATATTCGGTTATAATTGAACGGTAGCGATTCGCATTCACAGTAATGTGCCGGTCTTGATCATCACGGAAGAAGTACGGCCCAATGACGGCGCCGGCCCATAAACCGCACCAAACCGTAATTTTTTCGGGATGCAATGATGACTCATGGATTACATGTGGATTGCTGTCTGACCAATAACGCATATTTTGCTTATTGACGAAGCCATTCAGCCAGAAATTAGCCTCATCGCTGAAGATGATTTTCCGATGAAAATCCGAATCATTTTCAAGTTGTTGCTCAGCCCAATTCACGAACATACGACGCTTATGGTGGTCAAGCAACTTCAGTTCTTGCGTCAATTTGATCTTGTAAGGATGTAGGCTAAGATCTTTTCGCAAAATTCGCCACAACGACGTCGCAGAGATGCCCAACGCTTGAGAACGACGTTTGAGAGACACATTTGGGCTTTCATGAACTGAAGCCTCAGCGGCAGCAATATCTGCGACACTGCGGGCACTTCTTTGTCTCACTGGCATGGGAACATTTTGCACTGTGCCTGTGGATTCAAATTTTTCCACTAGACGCTCAATTGTTGCTGTGGTAGGGCGATTATGATGACCATAAATTGGACGTAGCGCTCTTAAAGTTGAGGCCACTGACTCCAAAATTTCGGTAGTAAATTTTAATAATTTCGATTCGTTGTTGGCTCGTATATACGCTTTACAATTCAAAATTAATGTTACAACAGCTTTATTGAAGCTTTCGCAAAAAAGCTTTATTACGTTAGCTTACTGTTTGTTTCACTTTTTACTAGATACATGTTGCCAAGCAACATTAGCTTGCTGTTCGTTTCACTTTTTACTAGATACATGTTCCTAAGCAATGTTGAGCAACCAAAAACACTCAACCAAACACCACACATATGTTTGAGTGTATGTGTTTAAACAATTTTCATTTGAGAAATTAAAATACTAGAAATATATCAACCAATATGAAATGTATATCAAACGAAAGATAACATCTTCATTTACCTACAAAAAAAATTTTAAAAAAATTCATCTAGCCGTTTCCTCAAATTCAATGAAATAAAGATTACAACAATAAAAACCTGACATGACTCCTCATACCGTAAGGTAAGACGTATTCTACGTCAAAAACTTTTGTAGCGCTCTTATTGAAAACCCCGATATATGGTGTATCAGTATGTATGCACTTTCATTTTCATTTTATTTTTGGATTTGAATTTTTTATTGGATTGTGCAGAAGACATGTTGCGATTAAGTATGGAATAAAATATCCGTCAAGTGGCCTCCACGGCTCTGATGACAGGCCGTTACTCTTTTCATAAAATTTTCCATGACTTTGGCTGTATCCCACCGATGACGTGTTCGATCTCGGATTTGAACTCCCAATTTGTTTCTGGTTTATTCGCATAAACCCATGATTTAACAAAACCCCAAAGGAAGCAATCGCACGGCGTTAAAACGCAACATCTTGGTGGGCAGTTGACATCAGAATTTCTTGAAATAATTTGCTCTGGAAATCGTTGCTGCAATAAATCGATTGTTTCATGAGCGGTGTGGCAGCTGGCGCCGTCTTACTGCAATCACATGTCGTCCAGATCCATGCAATCCAGTTGAGGCCACAAGAACACCCTTTCATGCCCCTGTAATAATGCACTTCAGTCACTGCAATTTCGGCCTCATTTTCAAAAAGGTAAGGCCCAATCATGCGGCCTGACCAAAATCCGCACCAGACTGTTGCCCGTTTTGTTTCTCATGGTTTGAATGAGGATTTGCTGGGCTCCAAATTCGACAATTTTGGGGTATTCACGAAGCCATTCAGATGGAAATACGTTTCATCAGAAAAGGTGAATTTTTTTTAGAAAAATTGGCATCGACTTAGTTTTGCTCCACTGCCCATTGAACGAATTGCCGGCGCTTTCCAAGGTCTGCTGGTTTGAGCTCTTGAGTAAGCTGCATTTTGTACGCATGAAGGTGAAGGTGTTGTGTCAAAATTCGCTGTGTAGTGCTTCGTGAAATTTGAAGTTTTTGAGAACGTTGCCGAATTGATGTTTTCAGGGTTTCGGCGTTTGTTTTCAAGAAGCAAAATTGTTCGACCACTCTTCGAATGGTTGACACATTGGTGCACTTTCTCGACTGAAAATTCTTCGAAGTCTGCGGGCGATCTCAGTCTAACTTTCCAGAATTGTTTAATAAATTTTCACAATTATAACGCGTTGTTCTTTCGTAAAGCACTCCATTTTTAATAATGGGAATTAACATATGTGACAGCTGTCAAATTTTAAAGTTGTCACTTCCACAACAAAAAAGAGAATTACACTAAATTTAAAAAGTGCAATTTTAGTGAGACACCCATTAGTTGGCAGGGGGGCGATATCGATCTATCGCCTATCCTACTCGAATGGCAACTTCACTCACTGTTCTTACCGAATTTGGTGCTCTTTTTTCGCTACCGAGGCTCTGTGGACTTAAATCGCTGGAAGCTCCGCTAGATGAGACTGGGAAACTTACAAACTACGTTTGTCTAGATCTGAGAGCTTCGACATATGTCAAAAAAAATATTTCTCGGTACATCCCGTGAAGGGATTTGTCGCTCTTTCTAATTTTATACTCGCTGATTGAGACCTACAGTTTTACACCGATTCCGAACGGTATTTTGAGAAGCTTTTTCTACTCAAAATAATTCCGGAGTATGCTCATCGGCATTGTTGTTTCGCAGTCAGGGGCTACCGCAAACTGAGACTTAATGAAGGCCTTGGCAAATACCTGAATGCTTCGGCAACGACTCAGCCCTTGTTATGATTTGAGGGTTATGACGTGATCGACCGTAAATGAAAAAGAACAAAAACAAAATCAAAAACAAATACGAAAACTTACTGGCACGACATTGAACCTGGAAACCGGTACGAAAACTAAAACGATAACGACAACTACAGACACACGTGGCTACCAGCGATACCAAGTACTAATAGTAAGCACTCTGGTCCATCAAAGAAGAGGTACAATCATACAACGAAGCCTATGCCTAACAATAGGTCGGGTGATACAAGGTCTAACAAGACGGTTGCTCTATCTGGTATTTGGGTTCTTGATGGTAAACACTCCCGCCAATCAAAGAAGGAGTACAACGACACAACGAAACCTAGGTCTGACAAAAGGCCACGTGAACCAATTTATACCAAAGCTACCTGATATTTCCTCCTAACTACAGGATAATTCGTTCACTTCCACTTCCAAGGTTCAGCAGTCTGGTAAGAGGCTGCGCTCGCCTACTAAACTTGATGACGTCGATAAGGACATCTTTGTAGTGGCGGCCATCGGCAGGGGAAATAAAGACGCCAATATCCCTAAGAGGACAAATGGAGTGCCGTGGTAAACGGACTGCCCAAGGTATACTCTGATCTTCTCAGTGAGTTGCCGGTTCCATATCCCGACTGTGACGGTATCAGGCCGGTATCAATGTAGCAGAAATTTAATGAGCTTCAGCAATAAGCGCTCTTTCAAGTGTTATCACTGCGCACTGACGAAATTAGCTGAAATTTGGCCAGGTGCGGCACTGGATGTAGTCAAAAATGATGACATCCTATTACGGCCCAGGGTTCACGCATGGACTCCTCCAACGCCATCCGATGGAGATTCAATCATGAAACAGCTACATGACTGCAATCCCGGTCTACCAACCAAAAATTGGAAGGTCGGTCGATTGACTGACGTAGATGGGGATTGCAGGCATGTAGTTTTTATATCGAATGCCGAGTCTGTGCCTCACCTCATCAAGTCAAGTGGCCAGGTCTCATGGAGATTCAGTAGGATCCAACTGAGGGTGTACAATACGGATAAGGTAGCCAACGCTGACGATACTCCACCACATAATCCTTGTGTAGTTTACATAGGGGAAATTGCCCTATCGCAAATGTCTGAGATGGATCTGGATGACACTAGAGTTTCTTCCTTTTCGGATTCGCTTGAATGCTTGGAGATGCTCTCAATCACGGACCCAGATGAGTCACTTGAAGATGAGTTACTTGGTTATTCCAATGACGAGACGGATATAACGGTGGTGGCGAAAAGTGACCATGATCTGGTTCCTGTAAATTTGCCTCCATTCGCTGCTCTGAAAGTCATTCTATCGCACGCAAAAATGGATCAGGTCCTAATCCAGGAACCATGAGTGAGGTTACGACGGAATATGACGGAATACGTGGCAATAGCGGTTAAAGGGAAAATTCCAAGTAATCATAGGAACATCCTGCAACAGGTCCTGCATACCACCGCAAGATGGGTTTCGGATGATGGGCTTGGTTTGAATCTAACCAAGATGGAACTGGCTCTTTTCAGCTGGAGGTATGAGGTACCTCCAGCAGTACGAGGTACCAACTGTTGTCCCTGTCTCCTTAGGGGGTACAGAAATTCCTTCTCTGAGAGTGCAAAATATTTAGGTATTTAACTTGATAGGAAGTTAAAACTTCAAACCCAACATTCTGAAAAGAACTACAAAGGCAAAGATAGCGCTATATACCTGTAAAAGGTCAATAGGAAACCCCCGTATAGTTCAGTGTAACCCCCGTATAGTTCAGTGTATGTATACGGCAGTAGTTAGAACGATAATTATGTATGGCGTTACTGTCTGGTGAACGTCTCTATAAAAATCCCACTACCGCACGATACTGGAGAAAATTCAACGAATGACATCAACGGAGAATGACATCAACTGATGTACTAAATGTCATACTGACTGATACACTAAGTGTCATACTACATTTAATACCACTCGATACTGTAGCTAGGCAGCATGCCACAGCTACTGCTGTTAAACAAAGGGAACTATGACTTTGGTCAGCAAATGTCTTCGGGCACATGTCATTCTCAACATAATGCCTGATCTTGCAGGTATTGTTGACTACACTTAGGCCAAACTACTCTTTGACAAGAAGTACCACACTCTTATGCCTGATAGATTAGAATTGAATGGTCGCATCCCCGGACATAGGAGATTCGTGAACTTCTATGAAAATGTTTCAAAACTTGACGATAAAGTTAGCTTTGGTGTTTTTCTAAGCACCTAGGGCTATCCACTGCGTAATGATGGCCTGATCACTTTGATGGCTGAGAAGTAATGTTGGGACTAAAGTCGGAATCAATATATTCTCTGATAGTCAAGCTGTCATCATGGCCGTGGAATCTTTCTTCCTGAAGTCGAGAGCTGGTTTCTTCCTAATTACGATAACTGCTCTCGACTGTCGCAAATCTCATTATGAGTTAGTAGTGGAATCGCTGGTCCAAAGTCCTTTGCTGACGTCGCTAAGGACGTTTCAGTAGTAGCGGCCTTCTGCAGGGAACATAAAAACGACAACATCCAAAAGAGGACAAATGGAGTGCCGATGAAACCGAACAGTCCTAGATATACTCTGATATTCTCAGGGAGTTGCCGGTTCCATATCGCGACCGTGACGATGCAGGCCGGTATCAAGGCCGCATAAAATTAAAGTGCTTCAGCGATGAGCGCTCTGTCGAGTTCTATCTCTATACACTAAGGAAAATAAGTGAGACCTGGCCAGGTGGGGTACTGGATGTTGTCAAAAAATATAACACCCAGTGTCGGCCCAGAGTCACCGCATGCACTCCTCCAACACCATGTGATATGAATGCAATCATAAAGCACCTACAAGACTGCAATCCCTGTCATTCAGCCAAGAACTGGAAGGACGGTCGATTACTAATTACGAGAACTGCCCCGACTGTCGCAGATCTCTTTATGAAATGGCTGAACAGTTTAGTATTCACTTTAGTTGATTGCCGGGCTACAAGTACATTCCTGCCAGACTAGGAACTGGAACATGTTGACATACCTTCAGCAACTTGCAAGCTCTTCTTGAGGAATTGTACCCTTACGGAAATTAACGTTATGTGGTCACTAGTAGAGACCTGTGTACATTCCAAGCTGTGTACATTCTAAAGTGTTGTTTTCCTGAATTCGAGAACTTCCCTCGACTGTCACAGATGTCTTAATGAGATGGCTGAAAAGTTTTGTCATAATTTCGAGAACTGCCCTCGATTATCGCAGATCTCTTTATGAGATGGCTGAACAGTTTAATATTTATCTCAGTCGGTTGGCGAACTGCAGGTACATTCCTGTTAGATGGGAACAAGAACATGTTGGCATGCCTGTAGCAACTCGAAAAGCTCTTTTTGAGGAATTGTGCCCTTACGGAAACTAACGGTATGTGGTCACTAGTAGGTAACTGTGTACATTCCAGGGTGTATACATTGCAAGTTTTTGTCTTCCTGAATTCAAGAACATATTAATGAGATGTCTGAAAAGTTTCGTCTTAGTTTTGAGAACTGCCCCGACTGTCGCAGATGTCTTTATGAGATAGCTGAACAGTTTAATATTTATCTTAGTTGGTTGCCGGTCTACAGGTGCTTTGCTGCCAGACTGGGAACTTGGCATACCTTTAGCAACTTGCAAGCTATTCTTGAGGAATTGTGCCCTTACGGCAACTAACGGTAGCTGGTAACTAGAATACACTGAAAATAACGGCCGCAGCAACATATTGCAGGAACCATGTAGATGCTTGCAAGCATTGTTTTTGTGAATTCAAGATCTGCTGCTTTTTGTTTGTTTTTTGGCTCTCACGTTTTTGTTTTTAGTAGTTTTCAACAGACAAATCCACATTTGTGTTACAAATATACAGGGTGATTCAGGAAGTTCCGGACAAATTTCTCCAGCGTATTCCTTGGCTCATTTCATGAAGAAAAGTCCACTAGGACCATGTCCGAAAATGCAAGGGTGCGAAATGCCAGCGGGTTCAAAATTATCGGATTGGCGGTCGGAGGGTAGTAGGGTAAAGCTGCTAACTTCTGAGCCAGTGGTCGGCTTGTTGGAAAGGTCTGTAATAGCGTAGACAGACGACAGCGTTAATTTGCATTAACAGTCTTAATTCAAATTAACTTGTGAATTATCTCCGTCCCAATGTGTATTAGCTTTGGCGTAAATGCATGAAATCAGAGTGCATTTATATTGCATTTAGGTATTTCAATATGGCAACACCGTCGACAATCAATCAGCTCAAGATGTATCTATACATAGAGGTGATAGCCGGAACACAGTGGAAGTGGAACTTTCTTGTGTTTGTTGTTTGCTTTGTTGATTTTATATACTGATGCTTGACACCGCTGAAGTGGATGTTATTGCAACAACACCACCTGCTGTCACCATATATTTGATACATCTTGAATCAGCTGTTGTCAAATTGTGTGCTATCGTCAATTGAAAATGGATTCAAAGTCAGCAAAGGTGAGTTATTTTAATTGTTTTTTGCAAAAAAATGAGAAATATTTAAAATCGAAACGCATTTTTTCCATTTTAATATTTCCAAGGGAAAGAAGCGAAGCGTGTGGTGTGATGGAGACGCGGAGGTTCTGCATCTGATGTAAAAGTCCAAAAAATTACTTGACAAACAAACAGTTGTTTACAAACAAACAGCTGTTTACTAAATGCAAAAACTGTCGTCTGTCACGGCAAACTGTTAATTCACATTAGTGAGCTTTTAATGCAAATTAACGCTGTCGTCTGTCTACGCTATAAGAGTCCATTCAGAATCAATAAAAAAGTAGAAAAAAGTCAAATCGCCGAGATACAGAGCTTTCGGAAAAAAATGGAAAAAAAAATTTACATTTCCTCAATTTGCTCAGCCAGATGACAGGTAACTTATGTTTTTTTTCTGTTGAAAAAGAGCTATACCTCTTTCCAAAATGACTTAAACGAAGCCCAGAAGTCTTACCGTTCCACAGTTATGACCATTTTACTGAAATGCTTGTTTTTGTTTTTGGAAGCGAAATAACAGTACACATTTATTTGTTTTTGTAAATTAACACGTTTAAGATTTTATTTTATTGAAATTTCCGTCTACTGGCTCAGAAGTTAGCAACTTTACCCTACTACCCTCCCACCACCAATCCGAAAATTTTGAACCCACTGCCATTTCGCACCCTTGCATTTTCGGACATGGTTCTAGTGGACTTTCCTTCATGAAATGAGCCAAGGAATACGCTGGAGAAATTGTCCGGAACTTCCTGAATCACCCTGTATATATTATAACCTATTAATCATTGTGTCCAAAACATGTTATATTTAACAGCAAACACAATGTGTTTGGACACAAGTATACTATATTTGAGGCAAGCTCCGAACTCGTTGCATTTGCATCCAAACACCAAAAAAATGCAAATGTTGCAGCGTGTAGGGAACTGTGGACATTCCAAGCTATTGTCGCACCGCCTAGACTTGAGGCACATAAACTCCCTGCTGTTGTTATCGAGACCGGACGTGTCACGTATTGTGCCTGTCATGTTGGGTCACTGTCTCATTGGACGGCACGCCGAAAGACTGAAAGGCTTTAGAAATTGCCTTTGTTCAAGCTACGGTGTCGAAGAGGAGGTGGAGTCAATAGAAAACCTTCTGTGCCTGTAACCCGCTTTTTGCAGATGGTGAACGGCTACACTAGGGTCACATTTCTTTGGGGACATATCAAATCTGTCTGATGTTTGCATCGTGCGCTTTTTGAACCTATCAATCTGCTAGGAAAATCGCATTTATTCCCTTTTGTCCCTGTGGTATCACATTGGCCTACAAGGTCTAATTGAGCCTGACATGCGGGCTGTTACTCCAAACTAACACATATACATAGGTAGCTTTGGATGACTAGAGCGACTCCCATAATTAGCTGCCAAATCTCAGATATGCCACTTGCATAAGAAACAAATTTAGAAACTCGAGCAATATTATTGCCACACCCTATATTAGCCCACCAATAGAGACTAGTGATTATTCAAAATAATCTCCATTATTTGACATACGTGGTCATAACCTCACATAATATAATAAAATCCGATTCCATTCAAATACGAAAAAGAAAACCCAGATTAATAAAATTATTAAACCAACCTGATGGTCACATTTCATCAATAAAACATTAAACTCATTCCACTCGAACATGTCATAACACTGCTGTCGGAAAACTTTAGTGTCTTGAATGACATCTTAACATTTATAGGGCTTTATTGAATATAAATTTAAGACCCTACGGACTTATCACATTGTGAGGACGGGTCAGGGGGGAATGGTGATGGGAAATACTTGCAATTCCCTAAAACACTAAAGTACCAAAAGTCGGACATGACATCAATCAAAATAAATCTTTGAATGGTTACAAACGAAAACAAATGTAACGAATACAATTTAGGCCGAATAAAATTGAATAGAGATTAGAATATAATGGAAGAGGATAAGAAATAGGAAGATGTGTACATGTGTTAGATAGAGTGCACGGAGTACACATAGTGGCATAAGGTCATACATATACATACTACACATACATGCTTGCCTTTGTTAATTTGTATTTGTATGTGTAGATTATAATTCACATCCAAAGATTCACATACAACAAAGATATGCTTGAGTTGTGTTTATTGTAAATTCATGACTAGAAAATTGTTATAGCATATAAAGATCTATATATGTAGGTATGTATGTGTGTCCTTACCGCCTCTTTGACTTCCGAACACTCAACTCAACTTCATTATCGAAAGTTAAATATGAAAACGAAAAGGAATAGCAACAGCAAAGAATGGGATCCAAACAGAAAGAAAATGAAAAAGGACTTGATTATGATGATGATTGATATGTAGGTTGGGTGTGTACGTGCATGTGGTGTAGGACAACGGGAATCAGTATTTGAAACCCGGTAAAACGGGTTTATAAACGATTTAACAAAATCTGGAAAGAAAATGCTAGAATTGAACCTAAACCTAAACCTAAAACTGAAACGGGTTAAGGGGAAGGTCAAGCAATGAAGTGATACTTCGTAATTTTTACCCTACAATAATCCTGGTCGCCGCTGGTGCAATAATTAGCGTGCGCGTCTCTTGTTATTGATACTGTAGCCTTCAATTCCTGCTCTGACCACCTTGCATTTCTGTCGACTACGGTCATCTCGGATTAGTGATGGCGACACTATCAAGTATATATCCATGAAATAGCATCTCAAAATACCATTCGGAACCGGTATGAAAATGTAGGTCCCAATCAGTGAGTGTAAAACTAGAAAGCTCATTGGTTGTGGGAACTTCTACCCAATCCCTTCACGGGATGTGATGGGAAACCATATTAAATTTATATAATCCTATCTAGAGAATTTATTTTTTTTATCAACAACTACTTTCTGTATAACATAACCCTGCATCAGATTGTAATAAATTCGTCCATTTGCAGGTATTTATATGGAAGCGTCAGTTGCCAAAACGATTACCGTCATACAAAATAAAACCTGGTGTAACGTGGTTTTGTTGAAGGCTCAGATATGCTCAGCCATGTCGAGACTCCTTCGTTAGGATCGACCAAACCTTCCGAAATAACAACAGAGTAGTTACCCTTTTCGGGGGGTTCGAATTCAGATTCTTTTGTGATCTTTAATTTTCAAAGCAATTTGATTTACACAAATAAAATCAACTGATGCACTCGGTGGGAACACTACTCTTAGCTTGAGAACACTAGACTTAGTTTGACAACACTCTTCCGGGGGCACTGGTCTTGGCTTGACAACGCTCTTCCGGAGGCACTTGTCGCGGTTTGACAACACTTCTTGGGCACTTGTCTGGGCTTAACCATAGAGTAATACTTAAGAGCCTCTATTACTCTTTTCGCTACCTCTTCATGACGACGAGCTAGTAGGCAATTTCATCGAGTTCGATTTGCTGCTGTATTTTACCAACTTTACATTTTTGTTAGACATAAAACGGACAGAAATCAAAGGGAATGCTTATTTTCGTTCAATGCCAATAACATGAAACATAATTTACCTATCATTAGTATCAATAAACACTATTTAAACTTAGTTTCTGTCTTCTTTGCCCTCTCATTCTATATCATTTCCCTAGTACCTTTCGATCAGCTGTGCCATAGCAACCCCCTGACTTAACAATACTCTTCTAGGGCAGGTTGCGGACTGGTCGATTCTAAGATGATCGGCAACTCGTCCGTGTCTTGCACTCGCGATTATTTGGCTTCGCTGCGTAGATCGGTATCGTATATGTGGGATACTGGTTCCGTGTGTGCCTTACATGTGCGGTAAGAACGGTTCGGTATCGGTTATCATCGGGTGGGTTACATGGGAACAACTAGCCGAAACCCATGTGTAGGAACAGTGACCCGAAGCCGCTGTGTAGGAACAGTGAGCCGAAGCCCCTTGTGTAGGAACAGTGAGCCGACGCCTCTGTGTAGGAGCAGTGAGCCGAATCCCCTGTGTGGGAACAGCGAGCCGAAATCCCTGTGTAAGACCAGTGAGCTGCAGCCCCTGTGTAGGAACATTGACCCGAAGCCGCTGTGTAGGAACAGTGAGCCGAAGCCCCTGTGTAGGAAGAGTGAGCCGTAACCTCTGCGTAGAAACAGTGAGCCGAAGCCCCTGTGTAGGAACAGTGAGCCGAAGCCCCTGTGTAGGAACAGTGAGTCGAAGCCCCTGTGTAGGAACAGTGAGCCGAAGCCCCTGTGTAGGAATAGTGAGTCGAAGCCCCTGTGTAGGAACAGTGTGTTGAAACTCCTGTGTAGGAACAGTGAGCCGAAGCCCCTCTATAGGAACAGTGAGTCGAAACCCCTGTGTACGAATAGTGGGCCGAAGTCACTGTGTACGAACAGTGAGTCGAAGCCCCTGTGTAGTAATGTATTTACACCGTCTTTACTAAAGAACGGATCCCAAAATTGCTCCTGTACTTTGCAGAACTAAAGCCCCAGATAATATGCTATAATCTGACTGGATTATGCGTTCGTAGGCGACGACTCGAGTCTAGAATTCTAACGACGACGACTCGAATTCTAGCACTAAGTACAATCGCTGTAGTGACGTAAATGGGAATTGCATCCAAGCACTCATTCTCGTGTGGTCATTGAAACTAGTTCGCTGCTACTATGTACACAACGTCGACAGGGCTTGTATATTTGTCAGTGAGTGAGATTGTTCGTGGTGGTTGGTGCGAGTGGTGGATGTCGTGTATGCTTAGGTGACGGCTATATCAGGGACGTATGGGGGTATGAATGGTGGAGAGTGTATGCTATTATGTCACGTTACACTGTAGTAACTGAACTTTCCGGTGTAATTTCAAATTCCACGTTCATTATAAATTCAAGCTAACATTATAACTATATTATGGCACTACAGCTGTATCTACACAAAAAACGTCCCTAGCAACATTTTGCAGAAACCATGTACATTTTTCAACCTTTGTTTTCATGAATTGAAGATATGCTGCTTTTTGTTTTTGGTTGTCTGCCGCGTGTCTGGTTTCAGCGGACAAAGCCATATTTGGGTCACAAAAACATATGTTATAACATATCAAACATTGTGCCTCAAACATGTAATATTGAATAGCAAACACAATGTTTTTGGACACAACCCGCGCACATCTACTCGGCATCGCTCACAAGAACTTCAAATTTCGTGAAGCCACCGGTGGTGACCACAGCAACGGTAGCAATTATCCGGATATTTACACCCTCACCCATAGTGATGGGATGTATATATTATTTAATGCTGAAAAAAATGTGACGCATAGAGGAACCATATTTGACCCTTAATATCTTTGGACGAAACTCGTGTTAGGAATTTTTAAGATGATTGAGCAATGTCCGTCTGTCTGTCTGTCTGGCTGGTCAACACGATAACTGCCGTTAAACTTCAACGATCACAATGAAATTTTGTCAGTAGCTATTATTTGCTTAAATTTAGTTTTGGATTGAAAATGGGCGTCTGGTACCCCACATACAAATCGACACATTTAATACAAAATCATATTGCTTCTAGAAATTTTTCTGGCAGACGTCAATAGCTTCAAGTCACACACTGGTTAAGAATCTGTTAATTTCTACTTACGGGATTTCCACGCCCATACACAAGGTTGGTGTTCGTCCGGGTTGCCAATCCGATTAATGGTGTGAAACACTTCCGACCTTAATGAAATAATGCCTAAGGCTTCACGTCATCAGACGCCAATAACAGGTTAAGAGAAGGGTGATTTTGCCACGCCCATATTGGTATCTCCCATATAAAAGCTGGTTTACCGTCTGGTTGTTCGAACCAATCTTTATGAAATTTTCTACTAAACAATATTTGGCCACATGCAACTCTTCTATGGAAAATAAGCGGTCTTGCCACACCCATTCTGGTACCTCCCATACAAAATTTGGGCGGATAACCGGTTGATCAACACGAAATCTCTTGTAAACCACAACCGATCTTAATGAAATTCGGGACAATATTTTGCCAAAAGCGTAATTAATAATAATAATTTATAATTGACTACTGTGTCACGCCTGTCCATTTATTGTACATTTGTCAACACTTTTTGTACTTTTGCGTGCACTCTTTGTTATGTTGTAAACAATATCTGTACTTTTGTGTACTCTTTTGTTAGTTTGGGTACATTTTATTTACTTTTGTGTACACTGTCTTTACTGTTGTGTACAGTTTTTATACTCGAATGGGAGCTTTATGTATTCTTGTGTGTAAAGGTTCGGTATCCCATCGGTATCCCATATATGGGCAGGTGCTCGAAATGTGGGTTGCGTGTCGCTGTTATATCGATATTTCCACGGAATGTGTTCGTCGGACATCCGTCAACTTATGCCAGACGTGAGGATATTTAACCGAAGCACGCGCCTTTCCCGGAACTCTCATCCGTTTTTTATCGAGTGGCCGGTTGGCCGCACTACACACTATAGAGAAAATTCGTTCTTCAGCCGTACAGTCCGTATGTGGAATATACTTCCGGCCAGTTTATCTCCCACCAATTGTGACATACAAAGATTCAAGGCAAATGTCAACAGTCACTACTCCCTCTTTCCACCCTCCACTACCTCAATTTTCCTTCGCCAACACAATACACTGCATTTATAGGGGGCATCCCCTGAGTGTTGGTTAGATAAGAAAAAAAATCTTTGTGTGCACATTTTGTATCATTGCGTACACTTTTGTGTACTTTTGGTATGCATCTGTGTACACTTTTTGTATTTTGCACTATTATGTACACTTGTTGTATTACTGAGTAATATTTTTGTATGTCGTGTAAAATTTCTATACTTTTGTGTACCCTTTTTGTAGTTTTGGGTACATTTGTTTTACTTTTGTGTACGCTTCCTTGGCTTTTGTTTTTGTAGTTTTATATATTATACTGTTTGCATTTTAGTGTAAAGGTTTAGTATGTTTGTGTACACATTTTATATGTTTGTGTACACTTTGGTGTGCTTCTTTCTGTGCACAATTTGTGCATTTTTACTTTTGGGTACACTTTTTGTTATGTTGTATACAACTTCTGTACTTTTGTGTACTCTTTTTGTACTTTTGGGTACATTTTATTTACTTTACACTGTCTTTACTTTTGTGTTCACTTGTGTATAGGTTTATTATCTTTGTGTATACATTTTGTATCATTGTGTATCTTTGTGTATACATTTTGTATCATTGTGTATCTTTGTGTATACATTTTGTATCATTGTGTACATATTGTACATTTGGTGTGTTTCTATGTACACTGTTTGTAATTTGGCCTTTTGTGTACACTTGTTGTATCTTTGTGTACAATTTGTATTGTGTTGTTTACTATTTCTGTTCTCTTATGATCTCTTTTTGTGTACATTTTATTTACTTTGCTTACTTTTTTGTACTTTTGTGAACACTCTCTTTGCAATGTTGAACTTTTTATGACGTCTTTGTACGTTTGATTAATTTTTTTTTTTAAATTTTGTGTTCACTTTTTATAATTCTGTGTACATATTCGGTATATTTGTGTACACTTTTTACACTTTTGTTTCCAGTTTTTTTCTATGGAAATTTTTTTCAATTTGTACCCTTTGTATCAAAATTTCTACTCTTTGCGAAATACAGTTTTTTTTTAGCATAGTGTACACTTTTTATTATTATGAGAACACTCTTGCCGTCGCAGGAAAGTATTTAAGATTTCTCTGCTCCGATTCGGGGCCGACATGTAGGATTTCGTTTTTGCTGACCCGATTCCGATCCGGTTTAGTCCGATACCTTGGATTTTGCATTCACTGATCCGATCCAGATCCGGGTTGATTCCGGCGTTTTGAATTTCGCATACGCTGATCCGATTCGGATTCGGTACAGTCTGCTGTCGCTGATTCGATTCCCGTAACAAAGAAGTAATAATTTGCTATTTTTAATTAATTTAAACTATTACATATATATATATATATATATATACATTCTATTATTTTATATTCGTTTTATTTTATATTTCATATTATTTGTTTTTTATATCTTTATTTTATTTTAAAATCGACATAATAACGGGGTTTTCAATATGAGCGCTACAAAAGTTTTTTTAAATAAAACAAAACCGGTTTTAGATACCAATGAAATTCTTTATTTCTGTGAAAGTACGTTCGATGCCATTATGTATGGAACTCGATTCCTTTTGCATGGCCACCACGGGCACGCTTGCAGAAGTCCAGACGCTGAACCCAATTTTCGACGGGTTTCAAGCATAAATCGGCCGATACTGCTGTAATTTCAAGTTCGATATTCGTACGAAGTTCATCAATAGTCGCTGGCTTGTTGGCATAGACCATAGACTTGACGTAGCCCCACAGGAAATAATCTAACTGCATCAAATCGCACGACAGGGGCGGCCAATCGACTGGGCCATTTCGTGAGATAACACGTTCACCAAACTTGGTTTCCAATAGATTGATTGTGGCATTCGCAGTGTGGCTTGTGGCGCCGTCCTGTTGGAACCACATGTCCTGCAAGTCCATATTATCCAATTGGGGCCAAAAATATTCGGTTATCATTGAACGGTAGCGATTCGCATTCACAGTAATGTGCCGGTCTTGATCATCACGGAAGAAGTACGGCCCAATGACGCCGCCGGCCCATAAACCCACCAAACCGTAATTTTTTCGGGATGCAATGATGACTCATGGATTACGTGTGGATTGCTGTTTGACCAATAACGCATATTTTGAGTATTGACGAAGCCATTCAGCCAGATATGAGCCTTATCGCTGAAGATGATTTTACGATGAAAATCCGAATCATTTTCAAGTTGTTGCTCAGCCCAATTCACGAACATACGACGCTTATGGTGGTCAAGGGGCTTCAGTTCTTGCGTCAATTTGATCTTGTAAGGATGTAGGCCAAGATGTTTTCGCAAAATTCGCCACAACGACGTCACCCAACGCTTGAGAACGACGTTTGAGAGACACGTTTGGGCTTTCTTGAACTGAAGCCTCAGCGGCAGCAGTATTTGCGACACTGCGGGCACTTCTTTGTCTCACTGGCACGGGAACATTTTGTACTGTGCCTGTGGATTCCAATTTGTCCACTAGACGCTCAATTTTTGATCTGGTAGGACGATTATGACGACCATAAATTGGACGTAGCGCTCTTAAAGTTGAGGCCACTGACTCCAAATTGCGGTAGTAAATTTTAATAATTTCGACTCGTTGTTGGCTCGTATATCTTTCCATGATGAAATGGCAAACCTTACTGAAGAGAAGTGTGAAAAGAGCGGGAAAAAATATGGCGTCGTTTGGTGTCCCTATCGATTTACTTTTATTGCGTCTCTGTTGAAAACCCCTTTATTACTGGGTCTAATATGATTTACTTCTTGGATTCGTTCCCAATTCGAGATCGCATACGACCACAATTTTCGATTCGAGATCGAAAGAGGAATTACTGCCGCTCAAGTATCCGATATTGAATCGAGAATGGACCCGATCTCGAAATCTAATCCGAGAAGTCGGATCAGATTCGCCGCCGATTCGGATCCAATGTGCTTATTGGGTGTAGGTAAAAAAACTATTAATGCCGTTCTATTCCTGCCATCTCGAGTAGAGAAATTCCATAGAGTCCACTGATGTCTCATTGTCGATTTGCACACTTTAGTTATGGCTAAACAAAATCAAGTGTTTTTGTCATTTTGAAGTTAAACCAGAAAACCGGGTTTCTCTGTCAGTAATTTCCTTTGCCACCCTACCGGACACACACCCATCCATGTATACATGTAGTCCTTTATTGAATCTACACTTACTGGTTATGGCGTTGAATGTGTAAATTTGTTAGCGGAGGCTGCAGAGGAGTTGGTTTGGGATGCCAGTGTTGGGAGGGTCTATGTATTCCTTCGTGCGTGTATTAGAATAATGGTTACATGAGAATGCCATTGAAATGTCTAATCATTTGACATTCTAGAACAACAACAAACTTAAGGAATTCTCATACAACAATAGACTGAGCAAAACAAATGGGATGAGCGATGAATATGCTGATGATGCTGACTTTAGCATATCGACGACATACATGTAAAATATAAGTAGGCAGGTTGAAGGTCCTATGAAGGAAAATGAAAAAAAAAGTGTATCTTCTTACAGGATATGCAGGATGATCAATGGGTGTAAAGGAAACAAATAAAATGGGCGTTAAATTCGTATCTACAAATATCCACAATCAGTGAGATGTGCGTGTTCTAAGTTTAAATTGTCATACATATTGGAAATTTATATTCTACACTGACTTCAAAAGATAATGCTATTTGATATTATGTTAAGATGACCTTATAATCACCTTAATGGAGTTACCATTAACGATAACAATTATAGCCCAAACCAGCGTCCTTTGTATAATAGCCCGGCACCCTTGTCATTTGTTTAGACTGGTATTCCTTTGTATAGAATGTGATGACCTACTAAAGGAGGATGGAGAAGGTGTCTGCCGTCATCAACAGTAGTTGGGCGGGAACAGTCAGCGTATCCTTTAGACGAGTATTATTTTTTCAAACATATTGTGGTTTTGCCAATGTATTTTCGTTATTTCTATACTGAAAGTTCAAAAAGTGTACACAAAAGTTCTTCAGCTTTAAGTAAAACAAAAAAACGTTATATAAAGTGTTCATAGAATCAGCAAAATTTTACACGATGATACAAAAACTTTACACAATAGTACAAAGTACAATTCATGTTAAAAAAAAACTGACCCCATTCAACACAATCAAACAAAAAAAAAACAGGCATATAAAACCAGCCATTCGTATACAAGTACAATACAACACAGTAGCTGCCTAATCATATAAGCAATCACTAACTGTACAAGACGAACTGCAGTGATTTCATTACGTTATCAACAATATAACTAGAGACCATACAAATTAAATCACCATCTACGGAAACGTCAGATCGTATGTATAGTCATATTTAAGCATATATACGCACACACAGGGTGCGGCAAAAATAAATGTATGATATATAAAATGTCTAGGCTTTTGAATTGCGAATTCTTTAATTTTTTTTTATATTTCTGAGAGAGAACTTGAAGGATATAAAAGTAATTGTGAAAAGAACTATGATTATTTCCATACTCTTTGCAAATAACCGTTCATTAAGAGAGAGATTTGAGATATGATCAAGATGAGAGATTTGATGGTGAAAGAACTGCTACAGCGGTTCCATTCATTCAGTAGTTGGTGTAGTATAAAGTTGAGGCCTGTATAGAGATCCTAGACGGACGGGCGGATCTCAACTTGCTGATCAGCTGCAATTATTAAAGTTGTCAGACAGAGCATCGCAGGAATCTTACAGACAATATGATCTGCCTAGTTATAGATTTTTAGCCGCACCCTTAGAAGGATTTTCAAGTAGGATTTTCACCTGTTCCCGTACAAAATGCAGATAGTCCAATAACTAAATCCTGTAGACCTAGCATTGGGCTTGAAAACTAATCATATTGTTATTTTTGGCGCATCCTGTGCGAATGAATATTCACAGTCATTAAACAGAAATGCCCTATACAATTTCTTCATGACACTTTGACTTTCTACCCAATATATCAACTTAAACATGACAAAGAAAACTGCGTAGTGTCTTCTTGATATAATACTAAAGCTCCAATAAATTATGAAAAGTATTTTCGGCAATTTTCGAGTTATGGCATCAAATTGCTTTATATTTAAAGCTAACACAGTAATTAAATGAAATAAACATTAACATAAACATTTGAAATGTCTTTTCCTTTATCAGCCTCGCAATCTCTGGCTTTGACCATTTATCTTTCTAGAGTGGGCATAAAGTGGCATCTAAATTGTTTCTGTAAATTATCGGCGTATTGTGGGTTTAATAACACAAGGAACAACGTGACCTAGTTTCGTTGGTTTCACTAGCAAAACTCAAATTGATTATTTGGGAGCAACTATAAAGATAACTATAACTATAAAGACAAAGACAAATATAAATATAGTAATTGTACGCATTAGTTTAACTACGATCTGATTTATTTACTTATATATATCAGTCCATGGATTACAATACCTAAAAACCAAAACCTAAAAATTATGTGAATTTAAAATTACGTTTAATTGATTTAAGGATAAAGATTCATCGATATCAAACATAGTAACGCATTTCCACGACCGACCAAGATTAGCGCATTTCGAAGGTTAACTCCGGTTAACTTCTCCGCAAACGCAGAAGATTACTCATAAAATTTTAATCTGTAAACACTGAAGTTTAAGTTTTAACCTCACTTTAAACTGGTATCCAATTTGATGCAACTCTGCTAATTACCAGAAAAATGCAACCAAAACAAAAACATACACAAAATCTCAACTGTGTGACAGGCGAACAAAAACGATGTACAAGTAGACAGTCAAAAAGTCTCTTCACTCAAATGCCAACAAACAAAACGAGTGAAACCCTAGTACTTCTCTACTCTCTCTCTTACTCTCTTCATTGAATATTTCAATATACGAGCAGCTTTTTGATAGTGTTATTGTATATAACTATACAAATTCCAACCATGTTGAAGTAAAATTACATAATCTATGCAAAAAGTATGAAATAAGCAAGATATGACGTGAGAGAGAAATGCGTTTGAGTGAACTGCTAGCACTTTTTGGTTGTCTTCTACCAGGGTTGCCAAGTTGCGCACATCTTCTGGTCGTCTAATTGTAAATCGTCTTTGAGGCGAAAGCCGATCGAAAATTTTGCAACGCGTCTTTTAACCTCATGCCGCCGCCGATATATGTAGTTGGTTCTCTTCGGTTTAAAATGTGTACCGATTTGACCGACTGGCCCGATTTGACCGACTGATCCAATTTTAAAGTTCAGTTATTTCACAAAAATCCCAAATTTCTACAAAACTGGCAAAACCAAGAACCGCCAATTTAAGTTTTCTGTTGTGCTGCCATTTTTGACAGTTTGGTCTCGGCACGGAGTTGCTAATTGGTATAACCAAAAATGATTTACAAGTAGAGAAGAAAAAACCACCGCAATGTGGCAACCCTCGTAGAAGAGAACCAAAAAAGTCGACACGATTCACTCAAACGCATTTCTCTCTCGCGTCAGAACTAGATTATTTCATACTTTTTACATACTTTATTTAATTTTATTGAAACATATTTGGAATTTCTGTAGTTACATACTGTAACAACATCAGAAAATTGCTCGTGTATTGAAATATTTAACGAAGGGATAGGGCAGAGAAACGAGGCGCTTCACTCGTTTTCTTTGTTAGCATTCCACTCCACGAGTACATTTTCTTCTCTATTTAATATTCCATACTCTTTGGTATAAGCACAAAGTTGCCAACTGAAATGTTACTTTAATCTCAAATTCGGTGGTGGAAACGGTAAAGATTAGAGAACAAGATTGCTGCTAACCTGACCTCATACATAACGTTAATAGCCTTAGATTCTTTTAGAGATCTTAAAATAGGTTCAAATATAACTGTTCGACAAGGGGTTTTTTGTGTCTCGGGTCTTTTTGTGTCATTATATGATTGTAAGGGCTTTTGACATGGAAAATTAAAATTTAAAATCAAAATAAAAATACATAAAACAGTACAAAAACTATAAATGTTTCAAAAGGCATTAATGTTTCACATCAAAATTATGAATGGACCAAGTTATATCAAAAAGAGAGTAATACGTTTTGAATCTTTCGCCAGATGTTGCTAGTGCTTTGACCCGTACAGTTCGTACAATGAGTTCTCTATACTATTCAATACTCTTTGGCGACGACAACCTGCGTGGTTGTTCGCTGCCGCTACATCAATACCATCATACTTATATTCAGGCAGGGACTATTGTTGTACAATAACCACGTATTTGATGCTAATGCTGGGTGTTGTTTGCATGTGCTCACTTTGATAGATTGCCCTACCAGTGTCTATAGATGTTAACACATCAAAAAAATAGTGTTTTTCCTCTTACTTTGATTCTTACTATAAAACGCGTTAAAAAATAGGTGTTTGTTAATTAATCAACTGTGGGGCCCTTTTGTGGACTTTGTGGTCGTCATAGGCCCGTCCGACAAATTATTACTTTGATGTTGGTTCTCTCTAATTTTACTCTATTTTTATTTTTTTGACCCCGGCCTCCGGTCCCGAACAGGTGCGGTGAATATGTTCAGCGAATTATTTCTTATCGTCACAGCTTCCAGAACAGGCATTTAGCCAGCCGTATGGCTAGCAATCAGATAATGAATCGCCAAACAGACATAAACATTGAGGGCTAGATGAAGAGCAAAAGATCGTAGATCTCCAGATTTATGTAAGAGTTACACAATCTCTTCCCTCAAACTTGCATCATCACATAGGAGCTTTTGCGAAGAATATGCACGGGTTTAATGCACCGTGATCTTTGCAGTTAATTGCCAATCAAATTCGTAAACCCTTCAGCTAACGGAATTAAACAATTAAGTCTGCAATAAAGTTTGGTTTACAGTTGTGTTGTGTTTTGAGCAGAAAACTTATCCAAATACGAGCCACTCTAATACACACACACTTGGATATGCAGTTTCTCAAAGATTCGCATAACTTTATTACACTGATATTGCTGGCATTGCTAACATTGTCCTCGCCATCCTGGTACTAGTCACATTCATTGTGTTATAGTGTTTTGTCCTGTGAATGTAAAGGGTGTGTCAGTAAGAATGCATTTTTTTATGTTAAAATAGAAACACGTATTTTTTGAGACTGTTGTGATTTTTGATGTGTTAACATCTTTAGGCACGAGTAGGGCAATCTCTCAAAGTGAACACATGCAAACAACACACAGCGTTAGCATCAAATACGTGGTTGTTGTACAACAATAGTCCCTGCCTGAATATAAGTATGATGGTATTGATGTAGCGGCAGCGAACAACCAAGCAGGTCGTCGTAGCCAAAGAGTATTGAATAGTATAGTATAGAATAGAAACATTGAACATTGATTTTGAAACATTTATGCTTTTTGTATTGTTTTATGTACTTATAATAACATTGCAGAAATGGTGCATTTATATTGAAATATTCTAGAATAGAATAAGATTCGTTTTTGCTCTCCCACTCAGAGTCTCTACATGAGAGCGGGAAAAGAGTGCAATAAGTTCTCTATACTATTCAATACTTTTTGTCGTCGCTTTGTTTATGACAAAACACAAACAATGATTTGAGTGAGCTAAATATTGCTTTCTTTATTTTAACAATATTACATCGTATTTTAAATCAGCAAAAAAACTATTCTTTTTTTATTTTCCAATGTAACATTTACTAATGTGTTCATAGAAATCGAACAGGTACCGTGTAGCAAAAAGTTGGTAACACATCGCCCGTGAGTTCGAACACTCATTGATTTTTTTGTATTGGATTGAAAAGAAGATATGTTATGATGACACGGCTATGATGACAGGCCATCATTACCATTTTCATGAAATTTTCCATGACTTTTTCACAGATATGTTGCTCTATCTCACCGATGACGCGTTGTATCTCGGACTTGAGCTCACGAATTGTTTCTGGTGTATTCGCATAAACCCGAGATCTCACAAAACCCCAAAAGACAGATATCACACTGCCTTAAATAGCATGATCTTGGTGGCCAGTTGACATCAGAATTTCTTGTGATAATTTGTTCTGGAAATCGTTGCTGTAATAAATCGATTGTTTCCTGCAAGGTGTGGCAGGTGGCGCCGTCTTGCTGAAATCACATGTCGTCCAGATGCATGCTGTCCAGTTGAGGCCACAAGAACTCCGTTATCATGTTCCTGTAACGAATGCCGTTCGCAGTCAATGCAATTCCGCCTCATATTCAAAAAAGTGAGGCCCCATCACGCCGCCTGACCAAAATCCGCACCAGACACTTCCTCGTTGTGGGTGCATTTGTTTCTCATGGATTGCACGAGGTTTTTCTGAGCCCCAAATTCGACAATATTGTGTATTCACGAAACCATTGATATGGAAATCCGATTCATCAGAGAATATGACTTTGTTTGAAAAATTGGCATCGGCTTCACTTTGCTCCATTACCCATTGAACGAATTGCCAGCGATTTCCGTGGTCAGCTGGTTTGAGTTCCTGAGTAAGCTGAATTTTGAGCGCATGAAAGTGAAGGTATTTTGTCAAAATTCGTCGGGTAGTGCTTCGTGAAATTTGAAGTTTTTGAGAACGATACCAAATTGATATTTTCAGGTTTTCGGCGACACTCTCGTTTGCAGCAGCAATGATTTCAAGATACCGACCGGTACGTTGACGCACAGGAGTCTTGTGTCGCATTTATACCGCAGTTTATCGCTGCCAGGTTAGCGATAATCTTGTTCTTCAATCTTTGCCGTTTACACCATCCATTTTGAGACTAAATTGCAATTGCGGGTGGCAACGTTGTGCTTAGAACAATTTAGAGCAACTCTGTGCCGACACAAAATTATCGATGACGGGGGCACAACAGAAGAATTAAATTGGCGGCTCGTGGTTTTGCCGGTTTGTACAAATTTCAGTTGTTTTTGAAATAATTCTGCTTTTAGAATTGGATCAGTTAGTCAACTCGGGCCAGTCGATCCAATCGGTCGATCCAATTTTTATACAATAAGAGCCAACTATATCGGCGGCGGCGCGAACTTCAAAAAGTTGTTGGTGGCGTCTACGCGTCGTAAAATTTTCTATCAGCTTCCCTTACTAAAACAGTTGATTTTTTGTGTGTTTCTATTATGGTTGTAGTTTCTCGGTAATTAACTATGTTGCCTCAAAATGTACACCAGATTAAAATGAGGTTAAAATTAAACTGGGTTAGCGTGGGTTAAAGGAGTTAACCTTTGAAATGCACTAATCTTGGTGGGTGCAAATGCCGTATTACTGTCCATAATGTCAAATTTTTTGACCACTCTTCGAATGGTTGACACATTAGGTGCACTTTCTCGACTGAAAACTCTTCGAAGTTTGCAAGTGGTCTCAGCATATCTATCCAAATTTTTGTAAGAAGTTTTCACAATTATAACGCGTTGTTCTTTCGCAAAAGCGCTCCATTTTTAATAATCGTAATAAACATATGTGACAGCTGCCAAATTTCAGAGTTGCCACTTGCACAAAAAAATATGACACTAAATTTAAAAAGTGCAATCTTACTGAGACACCCTTTATATATGTATACATTTGCTTTGTGGTTGTATATGTGTGTGTGTGTTGTTATATACTTTTTCTGTTACATTTGAGGAAGGAAATACTTTTACATTCCTCTTTTGTTGACGCTTTCCTTAGATGCTGTAATGATTCTTTCACTTTCTACAGCAGAGAGTGTGTGGGTTATCTGTGTGCGTGTGTGTGTGTGTGAGTCCTTAGGTCTTTGTACTGCTTTAGCTGTTATTGTTATAGCTGTTGCTGTTGTTGTCTGTTGTGTGTAATGTTTGGTTATGTCCAGGATACATGTACGCCAAAGAGAATATCAAAAGAAAAGGATAAAAAGTGAAATTGTAGACGTGCTATTTGAACTTTTCACTTGTTCTTTTTTGTTTTGCTTCACTACAGCTACAATTTCGATTTGTCTACGACGGGTTAAAGACTGACACTGTTCTTTCGGTGGCTGTCCTTGCCATCCTTGTTTGGGGTTGTGTTAACGCAGCCAGAGTGTTGTAGATGTCGTAGTCGTTGGCGGTGGCGGTTTGTTGCTTTCTTAAGTTGCACAAGTATTCCCTTCTTGTTTCGAGATCCCTGGGCGCGAGTGTGTAAGTTGGTATGATTACGAGCGGGTATCTAGTTCTATTGGTTGAAAAGGTGGCCGAGCCAAAATTTCCTTTGTGTATCTTTTTGTGTGTGTGTGTGTGTATACTTATATATTTGTGTTGTAATGTTTATTTTCTGTTTCTTCAAAGTTGTTTTTCCTTTTATCTTTCGCCGTATTTTTTTCCTTTCGTTTCATTTTGACGGAAGGAGGTATTTAGGTTTATTTGGGTTATCATCTTCTTAAATATAAGCAAACAGATGTTAATCAAAAACAATTTTTTCATGTTCACCTCCACGAAGGATCTAAGACTTTTTGGGAGGAAAGAGTAAAACATGCAGTGTAACAAAAAAGAAAACCGAATTAGATAATAACACATTCGAAGACATAGAATTGTAGAGGGAATATACAAAGCCATTCTTATACATATTATACATACATTTAGTTACTAACATTCACATATGTATGAACATTTATTAAGCAACCATGTATATATGGATGTAGCCATGTACATGTATTAGTCTGGTTCATTTCTAATTTTCCATTTGATTGAAATGTAAATCGTAGCTTACGATTAAAGCGAATACAGCTATTTAATTGAAAGGGTTTAAGGATACCTCGCGAAATGATTTACTGGAAATTTCTTTCATGTGTACATCGAAAAACGGGATCTACTTGGCTTTCATAGCCGTAGATTCAGGTCAGTAGATCTTAAAGAAAGCTAACGCTTCAAGCAACATTTTTTTACGTCCAAACACAATCCCAGCAAACTGAATTTTATAAAGGGATTTTAATTGCGGTTATCGAACATTTGTTGAATCAAATATATCATATCCTTTGCGACATATGAATTAAATTGTTTACGAGAATTGAAAAGCGTTTGTAACAAACGACATATGTTTACACTATACCAAACAGCGATTACTTTTTTTTAGAAGAATATTTTTCCGGTTCCTATGAGCTTCACAGATAAGGGGTTTTTTCTGCAATTCGAAAAATATAAGTTTGAAGTTTAAAAAATGTAAATCTAAATTGTTTACGAAAATTGAAAGGCGTTTGCAACAAACGATATAGGGTTACCCTAAACTCAAACAACGTTTCCTTTTTTTAGAAGAATAATTTTCCAGTTCCTCCTATGAGCTACAAAGATCATGGGCTTATTCTGCAATTAGACAAATATAAGTTTGAAGTTTGAAATTTGAAAAATGTAAATCTGAATTGTTTACGAATATTGAAAAGCGTTTGCAACAAACGATTTATGGTTACTCTAAACTCAAACAGCGTTCACTTTTTGTAGAAGAACAATTTTCCAGTTCCTATGAGCTACAAAGATCAAGGGCTTATTCTGCAATTAGTTCCTACGAGCTACACAGATAAGGAGTTTATTCTGCAATTAGAAAAATATAAGTTTGAAGTTTGAAAAGTGTTAATCTAAATTGTTTACGAAAATTGAAAGGCGTTTGCAACAAACGATATAGGGTTACCCTAAACTCAAACAACGTTTCCTTTTTTTTAGAAGAATAATTTTCCAGTTCCTATGAGCTACAAAGATCTGGGCCTTATTCTGCAATTAGAAAAATATAAGTTTGATGTTTGAAAAATGTAAATTTAAATTGTTTGCGAAAATTGAAAAGCGTTTGCAACAAACAATATATGGTTACTCTAAACTCAAACAGCGTTCACTTTTTTTAGAAGAATAATTTTACAGTTCCTATGAGCTACAACAATCAAGGGCTTATTCTGCAATTAGAAAAATATAAGTTTGAAGTTTGAAAAATGTGAATATAAATTGTTTACGAAAATTGAAAGGCGTTTGCAACAAACGATATTTGGTTACTTTAAACTCAAACAACGTTTCCTTTTTTTAGAAGAATAATTTTCCAGTTCCTATGAGCTACGCAGATCAGGGGCTTATTCTGCAATTAGAAAAATATAAGTTTGAAGTTTGAAAAATGTAAATCTAAATTGTTTACGAAAATTGAAAGGCGTTTGCAACAAACGATATATGGTTACTCTAAACACAAACTCACTTTTTTTAGAAGAATAATTTTCCAGTTCCTATGAGCTACAAAGATCAGGGGCTTATTCTGCAATTAGAAAAATATAAGTTTGAAGTTTGAAAAATGTAAATCTAAATTGTGTACGAAAATTGAAAGGTGTTTGCAACAAACGTTGTATGGTTACTCTAAACTCAAACAACATTTAGTTTTTTGGAGAAGAATAATTTTCTACTTCTCTTGAGCTACGCAGATCATGGGCTTATTCTGCAATTAGAAAAATATAAGTTTGAAGTTTGAAAAATGGTAATCTAAATTGTTTACGATAATTGGAAAGCGTTTGCAACAAACGATATATGGTTACTCTAGACTAAAACAACGTTTACTTTTTTTTTAGAAGAATATTTTTCCAGTTCCTATGAGCTACGCGGATCAGGGATTTATTCTGCAATTAGAAAAAATGTAATTAGTCGGCCCCAGGATTCAAACTCACTTTGGCGGACGATCGTTTCGAAGTTTGTGACTCTTCACATCAGCACGTTAGCGTTCCAGTGACTGTCTTGTTCACGTTGTATAATTATTAACTATTTTACAACCTCATGAGGTCAGATGCCTTGTACCTATGAATTGAACAAAGATATAAAGAAATTAAACAGATTTTAACAGATTCTTCCAACAGGTTCTATCCTTCGCCTTTTCTCGCCAGTGGGTAACACCAAGGATATGGAGGATCACTTCGGCCTGGTCTTTCAAGCGAAGTCCTGTCCTCTTTTCCAGCTTCCATCGGGTACAATATTGAAAAGCTATAGCGCTGGCTCATCTTCATCCCTTCTGATAACACGGCCTAGCCAACGCAATTAGCCTAATTGGATTCGCCTTGTCATGCCCACGTGGGAATACAAATTATAATACAAATTAAACGTCAATTCTTGCCATTTTCTTTAACAGGATCTTTAACAGAACCCTATAATAATACTCGCCAAACTTAAAGCCAAGCCTTGTCTAAGAGATGGCCTCTCACGGAACATTCTCTTGGTTGGTAGGTAATTTGGTAGGACTCGCTGGATGTCGGGCGACATCTCACGGCTCACTCTCTGTAGTGCACAAGATATTTCCAAGGATTGGCAGTATATTAACGACTCCCCGTATAATAGGGACTCACAGAACAGCACTCCTTCAGCACGCAGGATGTTCTTAAGGACTCGCGGGATTGCAAGAACTCACAGGATAAAACAACGCGGCACACTCCTTCAGCCCACAGGATATTCTTAACAACTCGCAGGATTGCAAGGACTGCCAGGCAACACAAGACTCGCAGGATATAAGGACGACCTCTCACGGCACACTCCATTATCCCACAGGATGTTCTTAAGGACTCGCAGGATTGCAAGGACTAACACGACAATACAAGGCTTCACAAGACAATACAAGGATACCCTTAAGGACTCGCAGGATTACAAGGACTCACAGGACAATACAAGGATATACAGAACACGACAAGGACTTGCAGGGTAATACTAGGACTCGCAGGATATAAGGACGACCTCTCACCGCACACTCCTTTATCCCACCGGATATTCTTAAAGACTTGCAGGATTGCAAGGACTCACAGGACAACACAAGGACTGGCAGGATATAAGGACGACCCCTCACGGCACAGTCCTTTATTCCACAGGATGTTCTTAACGACTCGCAGGATTGCTAAGACTCACAGGACAATACCAGGCTTCACAAGACAATACAAGGATATTCTTAAGGACACGCGGGATTACAAGGACTCACAGGACAAATCAAGGATGCACGGGACACGAGAGGGACTCTCAGGATAACACAAGGACTTGCAGGATGCACTGGACATGAGAGGGACTCTCAGGATAACACAAGGACTTGCAGGATATAAGGATGAGCTCCCACGGCACACTCCTTTAATCGGTTCACTTTTCTTACCGTTCACGTCTATGCTTGTCACAAAACAGGCCGTTCTCACACGTGTTCCCTTGTATACTCGTGTATCCAATAACCACCTCTGTCCCAAGCAAGAGCGACGACAGCTGATAGTAAAACAGCTGTTCGTACAGGGTGACCCGGGATTAATAACGAGCTTTTCCGTTATTTAATTTATTTTCCAAATGTAATGCAAACCAAATACTTAGATAGACTCGATGGTTTTGATAGAAACGAGGGTTTTCCAATTCTGTCAGTACAATTTTACGGAGAATTTTTCCCTCGAATGCGGCCAGATGTTTTTCATGCACCTGCGATATGACCCAAGTTTCGGAGCCCTATGCCAGGACAGGTAAAATGAGACCGTAGTACAGCTTTACGTTTGTTTGTATAGAGAGAGGGCTTTGTTCTTAAACTACTTGCTGAGCCCAAAATAGCATCTATTTGCAAGCACAATTCTTCTATTTATCTCCAGGCTGACATTATAGTCTTTGTTCACGACGGATGCATGGAAGATAAATTCATCTACCATTTCAAAATTAAATCGGTTGTCGACGACCAAGTCGAGAGGTTTGGCTAGTCGTTGACACCATCAATTTTGTCTTGCCCTCATTAACAGCAAGGCCCACCTTCACTGATTCTTTTTCGATTCTTGAAAATAGTACAGTAACCTCTCAAAAATTTCGGCCATGTCTATGTCGTCAGTTCATATTTACTGTAGCTTTTCTCATTGTTTTCTCCATTAAGATGTTGAAGAGACTGCACGAAAGTGTGTCGCCTTGTCTCAGTTCGGGATGGTTCGGCGAGGTCTTTCACCACCTTCACTGCTGATTTGGTGTTGGTCAGCGTCATTCTGCAGAGGCGGATCCGTTTTGCAGGTAACCCAAGTTCAGACATATGTAGCTTCGTACAATTTTCTCTGCATGAGGCTATCGAAAGCAAATTTCTAATCGACGAAAAGGTGATTCGTGTCGATTTGGTTTTTGTGGGCATTTTCCAGGTTTAGCGTGAATACTTGGTCAATCATGGACTTCCCTAGTCTAAAACTACACTGATAAGGTCCAGTCAGGTTTTCAACAATTGGCTTTTGCTTTTAATATAGAACGCTGGATAAGATGAATAAAATACAGATACCGCGATAGTTGACACAAACACACGGATTACTCTTATTGAATGCAGGACTTAGTACACGTAGACTTCAATCGTCAGACATAGATTCCCCCAACCATATACTCCATATAAGTTGGTGGACAAATAGACCCTCGGCATCGGTTTTAAAAGGCTCAAGGGGTAGTCCAGCCACACCGGCGTGTTTATTAGTCTTAAGCCGGGAGATTGCAGTTCTAAATTCATTTTGACTGGCTGCGCAAAATCAATCTACACCAGCTTCAACAATCAATGTCTCCAGATCTTCACTGGAAAATTCTGAATGGGGTAGTACTAACAAGTTTTATCTTAAAATTTTACCCACACATGCCTATCTGTCACCTGATACCAGTTCTTGTTATGTTAGGAGGGCAGCCCATTATGCGACCCGTTATTCCGTCTTCTTACCCTCTGCAAAAATTTTCGGGATTCATTATTGATCCTGCACATTTCGGTCTCTTCAGTCTCCTCTGCAACCACTCCCATTTTCCGCCTAAATAGTCGGGTTTCCTCCCTTCTATGCTTCTAATACCGCTCATTCGCAACACGCGTTGTAACTGACTGTGTCGTTGCCATACGTGCAGCGTCTTTTTCATTAGTTGTAATGCGACATTCTTCGTCGTACTACGGCTTATCCTTCTGCGGTTTTGATAGCAAAGTTCAGTCCTTGCAGCGGTTTCCAAAGATTTGGAGATGTGCTTCCACTGCTTTTCTAAGTCCTCGGGATAGGGAGTATTCTGCTCCATCAGGAGAGTGAGCGTTTGGTGATTAGACTTTGATATCTCCGGAATTCTCACTTAGTCAATATCTAGCTTTCCCCGTGTTCAACTTCATACGTTTTTCGCCCTGTTCAGTCTTGTGCAAACTTTCGCAGCCTCCAGATAATGATCTGAGTCGGTATTGACACCTCGAATCACACATACATCCATCACACTAGAAGACTGTCTGCCATCTATGACCAAGTGATCGATCTGGTTACTCGTATACTGATCAGGTGATATCCAAGTAGCTTTGTGGACGTCTATATGTTGCACTCGTGTGCTACTAACCACCATGTTGTTTGCAGCGGCTAAGTCCCATTCCATTACCGGAAGTGGTATCGAGTAGACTGAAATTACTTATGGCTGGTCGAATGACATGCTCCTTTCCCAATTGGCCATTAAAATCGCCTAAAATAATCTGAATGTCGTGGTCAGGTCAGCAGTCGTATATTTCCTCCCGACGCTCATAAAAGTGATTGTTTGACCTCAACGTCTATATTCTCAGTCGGTGCGTGTACGGAAATGAACGAGAAGTTGAAATATTTCCCCTTGATGCAAATTGTGGTTATAATTTCACTCCCGGGTTTGAACCTTGAGATGTCGCGAACTCCAGCGTCATGCAAGGGAATTCCTGATTTAGCTAATGGCAGCTGTAGTAAATATCGCAGTTTTGTTTTCAAGCGCAAGCATATCCTGTCCATCGCATTTCTTGGATAGCTATGATATCTGCCTTACAGTTTGCGAAGACCTCAGCCAGTTGGAAAGAGGCGGCCATGTACTTATATTCCAGGTGCATATTCTCAAATCATATGGACGACTTGTAGTCTCTCCCATCTGCCGAAAATGTGGTACTTTTGGAGTTCGTGCCTGAGCTTGATTAGTTCAGAGGCTTAATGGCCGGCCCGACAATATGTGTCCCCCTTCCTTTATCTATTTCTCGCAATGGGTTCACAAAACACTGGGTGTAGCACTAACTACTTAATCTTAGATTGACTTCAGTTGGCACATGTTCTTAGCCTAATCTAAAGCCTAAAGCGTATTAGTCTACTGAACGCAAACTAACATACATAAGTATATCTGTTAATATCTGTGCATATGTTCATGTTTATGTGAATTTATTGCCAAGACATCAAAGTCATATTTAGCCAGATTATAAGTAAATATTATATTAATATCTATAGATCTGAGATTTATCTATACCAGTCATGTGTTTGTCAAATAAATAATATTGTATACTTTTGCTGGCAACTAATTAGATTGTGTGATGATAATACCTAGGAAGATGATGATGTACATTAGACCAGGTCGGCCTCCATATACAAAAAAAAAATTCCCAAAAGTCGAGGGTAAATATTAAAAATCACCTCGAGACAATAAAACAAATTTTTATCCTTTCCGAGCCCGTGAAAAACAGCCAAAATGGCTTCTTTATCGACTTGTTTGTTTGTGCGCGCTAAAAAATCAGTCTTTGTTCGTTGTTTGGATGCAAATATAACATGCGTTTGGTGCTTGTCGCAAATAGAATATACTTGTGCCCAAACGCATTGTGTTTGCTTTTCAATATTTCATGTTTGAGACACAATGATTAATATGTTATAACAAATGTGTTTGCAACCCCAAAATATCTGTGTTTGTGATACAAATACAGTTGTGTTTGTTGCACTGTTTATACTCTCTAGAAAGCAAGAGAATAAAAGAGGGACAACGAGAGAGTTTATCTTATAAGTGTGTATCTGTATTTCTGCATTATTCTTTCAGTCAGTGAATCATAAATATTCCTGAACGTGCATGATGTATTGCGTTTTAATTTTATGTATTCAGCCGTCAACGGTTCATCAGACAGAGTCTATCAAAAGCGCTTGATCAGTGAAAGAAAAATGAACAAACGCTGGGACGGTTAAATGGTTTGTGATGTTGCTTTCGCTTTTGTGTCTCGCCTATATTTATGTGTGCTACCAAAGTGAGAAACGATTTTGAGGAAAGAAACTGGAGAGGACAGCAACGTGAATTCCTTTTCCAAAAAACGTGAGAGACAACAAAGAAGGAGAAGCAAAAGAGCAGCAGATTCTCATTTCATGACACAAGAAAAAAAAAATAATGCATTCAATGCAAGTAAATGTAAAAAGGGCCGTTTAAAATCTATTAATTTTTTGTATTAATTATTTATAAATGTCGATTTATATTGTTGAAATTAATTATAAAATATAATACATATATATTGAAATCGAAGTATAATTCATTTCTAAATATTATTATATTTGGGAGGAAATTGACATATGTTTCCACGTAAGTATATGTAGGTTTGGGGGAAACACGCAAATGCTTTCACGTAAGTATGTGGATGTTTGGGGTGAAGAACGCATATGTTTCCACGTAAAAGCGTACATGCTTGCCAGTAAACATGATACTGTTTGCATTTTAATACAAGTAGGTTTGGGACTCGCAAACACATGAATGTTTGAAGTGTGTCCCAAACATATAACATGGTTCCTGTAGAATATGTTTGGGAGAATAGGTTGCAAAAGACGTTTTTATTCCGCGTGTGCTACTCCTAATACAAATAATACAAGGTGGCGCAAAACTTATTGCCCTATTTTAAGATGCTATAATTGTTGTGAATTGAGGCAAATGCCAACTCTGCTTTGACATTTGTGAAGAGAAGAGATGCAAAATACACGTCAATACGACAAGAAAAACTGTAGTTGTCGAAAACGCGGAATAATTTTTTAAACATAATTCGTCGGCGCAAAGTGAATTTCGTGCAACTGGGCAAACACTTCGTTGTTTATCTACACGCGTTGAAGAGTATGGAACACCACAATATGCTGGTAGTTCTTGCTGGCTTCGTAGCAGTTGTTCTACTGAGAATGTCTCGGCGTTGGCACCAAATGTCGCGGAGGACCCTGGAGTAACGACCAGGCGTCGTGCCACGGAATTGATTATCAATAGGCGGTATTTACAGAGAATTTTAGTGAAAGATTTAAAGCAGTTCCCTTGTAGAGTGCAGGTAGTGCTTCAGTTGTTAACTGTTAACTGCCAAATGCGAGTGACTTACGCTCAAGCCATCATTGATCTCGACCACGTGGAATACAATTTGTATCAAAAAAATATTATCAAAGTGTCGGCTCATTTGTAATTACAGTCTTGAGATTGGTCGACATCACCACTTCAGTGGGCATGAAACTCGTCGTACTGTGGAAAAGTTTGAGGACTTTAGACCTTAAACCACTAACCAGATAGAGATTCGTGCGATGTGATGAAAACATAGCCGCTATATCGGCCAGTATCGAAAATTATCCCAGAAATGTCGATTCGGCGCCGATCAGCTGAATAGGGCATCGCCAGAGGGTTAAATTGGCATATTTTGTGGTTGAATTTAGGGCTACATGCGAATAAAATTGTACTGATACAAGAACTGAAGCAGGCCGACCATAGACAACGCCTTTAGTTCGCTAATTGTGAGATGAAAATGTTGGCCAAAGATTCGGATTGCGGCCAAAAATCCTCCACTCAGACGAGGCTCATTTTTGGTTCAGCGGATATGCCAACAAGCAAACACAACCCACAAGTGTTCGATCAAGAATCACTGCACCCAAAAAGATTGACCGTTGGATGCGGTTTATGGCATGCCGGCATTATAGGACCGCACTTGTTTCGAAATGATAACGTATACACCGTTGCCGCCGTTGGTCCTCGGTATAGAACTTTTTAAACCTACTTTCTGTGGCAAGTGCTCGACAATATCGATACATGCCAGCCGTGGTTCCAACAAGAAAGGGATACATGTCATACAAGTGACGCAACGCTAGAAGTTGTGAAGGTCAAACTTGGTGACTTCGTCACCTCCCGGCGAGCATTCACTAATTAGCCGCCGCGATCGTGCGACTTGGCGCCACTCGAATTTTTTTTCTGGAGCTACTCCAAGTCCTTAGTCTACGCTAACAACCAACTACTTTGAACGAGCTGGTGGCCGACATTCGAGACGCTATTGCAGGAATAACGCCGCACATATTGGGCCAAGTTCATTGTAGATTTATTTAGATTATGTTTCTTAGGGATGGTTTCTATTTATTCGGCCTTTGTATTCGTACTTTTTTATTTTAATATTCAAGTTCAAGACCCATTCTGTAATTCTATTAATAGAGATTTACGGCCTTATTTATAAATAGTTGTTAGAGGTTTGAGCGACAATTTATCATACAAAAAACGTCTCTCAAACCTCTCACAAGTTTTTAGACGAATAGTTTTATAAAAACAAGTATTGCAAACTGCATCGTCATGATTCCTGGCAAACTGTAGAGCTATTTCAGATCTAGCAACTGAACTTCATCAGCGCTTGTTTCTTGTTGTTTTTAGTTGGTCGCCCTTAACAAGATCAAAGTGTTTATGTCAGGGCCTTCGGAGGCCTAGCATGCCAATCTGACAATCTGAAAATGTAACAGGTTTGTTTTTCAAAAGCAACGTTCTCATGTCCTTGTCACGTTATAAAATTGGTGCTAACATTTTGCAATTTGGATATAAATTCGCAAACGCTTTCAGCCATTCATTCCGTGAAATAAAATTTCGAAATCAAGATATGTTGACATAGTTAGTTCTTGCAGAAAACCACAGATATGAAATATAGGTATAACCTAAGACAGATTTGTTTCACAGTGTTCTCGAAATCAAGATAAGTTGGACAGAGTTAGTTCTTGCAGAAAACCACAGATACGAAATATAGGTATAACCTGAGAAAGATTTGTTTCACAGTGTTTGTGCGCGCTGAAAAATAACGGCCTCTCTAACATATTTTCCCAAAACATATTCTGCAGGAACCAGTTATATGTTTGGAACACACTTCAAACATTCATATGCTTGCAAGTGCCAAATTTACTTGTATTTAAATGCAAACAGTATCAGGTTTACTGACAAACATGTATGCTTTTACGTGGAAACATATGCGTTCTTCATCCCAAACATCCATATACTTACGTGGAAGCATTCGCGTGTTTCCCCCAAACCTACATATACTTACGTGGAAACATATGCGAATTTCCTCCCAAATATAATAATATTTACAAAAGAATTATTCTTGGATTTCAATATTTATTATAATTAATTTTTACAATATAAATCTAAATTTTTAAATAATTAATACAATAACTAATAGATTGAAAACGGCCGTTTTTACATTTATTTGTATTGAATACATTATTTGATTTTTGTTTGAAATGAGAATCTGCTGCTCATTTACTTCTCCTTTCCTCTTTTCTCTCACGTTTTTGTTTTCAGAAGGTTTCAGCTATGCGCTGGTTATCACTAAGCGTTGGTACACAAACAAGATATTTATATACAAATCAGGTTCATGCAAGCCAAGCGTGGATTAATTATTTGTGTCTTTTTTTAAAACACTTGTTGCATAAATGGTCCACCGTTCCGATTTTCTCAGTAAAGGCTCGGACAGACAAAAGGCTTTACGTTGTTGCCCTTTCCAGTTTATTTCCACAAAATCGTTTCTCACTTTGGTAGTACACATACATATATGTACGAAACACATACACAAAAACCAAAGTAACATCACAAACCATTTAACCGTCCGAGCCTTCGTTTACTTTTTTTTCACTGATCAAGCGCTTTTGATATTCTCTCTCCGATGAACCAACCATTGACGACTGAATACATGCAACTAAAACGCAGTACATCAGGCAAAATAAGAAACACTTCATCTTCAATTTACACGCATATTCAGGAATATTTATGACTTACTGACTGAGAGAATAATTCAAAAATGCAGATGCACACTTACAAGATAGACTCTCTCGTTGTCCCTCGTTTATTCTCTTGCTCTCGGGAGAGCATAGAAATGCAACAAACACAGCTGTAGTTGTATCGCAAACATAAATATATGTGGGTCGCAAACACATATATTATAACATATTAATCATTGTGTGTCAAATGTGTAATATTGAATAGCAAACACAACGTGTTTGGACACAAATATATATATTGGCATCCAAACAACAAAAAAGACAGATTTTTCAGCGTACGTTTATACATATTAAAGCAGTTTTGTACAAAATTTAATAAAACACTATAATGGTTATGAAATTCTGATTTTAGTTATTCATTTCTGATTGCCTTTCCAAAACTTTACAATGAATCCTGAATAAATGTTTAATACACATTTCTTCAATGTGCTGTGAAACATATTTAATGAGAGTTTCATTAACTCATTACTAGGTATTCGTAGCCCTTTAGAAAGCGAATCACAAACAAAAAATAAAAAAAAACCAAATTTTTAACAACTAAAGCATTATCCGTTGCACGTAGATATCAGTTATCTGCCACCTTTAACTCTTTATCCTTCTGGTTATAATTATTTCGTTTCCTTTTGTATCAACTGCTGCCTGTCTCTTCCTCGTCCTCGTCCTCATCCTCCTTCTCATCATCATTCCCAACCTTTCACACTTCGGCACCGCTATCGCCTCCACTTCATCATCAACACCAACTACATCTTGACTAAAGTGCTTTTGTGTGTCTATTCATCCTTTATATAAATATAATTTTCCCTTCTTGTCCTTGTTGGCGTTTTTATGTTCAACATTTTTATTCTTCACTTACACACTTATTCCAACTCATTTATAGTTCATTTGTTGTTTTTTTTTCCAGTGTTGTCTTTTAACCCTTTCATTCATTATATAGACTATGGGTTCTAGCAAGTTATAGGGTCTTATCTTAAATTGATGTATTAAGGGGCTAGGTCAAAGCTTTAAGGTGAACAGTGACAGAAATGGATAAACATTTTAGTGTGGAAGAAAAATAAATAAAACCAATTTTGATACCAAAGTTTCCGATTGTTTCTCTCAGGAAATAAAATGCCTTATTTTAGAAATTAAACTAGGATGAGACGCAGAGAGTTGTTTCTCGAGAGAGGGGTTTATCTTTGAAGTGCTTGCTCAGCCCGAAATAATACCTGCTTGCAAGTACAATTCTCCGTTTGATTTTTAGGCTGAAGTTATTGCTTTTGCAGATCCGAGGTAAATAAAAGTCGTGCACTACCTCGAAATTATAATGTTTATAAACATTCACACCTTCATCCCAACGGGTGGATATTTTGCTTGTCGAAACTACTAATCGTGTCTTGGCCTCGTTTACTGCGAAACCCACTTTTGCTAAATCCTTCCTAATCCCTCAAAATACTGCAGTAACTTCTCGCAGATTTTATCCAATGATATCTAAAGCTTCAGCATACGCGAGCTGCATATGACTTTTGCTGCTTATCGGTTTATTCATATTGACTGCAGCTTTTGTAACGATGATCTCAATTAATATGTTGAAGAGATCGCACGATAGGGTGTCACGTTAACTGAGGCATCGCCACGTACTAAATGATTCGGTGAGGCCTTTACCAATCTTTACTGAGGTCTTCGCATCGGTCAGTTTCATTCTACAAAAGCCTGTCAGTTTAGCAGGAATACCTAGCTCCGATATTGGTTGGTACAGTTTTCCCCGTATCGGGCTAACGAAGCCAGCCTCATAATCAACAAATCAAAAAAGAGAGAGAGAGAGAGAGAGATGTCGATTTTTTTTACGTGAGTCTTCTCCAAGATTTGTGGTAATATGAATATCTGGTTGATAGTTGACTTCCCAGGCCTAAAGCCATACTGATAAGGTCCGATCAGGTCTGCAACAAACGGCTTTTGTCTTTCCTACATTACGCTTAAGGGGACCTTGTATGCGATGGATAAAAGACTTATTCCACGATGGTTGGTACACGCTGAAAAATTTGTCCTTATTTGTTGTTTGGGTGCAAATATAATGTGTTTGAAGCTTCTCGCAAATATATAATACTTGTGCCCAAACACATTGTGTTTGCTATTCAATATAACATGTTTGGAACACAAGGATTAATAGGTTATAACATTTGTAAATGTGACCCTAATGTGGTTTTGTTTGTTAAAAACTGTTGAAAACAAAATCGTAACCGACACTAACGAAACAAAATGCAGCAGGTCTTCAATTCACAAAAACAATGCTTGCAAACATGTACATGCTCCTGCAATATGTTACAGGGGCTGTTATTTTTCAGCGTCCACAAATATTCAGGTCGCCTTTTTTTGAAAACACGTAGAATACGTCTTACCTTACGGTATGAGGAGTCATGTCAGGTTTTTATTGTTGTAATCTTTATTTCATTGAATTTGAGTAAACGGCTAGATGAATTTTTTTAAAATCTTTTTTGTAGGTAAATGAAGATGTTATCTTTCGTTTGATATACATTTCATATTGGTTGATATATTTCTAGTATTTTAATTTCTCAAATGAAAATTGTTTAAACACATACACTCAAACATATGTGTGGTGTTTGGTTGAGTGTTTTTGGTTGCTCAACATTGCTTAGGAACATGTATCTAGTAAAAAGTGAAACGAACAGCAAGCTAATGTTGCTTGGCAACATGTATCTAGTAAAAAGTGAAACAAACAGTAAGCTAACGTAATAAAGCTTTTTTGCGAAAGCTTCAATAAAGCTGTTGTAACATTAATTTTGAATTGTAAAGCGTAAAGCTTTCACACAACGCTCGAATGCTAATGCGAAGGCTCGATAAGGTAAACCTTTTTTAATATTAGGGCGGCCCTCTCAACATTCGCAGAACTTATTTCAATAAAAATATTAATTAAAATACATAAATTAAATTAAGTTTAAAAAAATTGAACATAATATTTTTTTTTAAACGGACTTGAATCAAATGCCGTTGGTAAATATAAAAATTACAGCAGACAGTTGTCCGAGGCCTTCGGCCACGCACTGTCCCTGCAGGCTGTGTCAGAGACACGGCCATTAAGTTTAACGTAGAATACGCCATCCGATAAGACAGAAAACATATATAACAATAAATGATAAATAATATAAGCAAATGAATTTATTGTTATATATGTTTTCTGTCTTATCGGATGGCGTATTCTACGTTAAACTTAATGGCCGTGTCTCTGACACAGCCTGCAGGGACAGTCCGTGGCCGAAGGCCTCGGACAACTGTCTGCTGTAATTTTTTTCTTTAGTGTCTGTCACGTGTTTGTTTTCATCCGTTATCAACAAACAGAACCACATTTGTGTCACAACTACAAATATTATAACCTATTAATCATTGTGTCCCAAACGTGTTATATTGAATAGCAAACACAATGTGTTTGGGCACAAGTATTATATATTTGCGACAAGCTACAAACACGTTATATTTGCAAACAAACAACAAAAAAGACAAATTTTTCAGCGTGCAGTGTTCTAATATTCCAAGTGCATTTCCGGAAAGCGTTATTCTTAAAAAGTTTGCAGGAGTCGTCAATAAATTGTAGGGTTTTATGTTTTTTATTCTTATTTCATACTTTCAATGCCAATATAACGGTGAGGGAAGGCAAGCCAAGCCCACCGAGGTTTTTCATTATATCTACACTCTAAAACGACGGCCCATCAACATATTTCAAGAAATATGTACATGTTTGCAGGTTGCATGCATTGTTTTCATGAATTGTAGATCTGCTGCTCTTTTGTTTCTTTGTTGTCTGTCTCGTTTTTGTTTTCAGCGGCTTTCAATAAACAACTCCATATTTGGGTCACAAAAACATATATTTTAGCTGTTTAATCAAGTCTCAAACATGTACTATTAAAAAGCAAACACAATGTGTTTGGACACAAATATATTGTATTTGCGACAAGCTACAATTACGTTATATTTGCATCCAAATAACAAAAATATACGGATATTTCAGCGTGAACTGATGGAGTGATTACGTTTCAGCCTCCCATTACACTGTGTGTAATTTTTTAAGTCATTCCTAGGAAGTTCATATGTTCTAGAAAGTTCTTTACTGATAGCTTAGGTACATTTTTGTAGTTGATTGTTTCCTTGCATTTTGAACGGTTTGCTACCTATGGACTTGAACAGGTGAAAAATGGTAAAAAATCGATTTTTTTTTGACCTTGAAGATGAGGTTTTGTTGATTTTCTATGTTTTTTATGACAAGAGCTACAACTTTCCCTCACAGCGTAAAATTCCAAACGGTTTGCAAGATATGAGCCTGACAAAATGATCACTTTTTTGCAAAAATTACACCGAGGCCCCAAATCTTTGGGGGCCCGTAAACAGTGCATGACTTTTGGCAAAACTGGGACACATGGGTCTTTTTTTTGGTCTTTTATCACGTAGTGGTCTCCGTATATGATTATATTTTTTCGTGTCGCATTGTGTTATCTAACGCTAACCAGTGTTTTGGTTCATCCGTCTTCAAAGGTCAAAAGAATATCTCCGCAGATTCGAAGAGATTCTGTGACAGGAGACGCATCAGTGATCGCATAACCAGTCAGGCTGCTCATTTGTTTCTCCTTCTCACTCGGGATATACTTCGAGGAAGTAGTGAGCTGCATAGACAGCCCTATGAAGGAATTATTTCTGGCCACTACCAAATGAGCGGCTATCAGAAACTTTCCACCTCGACGGTCACGCCCATGTAATAACGTATATTATTTCTTTGAAATATCCCCAAAGGTAACCGACAGGAGCGGTTAAATCAGTTGAACGCGGAGGCCAATTGAAATTGCATCTACGTGAAATAATGCAATCGCCAAAGATGTCCCGTAAAAGAGCCATGGAGTCCTTTGCAGTATGCGCTGTGATCTTATTCATTTTGAAACAAAATTGTGGATGGTTTTCCATAGTTGACCTCAAAGAATTTTCCAACATCGTCCATTGGCGATAAACATGACACCGTCTTCATTTCCAAAGAAATACGGGCTAATAGCGATACACCTAGCAAACAGTGCAATTTAGAGGCTGAAATTCTGTTGACGATGCAGTACTCCGTAACCCATATCCTGCAGTTTTTCTTATTAACGAACCCATTTAACGACCAACATCCGAACGTTCAAATATTGATGATATGCCCGCTGAGTCAAAACAATGGAAAGGTAATTTGAAAAATAAAGATCAATGATTATGGTTCATTGTTCGGTTGTGCATTGCTTCACTTTGAATTCTTCTGTATAAACTTCTTCTGTACAAAAAATAAGAAAAAAAATCAATGAGTGTTCGAACTCACGGGCGGTGTGTTATCACCTTTTTGTTACACTGTACCTGTCCGAGTTCTATGAACACATTAGTAAATGTTACATTGGAAAATAAAAACAGAATAGTTTTTGTGCTGAAGGCTCTTTTGCTGTTGCACTTTCCTTTTTTTACATCTGGTTTAACATTAAATGTAATATTGTTAAAATAAATAAAACAATTTTTATCTCACTGAAATAATTGTTTTTGTTTTGTCATAAACAGAGCGGCGACAAAAAGTATTGAATAGTATAGAGAACTTATTGCACAGTTGTTCCGCTCTCATGTAGAGAGTTTGAGTAAAAGAGCATAAACGAGTCTTATTCTCTTTATAGAATATTTCAATATAAATGCACCATTTCAACAATATTATAACATAAAACAATACAGAAGCATATACGTTTCAAACAGCATCAATGTTTCACATCAAAATTATGAATGAACCAAGTTATGACAAAAAATAATACTATTCATTCGCCAGATGTCGCCAGTGCTTTTGAGTCAGACAATTCGTTCCGTGAGTTCTCTATACTATTCAATACTCTTTGCGGACGACGACCTGCTTGTTTGTTCGCTGTCTTCATACTTATTTTCTGGCAGAGACTATTGTACAATAACCACGTATGTGATTCTAACGCTGCGTGTTGTTTGCATGTGTTCACTTTGATAGATTGCCCTACACGTGCCTATAGATGTTAACGCATCAGAAGTTATAAAAAGTTTAAACCTCAAGGTTTATTTTGAGCCACCCAGTATACTCTTGGGATATCGTTAAAGTCTCTTCTCTAATCAATGTCATATATGTTACGACATCAAATGTGATTTTAATCAACAATCTTTGTTCAACATTTAGATGACCTTAGCCCTTTTTTTCTTAAACAATGACGATATATTAAGGATGATAAGGATCTTAAACATCTTTGTAATATGTATGTACTTGTTGTTGATGTTTTTGTAGTGGTATCATAACGTAATATGAGCATAAAGCTACTTCAATCTCATCATTATCCTATATAACTATTCGGGCTTGTTATTTTGTAGGGTTTATCATCACATTTTTTTCTATTTGATTCATCTTCAAGTTTATGGTTGTTGGCCGTCTTTTTAAATGAACGAAATTGACTTGAACAATTTTTGGATGCCATGTAAAATAAACATCTAATGAGGAGGAAAGTATACAAAGTTAGGAAATGATATTAAAGCATTTATTAGGAATTAATCGGTGAATTAAAATTTTGAATAATAAAGTGATTAATCAGTTAATTGATCAAGTTTGATTAAGCAGAACCACGATTACTCAATTAATTTCACTATTGATTAATCATTTATAATTTCATCCACCATTCAAATCATTTTTGAAAAACAAAAAAAAATCCTACCATGGAATAGAAAATGGCCAGTTTGAGTAAAGCTACTAATGCGGCATTTACACCAAACATGATTGACGCATTTCGAAGGTTAACTCCGTTAACCCGCTCTAACCCAGCAGATTACTCATACTAATCCGTAGAAACTGAAGTTTAATGTATAACCTCATTTTAAACTGGTGTACATTCTGATGCAAGACTGTTAGTTACTAAAAAAATGCAATCGTAATAAAAACATACACAAAAAATCAACTGTTTGACAGACCGAAGCCGATCGAAAATTTTCCGACGCGTACACAGCCACTAAAAGTTTTTGAAGCTCCGATATAAATGGTTCCTTTTGTATTAAACCGTGGGAAGATTTTATCGACTGGCCCGATGTAAACCACCGAATGAATTTTAAAGGTTCAGTTATTTCAAAAACATCCCAAATTTTTATAAAACTGGCAAAACCAATCGATAAATTTGTCTCGGCGCTGAGTTTCTCTAAGCACGAAGTTCCACCTGAAATGTAAATGTAAACTTAAATTGGGTGGTGTAAACGGTAAAGATTAGAGAACAATTAGAGATAAACGGCAGTGTAAATGCATTATAAGGCTGTCTCAGTAAGGTTGTACTTTATAAATGTAGTGCCATTATTTGTGTAAGTGGCAACTCTGAAATTTGGCAGCTGTCACATATGTTTATTCCGATTATTAAAAAATGGAGCGTTTTACGAAAGAACGACGCATTATAATTGTGGAAACTTATTACAAAAATTTGGAAAGTTATGCTGAGACCGCTCGCAAACTTCGAAGAATTTTCAGACGAGAGAAAATTTAAGGAAACTGGGTCGGTTATGGACTGGGTCGCCAACATTTCTGCTGCAAACGAGAGTGTCGTCGAAAACCCGAAAACATCAATTCGACATCGGTCTCAACAACTTCAAATTTCACGAAGCATTACGCCGCGAATTTTGACAAAAGACATCCACCTTTATGGGTACAACATTCGTCCTCTCAGGTGCTCAAACCAGCAGACCATGTAAAGCGCCGGCAATTCATTCACTGAGCAGAGGGAAGTCAGTGCCAAATTTCATCTTCTTCGATGAAGCGCATTTCCATCTGAATGGCTTCGTGAATACATAATTGTGGTTCAGAAAATCCTCCTGCAATCGATTAGAAACAAATGCACTCACAACGAGCAACTGTCTGGTGCGGATTTTGGGTCAGTCGGCGTGATTGAGCCTTGATAACGGAGTTCTTGTGTCCTCAACTGGAAGGCATTGATCTGGAAGACATGTGGTCTCAGCAAGACGGCGCCACCAAGATCATGCGATATAATGTCGTCCGTTTTCTTTCTTTTGTGATTAAAATTTTTGCCAGTGGCCAGATAGCGCAGCGTTAGTGCCAGTCTTGTTTGTGCTGGAATACGCGCTCGCATATTTGTATCTTTTTTTCGTCGATATGCGGCTTGAACAAAGTTAGCGGGTGATCGAATTGAGCGGGTAACGTACGAACGACATTCCGATAAATTTCTAGTCCATCAAGCCAAATGACCTCATTTATCTGCCTTTTATGCTGACGTCTGACTGTCATTTAGAGGGCAGAAAATAATGGCCTCTAATAAAGGGTGTCTCAGTAAGAATGCACTTTTTCATGTTAAAAGAAATACACGTATGTTTTGAGATAGTTGTGATTTTTTAACTGGATTGTAAAGAAGAGATATCCCGATTAAGTATGAAATAAAATATCCGTCAAATAGCACCCACGTCTCTGATGACAGGCCATTACTCTTTTCATGTGAATTTTTCATGCCTTTTTCACAGAGATGTGGCTGTATCTCACCGAAGACGCGTTGGTTCTAGGATTTGAGCTCAGGAATTGTTTATGGGTTCAAAAAACCCAAAGAAAGAAATCACATGATCTTGGCAGCCAGTTGACATCAGAATTTCTAGACACAATTTGTTCTGGAAATCATTGCTGCAATAAATCGATTATTTCATGTGCGGTGTGTGGCAGGTGGCGCCGTCTTGCTGAAACTACATGTCGTCCAGAGCCACGCCGTCCAGTTGAGGCAACAATAACTCCAATGCCATGTTCCTGCAAATAATGCCGTTCACAGTCACTACAATTTCGGTCTCATCTTCAAAAACGTAAGGCCCAATCACGACTCCTGATGAAACTCAGCACCAGACAGTTGCTCGTTGTGGATGCATCTGTTTCTCCAGGATTAAATGAGGACTTTCTGGGCCCAAAATTCGACAATTTTGTGTATACGAAGTCAATCACATGGAAATGCGCTTCATCGGTGAGCATGATTATTTTTGTTTAAAAATTTGCATTGACTTCACTTTGCCCCATTACCCATTGATCGCTTTCCATGGTCTGGTGGTTTGAGCTCCTGGGTAAACTGAATTTTGTACGCATGAAGGTGGAAGTCTTTTGTCAAAATTCGCTGCGTAGTGCTTCGTGAAATTTGAAGTTGTTGAGAACGATGCCGAATTGTTGTTTTCGGGTTTTCGGCGACAGTCTGGTTTACAGCAGCAATGCTTTCAAGATACCTACCAGTACGTTGACGAACAGGAGTCTTATTGTTCATAAATGACCCAGTTTCTTCAAATTTGTTGACCACTCTTCGAGTGGTTGCCACATTTTTTCCACTTTCTCGACCGAAAATTCTTCGAAGAGTGCGAGCTGTCTCAGCATATCTTTCAAAATTGTTGTGATAAGTTTTCACAGTTATAACAGGTTGTTCTTTCGTAAAGCGCTCTATTTTTAATAATCGGAATAAAAATATGTGACATCTGGCAAATTTCAGAGTTGCCACTTGCACAGAAAAAAATTACCCTAAATTTAAAAAGTGCAATCCTACTGAGACACCCTTTACATTATAGTTTTTAACGAAGTATTTTTAATTGTCTAAGAAATGTGTTGAAATTAAGAAGTATCGAATATCTAAAATTTAAAAAAAAAACAAATATACATATATTCGTACACAGAATGGAGGAACACTTGATAACAGAAAGGTGGTGAAATAATGTGGGAATAATCGTATAAGAAATCACCAATAAGATGACAGTTCGTTATTTCTTGTATTTTATTCCTACCTTATTGCACCCACCATCTTCCTCTTAACAACTGCTCCACCATTTTGTGTACGACTACATCTAACGTCCAACCTTTTGGTTTTGACTGCTACAGCAAAATTTCATACATTTTATAACGAAATCCTTTATAATATTCATATTTCACTGACAAAGTCCTGCCACCCCATTAAATGTTCATACATTTTATTTAAAATACAAAGTATGAGAACTATTTAACAGAATTTGGCCGCAAAAAATAAAATGTATATACAAATATATATGAAACCCTTCTTTAATGTGGTTAATCCTTTGCTATTCTGGGTGCTTTTTTGTTTTATTTCATTGGAATAGAAGAAAAAAGTAAATATGAAATAAACCGCAGTATAACAGAGGAAACCCAAAGCGTACGGTCATTATTATTTGAAGTCGAGGGAATAGTCAACTTAAATGAACCCAAATTAATTGGAATGTTAGGAGGGAGTGTAAACTTTTCAAAGCTAATTTCGGTTGCATATTAAAAATGTTACTCGCAAGTAATTAATACCAAGAGTTGTATTAAATTTATTGTACTGAATTACAACTCTTCGTAATTTATTGTACTGAATTGCAACTCTTCTGACAGCGTCGGCATGTGTGCATATTGCTCTTGTTAGGTTGGTTAGGTTAGGTTCTCATTTATTGATATGATTTATATTCAGGCGGTATTAAGTTGCCATGCAAGTGGTTTAAGCCTTTGATGACCTGACCACAGGCAAGTTTCGTATGTTGCCCAAGGGGTTTTGGTACCTATAATTATTCACGTAGGAGATAGAACGCATGTTCACGCAAAGAAAAAAACTCGTTCCTCCCAAACAAAATCTCAGATAACTGAAGTTCGTTTGGGGACTGTAGTTGGGAGAAACGCACTTCTCTTAAGCCATACATGTCATTTCATTTGGGAAAACCGATAAATGTTTGCAGCAAACGAGTTATGAAAAACATAAGCTAAAAAAACGTTTGCGAGCAACGAAAAACGGTTCCGCCAACTGTTCCCTCGGTTACAGCAACCGAGTTGTAGTTGATCCTAACTAAAAAAACGTTTGCCAGAACTGAAAAACGTTTGGAGTAAACGAGTTATGAAAAATTATAGCAGAAAAAACGTGTGTGAGAAACGAAAAACGGTTCCACCAACTATTCTTTCGTTTACAGCAATCGAGTTGTAATTAAAACTTTTATTTATGGCTTCTATAAGCTCTTTTTTGTTTAAATTTTAGAGAGACCGCTTAAAGCAAATTAATTTAATCGCACCATCCATTTTCCTCTAAAGTACACATCTTGCAAACAAGCCAGGATTCTCTGGCCACAGGTGAACAGGAAGTGGACTAGGCAACGACTTAACTTGCCGAGAGGCAGGTAATGCACAATGATAGGAACACTGGCGGGACATTGTCTTGTAGGAAAACACACCCTAAGATTGGGACATAGAAACTCCGCGCTCTGTAGATGCTGCATGGAAGAGGACGAGGAAACGACGAAACACCTTCTCTTGGATTGCCCTGCTCTGGCAGGACGGAGAAGTACGATATTCGGAACACATTTAGTTAGCATCGTAGCCCTACAGGATATTCCTGTAGGTCTTATAGACAAATTTATTGAAAGGGCTAATTGGCTAGACGACCAGCTGCTTTGGAGGAAACTGCAGGTACCACAATGGGCTTCTTTTCCCTAAGTGTGCTAGACAGCGTGCTCGCTTGCAGCCTTTTCAACCAACCAACCAACACACTGCGAAACCCCTAAGAGCCGTTAAGGGTTAAAGAATTTCATCAAGTTGTTTTTCTTATGCTCAGGGGGGAAAGTTTCACCTTTAATGCCGCTTAAACATAAATAAATTATTAATTTCGTTTAACCACATGCAAATATTTAATAAACTGCTTCCTTTTTAATTTCGTTTCCAGATTGTTTTTCTTATGAAATGGCGGATAAATGTGATGCTGTCAATGGTACCTACTACCTAAGGACCTGCTACAACACCACCTATGCGGATGAACACAACATCACGGAATTGACCTTGCACGCTCTAAAGAAACCACCAGCTGAGGAGTATTTTACGTGAGTTTAAGGGAGAATTTAAGAAATGATTTTAATAAATAAATTTCTTTGCAATTTTCTTTTCTTTCTTCTTTAAATAAATGTCTTTGCAGGAATTATGTGTTGGGTTTGTCGGCGGGCATTGAGGAAACCGGTGCCATTAAGTTGTCCTTGGCAGCCTGTTTATTTTGTGCCTGGACCATAGTGTTCCTTTGCCTATGCAAGGGTGTGCAATCCTCCGGCAAGGTAGTGTATTTCACAGCCCTCTTCCCCTATGTGGTGTTGGTTATATTGTTTTTCCGAGGCGTTACCTTGCCAGGAGCGGGAACGGGTATTTTATTTTATCTAACACCAGATTTTAAACAGTTGGCCAATGCTCAGGTAATATTGCTGACAGTTAAAACACAAAAATTGTATCTTTCAATAAAATTGTTATATTTATTTGTAGGTTTGGGGTGATGCTGCGGTACAAATTTTCTTTGCCTTAAGTCCAGCTTGGGGTGGTTTAATTACCCTCTCATCTTATAATAAATTTTCCAACAATTGTTACAAGTAATTTCTACAACATTCTTGACAAATTGTTAATTGTTTTTTTTCAAATTTTTGTGGTTGTTTTTAAACTTTCAGGGATTCTCTTATAGTGGCCTTTTGTAATATAGCCACCTCATTTTTTGCTGGCCTGGTGATATTCTCGATAATAGGCTTTTTGGCCCATGAACTCGATGTGGAAGTGGAAAAAGTGGTAGACCAGGGAGCCGGTTTGGCATTCATTGTCTACCCCGAGGTGGTAACACGCCTACCTGTTTCACCCGTTTGGTCTGTTTTATTCTTTGTGATGTTATTAACCCTAGGTTTGGACTCACAGGTAACAAGAATCCTTATAAACTTTAAAATAAACATCAATATATTATTTTTCTTAAATCCGTTTTATAGTTTGCCTTAATGGAAACTGTTACTACTGCCATTTTGGATAAATTTCCGAATTTAAGACAATACAAAACCTGGGTTGTTCTCTTTGTAGGTATATTTGGTTATATCGGCGGTTTAGGTTTTACAACCAATGTGAGTATCCTTATATCCTTGCACTTCTTTAAATCATAAATTTTATCACTTTAATCTCTTTCCTTCAGAGCGGCATGTATTGGCTGCAGTTGATGGACAAATATGCAGCCAATTGGTCGGTGCTTTTGATTGCTATTTCTGAGTGCGTTCTCATTGCCTGGGTTTATGGATCCCAGAAATTCTTGAACGATATTCAGGGTATGATTGGGAAACGCTCCAAAGCTTGGAATTACTTTTGGTCGGGTATGTGGCGTTATGTAACGCCAGCGACATTACTGGTAAGTAGCACTACTATAAGGATGTGAATAATCAAACTTCGTACATTCGTATATTGAATTAAAATCTAATTGTCATGAGAGAAGGACGTGTGACAATGTAGCTATTAAAATTTTAACGTTTCACATAATTACTTTGTATTCGCACTGACAAAGTTTTCCTTGTCATATTACGAAATCTTTCATATATAGATTAGGAATTCCCTTGTGTGTGTTTCTTATTTCTTCGGTCTCTTTTAATAGAACTGATCATTCTTATTTATTCAAGTTCGAGGCCAACTCATCTCTATTTTATAGAGACGATATCAGTTTCCAAAAGATTTTGAAAAATGCATTCCCATAATTCCTGACAAACCGTATAGCTATTTCGGGTTTTACCAATAGACCTTAATCATTCCCACAGTAAATTTGAGCCGAAGAATTGTTTCATTGTATCAATTCAAAACACCCTCCGAAAAATTCGGTTGAAACAATCGAATTAGCAATAACCGAATTTAGAGGTTATGACAACCGGGCCAAAATTGGCCTCCAACTCCTGCATTTGGAAAATCTACAACTTCGACTCCGATCCGACCCCTAAAATACAAAAAAATAAATGGTTTCCGTTACATTCCATGTAGGGATTAGGGAGAGCTTCTCACAGTATTGGGACCCACAGGTTCCGAACGGTTTTGAGAAGCTATTTCATGGCATATTACTCGATAGTGTTGCCGCCGCTAAGCGCGGTGGCCGTCATCGAAAGAAGTGTAAGGTGTCAGAGCAGGGATCAAATCCACGTTCTCTCGCACAACAGCCGCGTACAGTAACCGTTGCACCACCGATGGCCTCCTTTCAATAGAAGTGATCATTCTTATTTATTCAAGCTCAAGGCAAGCTATCGGTTTTGAAAAATCTTTGCAAAATGCATTCCCACGATTCCTGGCAAACCGTATAGCTATTTGGGCCCTAGCCAGTGACCCTCAACATTTCTACAGTAAACTTCAGCCGAAGAATTGTTTCATGGTACACCCTCCAAGAAATTCGTTTGAAACAATCGAATTAACAACAACCGAATTTCGATCCCCTCTGTTGTGAGCAATCCTGCTTAATGATGGCGACCCTATCGAGTATTCGGCCATGAAAAAGCTTCTCAAAATACCGTTCGAAGCTGGTGTAACACTGTGGGTCCCAGTCAGTGAGTATAAAACAGGAAAGCACACAGCGCACTGGTTGTGAGAAGCTCTACCCAATTCCTTCATGGATGCAATGGGAAACCATTTACGTATTTTATTTAAGATGTTGAAAAGATTGCACGAAAGTATATCGTCTTGTCTAGGTCCTCGTCTGATACATAATGGTTCGGTGAGGTCTTTTCCTACCTTCACTGTTGATTTGGTATATGCAGCGTCATTCTGCAGAAGCGAATCAATTTTGCCGGCATCCTAAGTTCCCACATAGCTTCATAAAATTTTCCACGTATGGCACTATGGAAATTATCTTAGTAATGGAGAAAAGATGGTATGAGTCAATTTGTTGGGGGTTTTCGAGGGTTTGGCAGGGGCGTTTGTGGACGTCTCTAGTCTAAAACCACATTGATAAGGTTCAATCAGGTTTCCAACAAATGGCTTTAAGCTTTCACATAAAACTGCAGATAAGACCTTATACGCGATGGATACATCACTGATAACGCGACAGTTGGAACATTCTCACGGATTACCTTTTTTTGTATACTATACCCTATGCATCCGATCGTCAGGCATAGATTACCCCAACCATATACTGAATATAAGTAGATGCATGCAGGCAAACAGTCCCTCGCAACCGGCCTTGAAAAGCTCAGCGAGTAGCCCATCAGCACTCATCGCGTTGTTATTGATGTGTTAACATCTATAGGCACGGATAGGGCAATCTATCAATGTGAACACATGCAAACAACACACAGCGTTAGCATCACATACGTAGTTGTTGTACAACAATAGTCTCTGCCTGAAAATGAGTATGATGGTATTGATGTAGCGGCAGCGAACAAATAAGCTGGTCGTCGTCGCCAAAGACTATTGAATAGTATAGAGAACTCATGGAACGAATTGTATGACTCAAAATGACTTTTGATATGAAACATTTATGTCTTTTGAAACATTTATGCGTTTTGTATTGTTTTATATAATAACATTGTCGAAATGGTGCATTTATATTGAAATATTCTATAAAGAGAATAAGACTTGTTTATGCTCTTTCACTCAGACTCTCTACATGACAGAGGAAAAAGAGTGCAATGAGTTCTCTATACTATTCAATACCTTTTGTAGTCGCTCTGTTTATGACAACACAATATCAATTATTTCAGTGAGCTAAATATTGCTTTATTTATTTTAACAATATTACGGCTAATGTTAAAGCAGATGTAAGAAAAAAGGAGGTGCAATAGCAACAGAGCCTTTAGCATAAAAACTATTCTTTTTTATATTCCAATATAACATTGACTAATGTGTTCATAGAAATCGAATAGGTACCGTGTAACACATCGCCCGTGAGTTCGAACACTCATTAATTTTTTCTTTGCCATTCTAATCTTGCCTTGGCTGGGTGGGGGTAACTTACACTATCTTCCACAATCAGTGTCTTCTGCTCTTCACTGGAAGATTCTGAGTGGAGTAGAGCTGAGGGTTTGTATCCTAAAATTTTATACACAACGTGACAATATCGTTCCTTACGTACGAATTTGTAGTCTGCTGGAAATCAATGGAGAAGAGGTGAAGACTGGAAAACTTGCAAAAAGTTTACAGCATGTGATATTTGAAATTACCAAAGTGAAATGGAGACAATACTTTCAATAAGGGTATACTTGAGAGACAAATGAAGTAAAAAGCTTCCTTGGCTACCATCACGATTTCAGTCGAAAAAAAGGATAACCAAGGATCACTGAACCCTACACCAACAAACAATATACTGACTGTCATTGAATCTGATGGAACTGGTCGCGAATTGCTGCGCAATTAGTCCACGTCCCAGATTGTTTAAATACTTGGGTGTTATTCTGGACAGCATGCTTCATTTCAGGACCAACATAGTGGAAAGAGGGAAAAAGATGACGATAGCCATGTACAACTGTAAGAGAGCTATAGTTTGGAAGGGATATTTTCTCAAAGTATTGTTCGTAGCTTGATCATTCTTTATGGGGCAATAATGTGGCGGCAGATCCTTCGGAATTCCACCTATTTTGCAGAATTGACTAACGCATAAAAAATGAGTTTCACTGAGTCTACTGTTATATTTGTTGCCGAAGGACATTATAGGGCAGCACATTGCATCAAGTTGAGGCAACTGTCACAATAGGACATGGTCGGAATCTGCCGTGGAATAGTGCTAGAAGTTGTTCCCAAAATTCCTACATTTGTCTACTACTCGAAAGTGGAGCCGCTACTATCCGATTGCAAATATTACTCTCTCATAACTGAAAGAGATTCCTGGAACAGGGAGTTGCTGGCATTGAAGGATATGTGAATTTATACAAGGAAGGTTACAAACTGGATTATCGGGTTGTGTTTCGGGTTGTGTCTTTCTCTGGGGTTGTGTCTTTCTCGTAGACTACCTGAACATTCTATCGTGTATAAGGCAGACATTTGGGAGATTAGGCAAGTGACTGGTTGGCTGAAGGATACTAGTCAAGCAGTGATTGGTGGCCGTCGGTGGTGCAATGGTTGCGTGTGCGGCTCTTGTGCATGAGAACGTAGGTTCGATCCCTGCTCTGGCCACCTTACATTTCTTTCGACGGCGATAACCTCGCTTACTGACGGCGACACTATCGAGTATTTAGCCATGAGAAGGCTTCTCAAAATACCGTTCGGAGGCGGTGTAAACCTGTAGGTCCCAATCAGGGAGTGTACAACTAGTAAAACTGGTTGTGAGAATCTCTCGCTAGTCCCTTCGTAGGATGTAACGGGAAACCATTGTTTTAGTGATTGGCGACAATATCTTTTACGGTAGTCAGGAGGTGACCAAACCCTTGGAAATAATATACCTGAACGCAACATCTGCCAATGACTTATACAGTTCACTTAACGGGATGACCTGCTAGGGTACAGTGATAGACAGGGAAACTGCAGTATGAATGAGCTGGAGAGCCTAGAAAATACCTTACACAGGAACTGGAACGTATTACTATTCCCCTAGCAACTTTTAAACATATCCTGCAAGGAACCTCATATGTTATGATCCAGGAGGGACGGATGAGGGCCCTGACTTGTATACGTACATGAAAGATTTAGCTGAGAGTGGATACGACGAGACGCATAAACCCTTTGTCTCATGCCAGGCTCAAGATATCAATGCTCGACTCAGTTTTGCCGAGGCACTGTCTAATTTGTAGACATGCGTCGATATGAAAGGTCTGGGCAAATGACTTCTCTAGAAAGTGTAACGATAAGGATGATAGGAAGATTAAGATTACACTGAGCTCTCTCTGTACATGTGCCCAGCACTAGTTGGAGGATGTCTGCTTTGGTATTCTATTTATTTAGGAACCTAGGAAAATTAACCCGGATAGGCGTTGACAGGATTCAAGGCTCCTAGGAGACAACTAAATAGTTCTTCGGTGAGGCTAGCCTTTAGTCTCTTTATCCTGTGGTATCACGATGGACTGGTGCAATTGGTAGTGTGCCGTCAGTGGTGCAATGGGTAGTGTGCGCGCCTGTTGTACTCGAGATCCTGGGTTCGATCCCTGCTCTGACCACCTTTAAATTTCTTTCGACGGCGGTCACCTCGCATAGTGACGGCGACACTATCGAGTATTTAGCCATGAAAATGCTTCTCAAAAATACCGTTCGGAACCGGTGTAAAACTGTAGGTCCCAATCAGTGAGTATAAATCTAGAAAGTGCACAGCTCACTGGTTTTGAGAAGCTCTCCCCGATTCCTTCATGGGATGTAATGGGAAACCATTTTTTTTTTTTTTTTTATCACGATGGACTAAAAATTCTAGGTATGTCGTTGATCAACTGCCACCAATACCTAGCCGATTCTAACTAACCTTTGCGTCCTATATGGACGCATCTACTTCAAATTGAACAAGCCAAAACAAAAGAATGAGGGGAATATCGAAACCATGTACAGTTTTCTCTGCCATTGTCCCTATTTGGCGAGATTCAAACTACAGACCTCTTCGAAGACGGAGTAACCAGTTTGGAAACGGAGTAGAGAAAACTGAGGAAATAGATAATCAGCCCGAACTTCCTATCAAAACAATTATGAAGTATTCCTGGGGCTACAAGATGCGCACAACACACCAACCTACAGTCTTGGATTTATGCCCCGAAATAGATAAAGAGTAGAGGCAGCAAAGCTTTGTTTTCTCTAACATAACCTTAGTACAGTAGCCCAGTAATTAACGTTTAATAAGTCTGTAAGATTACAAATTGTGCAATTTGTCGGGGACCTCAAATATGATTTTGTTTTAGACAGGATTTTCTTGTTGGAGTTAATTCGTTTCGGCCGAACCAGTTCCTCTGGTTTTGAATCTGAAAATTGTTCCCGAGGCCTTAATGTATGTGGGATGAAGAAGTAGTTCGAACCCAACTTCAGGACATATTCAGGATATTTTGTAGTAAGATGTCCCCAAAGTGTTGCTAAAGCATAACCTATCTGAATCGTTGTAGAACTGTGGCTTCCAATTAACAAATCTCAAAATAGAAAGCTCATGTTTCAATGATTTAAAAGGATGTCCTTTCCCAAAGTGTGATGCAAATGGAAATTCTATTTAACAAGTCTACATCATCAAATTTTAAATTTGCCTGTCTTTAATGATTCACCCTTTACATTTATAATATTCTCGTTACTTGCAGTTCATTTTATTCTTCAACTGGGTTGAATATAAACCCGCCTCATATGGCCAATACGTCTATCCGTTCTGGGCCGATGCCGTCGGATGGGTTATTGGCCTTTTGCCAGTCCTTGTCATATTCGTGGTGGCGTTCATGCAAATCTACAATGGTCCCGAGCATATGGGTATCGGTGAACGCATCGTTTTCCTACTCAAGCCGACAGAGGAATGGGGACCTGCTGGCAGGCCATGCTGTAATCTCTATCCAGATCGTTATAATGAAAATACACACAGTCTAATGGAGGGTATAACAGCGGAAGCCATGCCCTTTGAAGATAATGGTACTACATTTGGTGCTGGTAGCAGCCGGCCTGGTGGAAGCGGTGCTGGGGGAGCAGATGGTGGTGGCGGTGGTTTGAGCGTCGGCGTAATTGGAGCTGGTGAGACACAAAAAGAGGTGATGCAACTCTGAGAGCGAGTTACAGCATCCACGTCAACTTTTGTGCCCAAACAGGCAAGCGATGCCGCGGCTCCCATTGTCACCACCTCGAATGTAAATGGGAAAAATGGCGCTGCTAGTAATGGAAATGTAAGTTTATCGATGCAATTTTTGAGTTGTACAATTTTAAAAATGTTCTGCTGTTTCTTTTACAGAAATCCGATTACACTTCCGTGGTGACCATAAAGACAGCCACTCCTTTAGTCCGTCAACCGGGACCTAGTATATTAAAACCTAGTAAGTGTTCGGAAGTTGGTAAACCACCACCCAAAAGTAGTTCCAGTAAACAGCCATTGATACAGGCCGAGCTGAGGGCCAACGATAGCGTGGTATCTTTTCTCAACGAGAAGACGATACCGCTGAAAACCGATTCGATAAACGATAAAGTAACCAAAGTAACTGCCACAATTGTGTTGCCCACCACTGAGGCAACAACGATAACAACACAATCGAAAATTTTACAACCCACAACGACGGCAGCGGCCAAGATTGTTGTGGCTGGAACGGCTCAAAGCGGTCGAGAACTAAAATCGCTCACAACATTTGCCACAACGACAGCCAAGCCGACTATAACCGATATCGTGAATACCAAATCATCGGGTGGCATAACAGAGACTACAAATATGGCCCAAAGTGTAACACCATCAACTACATTTTCCGTGACCATGATGCCTACAGTCACCACAACAACTACAAAGCCAGTGGCGGTTGTGTGTAAAACGCCTGTAACGCCCACCAGTGTAGCTGCAAAGCCATTAGGCTCTGTATTGGTATCAACTGCTGCCATTACAAAACCTACAATAGTAAAGACCGAACCGGGTGGTAGTAAAATACAAACACAAGTCGTATCAACGGCCGAATTAAGCCTTACAACGACTACAAAATCCACGACACCGGTGTCGCTGGCCAATTGCATAACGAAGCCTATGACGACAGCCCCAGTATCGGCCGCCAGTGTAGCTGTTATAATGAAGACGAGTGAACAACCACAACAAAAAAGTGCTGCCATTAAATCAACCACAAGCATAACCACAACAACAATACCAGCTACATTAGCTACAATCTCTTCGAAAGCTACAACAAGTGTAGTAAATAGTAATAAGCAACCCATAAGTGCTTCAACACCGGCAACAGTGACAAAGTTGACGTCGGATATATCGTCCACCACAACCACCACCACCAACATCAGCAACACAATGACAAATCAAAGTAGAGATGTAGCTAAGGCGGCACAAGCAAAGGTGGTTATGTCGCCAACTGCACCAGTGACTGCTACAAAGGTAGCTGCAGCGGTTACTACAATGCCGTTCATTACAACTGCGGCAAAATTATCTAGCACAACTGCCGCCGGTCAAGCTTCGATGGTTAACACAAAACCATTGGCAATTTCTGCCACAACAATTGGTGTTGTAACTACATCGTTGAAAACTTCTACGGCAACAGCGACACCACATTCCACCTCTGCTGTTGGTTTAACTACTACAAAATTATCGTCTGTCAGCAGTGCTACAACTACAACTTCCTCTAGCCCAGCGGCAACACATGCAGCGACAGTAACTGCCAAAGCTGAATCTACAGCAATACAGTCAACTACCGTTACACCTTTAGCCTCAACGAAATCTTCCACTCCATCAGTAACTGCGACCTCTTCCATTGCGAGTAAAACTATAATTCCACAAAAATCAGCAACAACAGCATCATCTACTGCGAAGGCCATTTCAACTTCCACTGCAAGCAAAACTACAATTCCACAGACCTCAGCTGCAACAGCATCATCTACTGCGAAGGTCAGTTCAGCTTCTACTACAAGCAAAAATACAGTTCCACAAACTTCAGCTGCAACAGCATCCTCTACTGCAAAGGCCATTTCACCTTCCACTACAGGCAAAACTACAGTTCCACAAACTGCAACATTATCCTCCACTCCAAAGGCCATTTCACCTTCCACTACAGGTAAAACTACAATTCCACAAACTGCAGCGGCATTACAATCTTCCGCTGCAAAGGATATTTCACCCCACAGTAAAACTACACAACCACAAGCTATAACTACCACAACTTCAGCAGCCAGTAAACCCTCTGCAACACAAATAGCGGAAACTAGAACAAGTTCAGCTACAAAGCCTAGTAATACGGACAACATAAAATCAGCCACATCAGCTGCAACTACTAAACCACAATCTGTAGGTGCTGCAAAACAAGAAACTACAACGGCAGCCACTTCCAAAGCCACAGTATTGCCAGTAGTTACAAAATCTGTGACATCTAACATAATACCGCCCCTTCAGCAGGACAAACCTAGTACTACCACTTTAGCACAAACTACAAACCCAACAACTGCAGCTGACGCAGGCAGCAGTTTGTCTACTACTAAACTCATTACAGCACCTACAAAAATAGCCAAGACATCTGTGGTGACCGCTAACGATAAACCGATTTCTACCACAACCATACAAAAGCCAACAACATTCTCGACAACCCTTACCCAAACCACAACTACAGGCACCACAACCGGTAAAAGTGCAACAACACCTATCACAAAAACAACAGTATCAGCAGCACCATCTGCCTCAACAACCGCAACTGCAAAAGTTCAAACCGCAACTGCGAAGAGTTCAACCACAAGTGGAGCGACAAAAACAATAGCAAAAACTACAAAGTAGTTTTAAAAGTTAACCTCAAACAGCCCCCTCCCCCTACTTACTTTATACAGTGAACTGTAATCAAAAAGAGTAACATGAAAATGCAATACTCACATGTAGTAGAATGTAACACAAAAGAGAAAATCCATGACATAAAGAGAAGTGAGTAAACAAAAAGTAAGAGAATACAAAATACAATACACATAAAGCTAAAGTTCAACGTTTTAAATATAAGTTAGAGTTTAGTTAAACAATTGCAAGATAAAAACACAAACAATTAGCTTTTGTTATTTGCTAAAAACAATAGAAACTAAGAAATATTTTAGCAATAGAATTAAATGCAACTCTGTTAATTTGCATAAATGCTACATTAAAATCATGGCTGCTGGAAATCAACTCTGTTATGAATATTTTAGTAGTTTTGTACTACTGTTTAACAATTTCTATAGAAATTAGTCTCGCAGAGGAACTTGAAAGATTGAACAGAATTTAAAAATCGTTAGGGCTAAATTGGTTTTAACTACGATTAAGTTGTCCGCACGCCAGGGTGAATTACAAGCGATATTCTCGCAATTCAAATGGCGTCCCAAGTTTTTTTTAATTGTTGCAATTTCTTCAACCGTGTGTCTATTGTTATATGTTTCGACGTTAACCACAATTGATTGTATAATTGTATGTATTAGGAAGAATTTAACTGACCCTTAAATCACTTCAGTTAAAAAGATAGTTACTATTAACAACATGTTAACTATAACTTGGTTTTTATACATTTTATATTTTGAATACATCTAAGAAATAACTATGTTAATACCTAGCAGAGCTTCCAATTTGAAAATTAACTTTTAATTGAGAATTAAAGAAATGCTAATGTTAGTAAGGTAAAGGATTCCTAAAGTTATGATCTGAACTATAATGACGTCAACATTTTCAAAATTTTTAAAAAAAATTTGTATATGGATCTTTAAACAAAAATTGACAAATTTAAGGACAAACAGTCAGACAACCGAAAGATTAGCCACACAAAAATTCGGTTGAGACACCCGAATTAGCCGCAACCGAATTTAGAGGTTCGGCCACAGTATAGGTAATAATAACCGAATATGAGGTTGCCACAGCCGAATTAGAGGATATCACAGCTGAATTGGAGTTGGTCTCAACCGAATTGGAGGTTGTCACAACCACAGTATAGGTAATAATAACCGTATTAGAGGTTGTCACAGACGAATTAGAGGTTATCATACCCGAAGTGAAGATGGCCTCAAACAAATTAGAGGTTGTCATAACCACAGTATAGGTAATCACAACCGAATTAGAGGTTGTCACAGCCGAATTAGATATTATCACATCCGAAGTGTAGATGGTCTCAACCGAATTAGAGGTTGTCACAACTACAATAGAGGTTGTCACAACCGAATTAGAGGTTTACACAGCCGAACTTAGATAGTGTCAGCACCAAATTTTTAAATTTGTCTCTATTAATTTACTAATGATTTATTTTCCTTTATTCTCATTTATAATTACAAAACGAGGAAATAATGTCATTTGAATATCATTTGTAATACGCAGGAAAAACGGCCTGTGTAATATTATGCAGGAACCATGTATATGTTTGTAATATCCATATAAGAGTTATGTCTGTCACGTTTTTATTTCCAGCAGTTTTTAATAAACAAAGTTATATTTGAGTCACAAAAATATACACCTATAACGTATTAATCATTGTGCCACAAACATGTTATACTGAATAGCAAACACAATGTGTTTGGACACAAGAACAGAATACTGAAAACCACATCCAAACAACTTAGCTGACCTCATAAAATCCAGAGTTACAAAATGAGGATAACATGTTTCTCCAAGCGTCTCCATCTTTAGTTTTTCTCCTCCTGTCGGTAACACCAAGCTCTCGTAGGCAATATTGCACCTGGCATTTCCAGCGAAGTCTTGGTCATCCTATCTTTCGATGTCCTTCGACTACCTTTCACATTGGTTCATTCCGGTCCATCCAATTTAGGTGATCCCAAAAAACCCAGAGGGGTCAAATTAGTTACAAAATGAGGATAACATGTTTCTCCAAGCGTCTCCATCTTCAGTTTTTCTCCTCCAGTGGGTAACACGAAGCTCTCGCAGGCAATATTCCACCTGGCCTTTCCAGCGAAGTCTTGGACGTCGTATCTTTCGATGTTCTTCAAGTACGTCTTCGAATGCCTTTCGGACTGGTTCAGTTTGATCTATTCTACTGATATGACCCATCCAAAATACTTAGCTGACTTAAAAAAACCCCAGAGGGGTCAAGGGAGTTACAAAATGGGGATAATATGTTTCTCCAACCGTCTCCATCGTCAGTTTTTCTCCTCCAGTGGGTACCACGAAACTGTCGCAGGAAATAATCCTCCTGGTCTTTTCAGCGAAGTCATGGACGTCCTATCTGTCAATAAGAGCGCTACAAAAGTTTTTTTAAATAAAACAAAACCGGTTTTAGATATCAATGAAATTCTTTATTCCTGTGAAAGTATGGCATCGAACCATTATGTATGGAACTCGATTTCTTTTGCATGGCCACCACGTGCACGCTTGCAGAAGTCCAGACGATGAACCCAATTTTCGACCCATAAACCGCACCAAACAGTAATTTTTTGGGATGCAATGATTACTCATGGATTACGTGTGGATTGCTGTCTGAGCAATAATGCATATTTTGATTATTGACGGAGCCATTCAGCCAGAAATGAGCCTCATCGCTGAAGATGATTTCCGAGGAAAATCCGAATCATTTTCAAGTTGTTGCTCAGCCCAATTCACGAACATACGACGCTTATGGTGGTCAAGCGGCTTCAGTTCTTGCGTCAATTTGATCTTGTAAGGATGTAGACGAAGATCTTTTCGTAAAATTCGCCACAACGACGTCACAGAGATGCCCAACGCTTGAGAACGACGTGTGAGAGACACATTTGGGCTTTCTTGAACTGAAGCCTCAGCGGCAGCAATATTCTCGACACTACGGGCACTTCTTTGTCGCACTGGCACGTGAACATTTTGTACTGTGCCTGTGGATTCAAATTTTTCCACTAGACGCTCAATTGTTGATCTGGTAGGACGATTATGACGACCATAAATTGGGCGTAGCGCTCTGAAATTTGAGGCCACTGACTTCAAATTTCGGTAGTAAATTTTAGTAATTTCGACTCGTTGTTGGCTCGTATATCTTTCCATGATGAAATGGCAAACCTTACTGAAGAGAAATGCCAAAAGAGCGGGGAAAAATATGGCGTCGTTTGCTGTCCCTATCGATTTACTTTTGTAGCGTCTCTGTTGAAAAACTCTTTACATAGCAAGTGGTGTGTGTCATGTTCACTGGGTCTAGCCAGGGCATGGGAATACTAAACTGCATGGATTTTCGTTGACCTTTAGCGAAAATTAAAATGAAAAATTAAATTTTCTTTGGACCACAGCAGCAAACCATTGTAACATGTGTGACAGCAATGTTTAGGCATCCACAGCTCATCAGGAAAAACGTCCAGTTGAAAATGCTTCTTTCAGATATCTTCTACTTTCTTGTTGAAAAACGTAGCTCTTGTTTTAACAATAGTATGCTTGCCGCTTCAAGTGAAATGTCCCACATCTAATGCCATTCGAACAGGTAATTGACTCAGTAGTCGGATGGCTGATTTTGAGTTTTATTTTGATTTTGCTTCTCCATAGTTTTATGTTGCACGACGACGGATCTAATCAGTCAAAGTGCAGCTGACAAAGTATGTCGTGCCTAGTTAGCGCCGTGTGAATAAATTGCAACATTTTCTCTTAGTTTTTATTTATACTGGGTGGTTAAATATTAAGGGCCGATGTTGAATGTGAACCACACCTTAACGTCAAGTTTTTTTCTGCATTTCATTTGACACTTCTCAATTTCAGACTAACTCAATTTGAACCATGGAAAGATACACAATCGAGCAACGCGTTAAAGTTATTCAGGCTTATTATGGAAATGGGCGTTCAAATCAAAATGCATATCGTGACCTTCGTGAATTTTTCGGTCAATTTAATCGTCCAAATGTGCGTACAATCGGAAAAATCGTGCAAAACTTCGAGCAAACCGGGTCTGTAGGAGATGTGAAAACACCAGTGCATGCTCGTACAGTTCGTACTGCAGAAAATATTGCGATAGTGTGGCTGAAGAGCCGTCCACCTCAACTCGTCGTCGTGCCCAACACTTGCACCTCTCACGTTCGTCGTTGATGAACATAACGAACTTTGTATGGCCCGAATTGGAAGATATGGATGTGGACGGTATGTGGCTTCAGCAGGACGGTACCCCTTGCCACCCAGCTAACGAAGCAATGGCTCTTTTGCGCGACAAATTCAATGGCCGTGTTGTCTCACACTGTGGCGATGTCAATTGGCCGCCAAGATCATGCGATTTGATACCGTTGGGCTTCTTCCTTTGGGGTTATTTGAAAGAAAAGGTGTACGTCGATAAGCCAGCAACAATTCAAGAGCTAAAGGATTTTGTTTTTGCGAAGGTCAACACTAAGGGGATGTCCCCTATAAATGCAGTGCATTGCATTGGACTTAGGAAAATGGTATAGGAGTAGGGGGAAAGAGAGAGAAGTACTTGTTAATATTTGACTTAAACTTGCTGATGTTGTAAGAAGTAGGGAATACACTTGCCCGAAGCTTATTCCACATACGGACTGTTCGGCTGAAGAACGAATTGTTTCTGTAATGTGCAGTTCGATCCAACGGCCAGGAAACAGAAAAGGGATGAGTTCCTCTTGAAAACCGCGTCGTACGGTTAAATACCCTAACTTCTGGGATGAGGCCATGTAACTCGGCGGAACACCTTCCATGGAAATACCTATAAAATACCGAGACACAGCTAACATTTTGTCGATGCTCCAAGGAGGCAACAGTGCTGGATACACTGCTGTCGCCTATCAGCTTCAACGCTCTCTTTTGCACGCGGTCTAGAAGCTTCAAGGTGGACGCTGGAGCCCCAGCCCAAATATGAGAGTTGAATTCCATTTTCGGCCGAATATACGTGGTGTAGATATTGAGGAGATCGGGTGGGGTGAAAAATTTTTTACACCTCTTTAAAAAGCCCAGGCACTTGAATGCTTCTTTCGACACGTTGAAAATGTGCGTATTCCAACGAATGTCACATTGTATCTTCATGCCCAGAACATCAAGAGCTTCCGATTCACCAACATCTAAACCACCCATTGAAATCATTGGCAGGGTCGAGTCACCAGTGTGCTTGTGCGATATTCTCCAACATAGTGTTTTGCATGCATTAAATTCGACTCGGTTTTCCCTGCCCCACTCACTAATCAGATGCCAGTCATCATTAAGCATGTCATTCATTGTTCGTCTCTTTCCTGGCACGACGGAAAGATTGGGTCGACGATCGAACGAATATGAGTGACATAAATTACTATCATCAGCGAAGGAATAGATGGGATTGGTAGTCCGATCCAGAAGATCGTTGATGAAAATAAGAAAAAGGGAGGGAGAAAGCACAGAGCCTTGAGGAACTCCCGCTTTAATTGTATACTCATCGGAAGAGATACCGTCTATTACAACTCGTATGGAACGGTCTCTGAGAAAACTCGAAATAAATCGAGAGAAGATTCTACCTAAACCAAAAGCATTAACCTTTGATATGAGTGCCTGGTGCCAAACTCTATCAAATGCTTTACAAATATCTAAGGTCACTATTTTGCTCTCACCCAGTCTATGCACGGACCGATTCCACTGTTCCGCGAGGAACGCCATCAGGTTGAACGGCCATCAGGTTGAACGGCCATCAGTTGAACGGTTTCTGCGAAACCCATACTGACGATCACTGAGTAGACTGTTAACTTCCAGGTAACTCACCAAATGGTAATTTACCATGGTCTCCATCACCTTTGAGAGCGTAGAACATATCGCAATTGGCCGGTGGTTATCGGGATTAGTAGCCTCTCCTTTTTTGGGGATCGGCTGGACATTGGCAACCTTCCAGCGAGTAGGGAAAATACCTGTACGGTATGACAAACTGAAAAGGTTGCGCAGTGGACGAGCAAGCGTCGAAGAACATTTGCTCAAAACTAGTGCCGGAATTCCATCCGGACTCGGAGACTTTCCTACGTTGAGCTCCTTATGGACCTTTTTAACTCCTCGCGTACGAAAAAATATCTCAGGCATGGAGCTAGATATATTTGCGATGACGGGGAGTGGTTGAGAGCTAATCGGCAGGGAGAAGTTTTCTGCAAATATTTTGGCAAAATGTTTAGCTTTATCAACCGGGTTAGGTTGAGATAATTCGGCACTTTAACGACATAGAACCTCAACTATGCCTCAGCGTCATCGAAAATTTGGACCATGGGATGGAGGTCGGCCATTTGGCCGAATATTTTTCCAATACACACCATCCCGCTTGAATGCAAGTTTGTGGGACATTTTAGCGCCAACTCGGAATAAGTACGAAATTAACCCTTAAATGAATTTTAAGTTTTGACTAAATTTTGACATTCAAGTTGAGTTTTGAGCTCTGGTATGTTAAGAAACTTTGAGTAGAATTTTATGGGAAATATTTTTGTGGTACATTTTAACTCGTTACACCCGTTTTAGGTGTGTTTTTTACCCGTTTCCACAAAAAGAACAAAAACGACCCATATATTGAGGCGGTGGAGGGTTAAAGTATACAAGTTTCATCATAAGAATGTTTCATCATAAGACAATTTCACCCGGCCCTTAAAAAACTCAGACGTAAACTTTCAAAACGCGGATATAGTACGTATATTTTTGTTTAGCCTCTCTACCAGAATCGGTTGTCAGAACCTTGTTATTTTCGAAAAAGTTTCAGTTTGTTTCACAATGTAATTGCTTAGGACCAGAATTGTGACATTTCGATTATTTTGACAAACAAACGTAACACCATACGGGTTAAAAAAGAACACTTTAATGAAATATATGCGAAGTAACTCAGAGATAGGTGGTAACACTCTGCAGGAAGAATTTTCAATACAAGATAAATGACAAAATTTCTTATGAAAATTTCGGAAGAACTTGGAAATCAAATACCAAAAAAAAAGTCACCCGTTATAAATTCAGAAATTTACTGGCTCATTTTTTTTTAATTGATTGTCTTGTTGGTTGGTTAGTTATCTAATTTTTTCTGGAAATTTCATATTTTTTTAATATTTTTGTTGTTGGTATTTTTGACAGTCTCTGGCAACACCCCCAAAAACGTAAACTGTTTTGATTTTTTCACGATAAAGTTACCAATACAGCCTAAAATTATGCTTGCACAACGGATGTCCTAAAAGAGATTTAAATTTTAAATTGTTACGTGTGAGTCTAGATCCGACTTAAAGATTACAATAATTTTTTACAGTTCAAATCAGTTTAAAGTAGCATTCACAATGGCAGTAACGAATTTGTAATTCAAGCCTTCTCGTTCCCACTCACAGTATTGCATATAATGCCCTCTCATGGTTTTCGTGAAATTGGAATTCAAATTTGTCATAGAAGTAGGTTCTACTTCTACTTCAAATTGGAATTTGTTCGACTCAGTTTATTCTACTGACCGCTAGGGGCGCTCTACTTCGAATTTTGTTTTAAAACTTGAAAGTATGAATGAAAATATAAACATTTTGTCTCAAAACAAACATTTTAATAAATGATATTATCTGTAGAATCTGCTAATAACAATAATTTCACATATAATTATAATTTTTTATTACCAAGAATACAACACTGTCGCTGGCTTTCGAACAAATCAGCTGATGCAAATGTGAAATGTGTAGTTGTTTGTACCAAGTGTAGTTCGCTGCAATTTTATTAATAAACAAAAGAAAAAAGTTTAAAAAAATGGAGGAAGCTGACATCTGACATTATCGAAACCGTCCAAGGCCATGACATATTATGGAACATAAGCTGGTAAACATTTTAAAACATTTCTATAGAAAAATATGAAACCATTTCTAAAGAAAAATTTGAAAACATTTCTATAAAAAAAATTTAAAAGTTGTCTATAGAAAAATTTTCTAAAGAAAAATTTTAAAACTTTTCTTAGAAAAATTTTAAAACTTTTCTATAGAAAAATTTTAAAACTTTTCTATAGAAAAATTTGAAAATATTTCTATAGAAAAATTTAAAAAGTTTTCTATAGAAAAATTTTAAAACTTTTCTATAGAAAAATTTAAAAACATTTCTATAGAAAAATATGAAACCATTTCTAAAGAAAAATTTGAAACCAATTCTAAAGAAAAATTTGAAAACATTTCTATAGCAAAATATGAAACCATTTCTGAAGAACAATTTGAAAACATTTCTATAAAAAATTTAAAAGTTTTCTATAGAAAAAATTTAAAAGTTTTCTATAGAAAAAATTTAAAACTTTTCTAAAGAAAAATTTTAAAACATTTCTATAGAAAAATATGAAACCATTTCTAAAGAAAAATTTGAAAATAATTCTATAAAAAAATTTTAAAAGTTTTCTATAGAAAAATTTTAAAACTTTTCTATAGAAAAATTTGAAAACATTTCTACAAAAAAATTTAAAAAGTTTTCTATAGAAAAATTTTAAAACTTTTCTATAGAAAAATTTGAAAACATTTCTATAGAAAATTTTTAAAACATTTCTATAGAAAAATTTGAAAACATTTCTATAGAAAAATATGAAACCATTTCTAAAGAAAAATTTGAAATCATTTCTATAAAAAAATTTTAAAAGTTTTCTATAGAAAAATTTAAAAACATTTCTATAGAAAAATATGAAACCATTTCTAAAGAAAAATTTGAAAACATTTCTATAAAAAAAAATTTAAAAGTTTTCTATAGAAATATTTTCTAAAGAAAAATTTTAAAACTTTTCTATAGAAAAATTTTAAAACTTTTCTATAGAAAAATTTAAAAACATTTCTATAGAAAAATATGAAACCTTTTCTAAAGAAAAATTTGAAACCATTTCTAAAGAAAAATTTGAAAACATTTCTAGAGAAAAATTTTAAAAGTTTTCTATAGAAAAATTTTAAAACTTTTCTATAGAAAAATTTGAAAACATTTCTACAGAAAAATTTAAAAAGTTTTCTATAGAAAAATTTTAAAACTTTTCTATAGAAAAATTTGAAAACATTTCTATAGAAAACTTTATAACATTTCTATAGAAAAATTTGAAAACATTTCTATAGAAAAATATGAAACCATTTCTAATGAAAAATTTTATAACATTTCTATAGAAAAATTTGAAATCATTTCTATAGAAAAATATGAAACCATTTCTGAAGAAAAATTTGAAAACATTTCTATAAAAAAATTTTAAAAGTTTTCTATAGAAAAATTTTAAAACTTTTCTATAGAAAAATTATAAAACTTTTCTATAGAAAAATTTTAAAACATTTCTATAGAAAAATATGAAACCATTTCTAAAGGAAAATTTGAAAATATTTCTATAAAAAAATTTTAAAAGTTTTCTATAAAAAAAATTTTAAAATATTTCTATAGAAAAATTTTAAAACACTTCTATAGAAAAATGTTAAAACATTTCTATAGAAAAATATGAAACCATTTCTAAAGGAAAATTTTAAAATATTTCTATAAAAAAATTTTAAAAGTTTCCTATAGAAAAATTTTAAAATATTTCTATAGAAAAATTTTAAAACACTTCTATAGAAAAATGTTAAAACATTTCTATAGAAAAATTTTAAAACATTTCTATAGAAAAATTTGAAAACATTTCTATAGAAAAATATGGAACCATTTCTAAAGAAAAATTTGAAAATATTTCTATAAAAAATTTTTAAAAGTTTTCTATAGAAAATTTTTAAAATATTTCTATAGAAAAATTTTAAAACACTTCTATAGAAAAATGTTAAAACATTTCTAAAGAAAAATTTGAAAACATTTGTATAGAAAAATTTGAAAACTTTTACTGATTACTTTGTAATAATTTTGTATTTGTATTACTACTGTTCCCCATTTTTTTTCACTCCACAAATACATATATATACTGCTGTATAATGTAAACAATGTTGCCAGTCAGCTGTTTTTTCGAACTTATTCGAACAAATTTGTTGCTTTCATTGTGAACGCCTGTTAAAATTGTTGCTATCATTGTGAACGAGCCTTAAATCTTACAAGAGAAACCATGAAAATTGAGGAAGAAATCAAAAAAAAAAATGTACCTAAACTAAACAGGAATCGATGTCTCTCTATAGAGAGGAATTGAAAAGATAATGAAAAAATTTAAAAAGTAAAAGCACAAAACAAACTGGATTAAATAAAATTTAAAATTTTATATTTACTTTAAAATCCCTACAAGCCAAATATATTATTTTAATATTAATAAAACCGAAAATCACCAACAAAATTTACCCCTAAAAAAATGTTAAAACTCAAATCCCTAACATTAACAGGAGCATAGAAAACAGATATATAAATATACATTTATTGTTAAGTTTAACAAGTAATTATAAAAACAAAAAACATGAAATATAACTAAAATAATATAATATAATATAACATATATACATAAAAACATATAATACATATTAAAAAATAATAAAAACCTAAACCTAATGCCAAATGAAATGGATATATAACTCGATAGCATCGTTTATAACAAAAACAACATATTAATAAACGTATATTACATATTAAATATAAAATCTAATAAATAGTATAATTATATATAGATAAATATATATGTTTTATATGTGTTTTTTAGCCGTAGTTAGTGATAGTAATAAAACAAAGCAACTAACTAAAATTATTGTATAAGTAAAATAAATACAAAATAAAATATATATAAATTATTCTTAAGAAATACCTCCTAATTTAATTTTTAAAATCTGCCATGAAAGAAGAAAATGTTTTTATTTTATAAATTGTGATAAATTTAGTTTTTCTTTTTTGATATACAAAATATAAAAATTAAATCAGTTTGTTAACAATGTTATTTAATTATAATTTAATTTTTATATTTATGAAACAACATCAGTTAAGATAGTTAGAATGTGTTGATTAGTATGTAGATTCGTAATCCGGGTGGAATGAATGATAACTGATTTCTTTGATTATATTACGACCAGTACAGATATGAACAATAACATTTTCCCTTAGAATTAGTTGGTGGTCCTTAACACTCATCGCAGATCTTATCTAGAAGAGCGTTTAAATATTAAGTTTTAAATTATTCTCTCTGAAACTAAATAACTTAGAAAGAAACTGCGATTTTCAGTGCCAATATTTGGCTTATCAAATTATAGCCACGACTCTTGTTGCCAAACCCTTGACACAAAGGGTGTCTCGGTAAGAATGTACTTTTTCATTTTAAAATAAAAACATGTATTATTGTTCAACTAGTTGTAATTTTTTTATTGGATTGTAAAGAAGACATGTTCCGATTAAATATAGAATAAAATATCCATCAAATGACTTCCATGGCTCTGATGGCAGGCAATTAATCGTTTCATAAAATTTTCCATGACTTTTTCACAGAGATGTGTCTGTATCTCATCGATGACGCGTGGGATCTCCCAACTGGCTCAGCAATTGTTTCTGGTTTATTCGCATAAACCCGAGATTTCACAAAAACCCCAAAGAAAGAAATCGCAAGGCATTAATTCGCATGAATTTTGTGGCCAGTTGACATCAGAATTTCTTGAGATAATTTGGTCTGGAAATTGTTGCTGCAATAAATCTATTTTTTCATGCGGGGTGTGGCAAGTGGTGCCGTATTGCCGAAACCACATGTCGTCCAGATCTATGCCGTTCAGTTGAGGCCACAATAACTCCGTTATCAAGCCTCATCAATTTCGGCCTCATCTTCAAAAAACTAAGGCTTAATCACACCGCCTGACCAAAATCCGCACCAGACAGTAGCACGTTGTGGGTGCATTTGTTCCTCATGGATTAAATAAAAAAATAAATGGTTACCCGTTACATCCCATGTAGGGATTAGGGAGAGCTTCTCACAATTAGTGAGCTGTGCGCGTTCTAGTTTTATTGTCACCGATTAGGACCTACAGTTTTACACCAATTCCGAACTGTATTTTGAGAAGCTTTTCCATGAAGCTTAGTGTCTCCGTCACTAAGAGAGGTGACCGCCGTCGAAAGAAATTTTAAGGTGGTTGGAGCAGGGATCGAACCCACGTTATCATGCACAAGAGCCGAGCACACTACCATTGCACCACCGACGAGACACTTGGATTGGATTGCATGAGGATTTTCTGGTCCCCAACTTCAACAATTTTGTGTTTACTTGAAGCCGTTCAGTGGAAAATGGGATTCATCAGAGAACATGACTTTTTTTTTTTTTGCAAAATTGGCTTTGTCTTCACTATGCCCCATTACCCATTGAACAAGTTGACGGTGCTTTCCCTGGTTGCAGGTTTGAGCTTTTTTTACGCATGAAAGTGGAGGTCTTTTGTCAAAATTCGCTGCCTAGAGCTTCGTGAAATTTGAAGTTGTTGAGAACGATACCGAATTGATGTTTTCGAGTTTTCGGCATCACTCACGTTTACAGCAGCAATGTTTTCAATAGACTGATCGGTAGATAAGTTGACGCACAGGAATCTTACTGTCCATAACCGACCCAGTTTTTTAAAATTTTTGGCCACTCTTCGAATGGTTGACATAAATTAACCCTTAAATGGGTTTTAAATTTTGACTTATTTTTGGCATTCAAGTTGAGTTTTGATCTTTAGTGTGTTAAGAAACTTATAGTAGAATTTTATGATAAAAATTTTAGTGGTACTTGTTAACCCGTTACACCCCAGTTTTAGGAGTGTTTTTTACCCTTTTCAAAAAAAAAAAAAGAACAAAAAACACCCATATATTGGGGCGCTACAGGGTTAACGTATTCCACAAAAATGTTTCTCGTAAATTTTTACATAAAATTGCTGAACACTTCCTATACCTAAACTGTAACGATCAAAGTTGGACGAGCAAGTTCGCTATGGGGTCCTTTCACCGGACCTAAATGTACATGTTCCGGCGGAAAATACCGCCATACTGGAGGTTGCTGAACTATTGAAATGTAGTGTCACAACCCTCGGGAGAATATGTATCTACACAGAAAGCCAGGCTGCCATAAAATCCCTGAAAGCCCTATTTGCTACGTCCCTGACGGTGAAAGAATGCCACTCATCACTTAGGGTGATGGTAGAGTATTCTGACATCAGGCTCATCTGGGTACCGGGACACAGCGATATTCCAGGCAATTGCGTAGCGAATGCGTTAGCTAGACATGGCACTACGGCACAGGTTCTTCCGGCAAAAGAAGGCGTTAGTATGCCAATCTATACCTGCCGATTGCAGATCAGGCAGTGGGCCGATAATATGTTCAAGGACAAGTGGAGACTTACTTCAACTTGCAAACAAGCCAGGGTCCTCTGGCAACAGGTGGACAGGAAGAGGACTAGGCAACTACTTCACTTGCCGAGAGGTAGGTTATCCTCAATGATAGGAACATTTACGGGACATTGTCTTGTTGGATAACACGCCCTAAGATTGGGACATAGAATCTCCACTCTCTGTAGATGCTGCATGGAAGAGGACGAGGAAACGACGAAACACCTTCCCTTGGATTGCCCTGCTCTGGCAGGACTGAGAAGTAGGGTATTCGGAACACCTCTAGTTAGCACCGTAGCCCTACAGGATATTCCTGTAGGTCTTACAGACAAACTCATTGAAAGGGCAAATTGGCTAGACGTGTAGTCAATAGTTGCTATGGAGGAAACTGCAGGTATCACAATGGGCTTCTATAGCCTAAGTGTGCTAGACAGCATGCTGGCTTGCAGCCTTTTCAACCAACCAATGATATCATGGTTTCCTTTACCGATTCATTATAAGAATGTACCAGAGGGGGACAATTTATCTATCACAGTAAACACACGCAAACAACACACAGCGTTAGCATCACATACGTGGTTGTTGTACAACAATAGTCCCTGCCTGAAAATAAGTATGATAGTATTGATATGGCGGTAGCGAACAAACAATACAGTCATCGTCGCCAAAGAGTATTGAATAGTATAGAGAACTCATGGAACGAATTGTATGACTCAAAAGCACTGGCGATTGGTTTGAAGTTAAAATGTGTTAATGTAATAAAAAAAACCGGTGGCACCGACAACAAAAAACCGGTTCTACCGATTGTTCGAAATTGTAAATTTTCAGAAACCCGGCGGTTGGTGGATACCCACAAAACCGTGGTACCGGTTTTCGGTTTTATAATACTGCATTAAATGAGGCCTTCATTACAAAGTGATGTCGTACGTCAGCGACAGCTATAGTACTCGTCGAGACCTATACAACGAAGTCTCGATCGAGCCACAAACAAAAAAACTACAATAAAAGAACAATTTTGGTTGTCTTTCACGGGCTCGGAAAGGACGAATTGAAATTGTTTCGAGGTGATCTTTAATATTTCACCTCGACTTTGGGAAATTTTTAATGTGTTAACATCTATAGGCACGGGTAGGGTTATCTATCAAAGTGAACACAAGCAAACAACACACAGCGTTAGCATCACATACGTGGTTGTTGTACAACAATAGTGCCTGCCTGAGAATAAGTATGATGGTATTGATATGGCGGCAGCGAACAAACAATGCAGTCATCGTCGCCAAAGTGTATTGAATAGTATAGAGAACTCATGGAACGAATTGTATGACTCAAAAGCACTGGCGACATCTGGTGAATGATTTATTATTTTTTACTCTCATTTTGTCATAATTTGGTCCGTTCAAAATTTTGATGTGAAACATCGATGCCTTTTGAAACATTTATGCTTTTGGTATTGTTTTATGTAATAACTTTGACGAAATGTTGCATTTATATTGAAATATTCTATAAAGAGAATAAGACTCGTTTATGCTCTTTTATTCAGTCTCTCTTCATGAGAGCGGAAAAAGTGTGCAATAAGTTCTCTATACTATTCAACACTTTTTGTCGTCGCTCTGTTTATGACAAAACTAAAACAATTATTTCAGTGAGCTAAATATTGCATTATTTATTTTAACAATATTACGGCTAATGTTAAAGCAGATGTAAGAAAAAAGGAAGTGCAATAGCAAAAGAGCCTTCAGCACAAAAACTAGTCTTTTTTAGTTTCCAATGTAGGAGTTACTAATGTGTTCATAGAAATCGAACAGATACCGTGTAACAAAAAGGTGTTAACACATCGCCCGTGGGTTCCAACACTCATTGATGTTTTTTATGGTGGCCGACCAGGTCTAGTATACACGTGTTGTTTTTATATGTTCACAAAAAGTGTCTAACATTGCTGTCAAAGGAAATTATAACAAAATTGTACAACTAAATTTCAATAAATATATGGTTTTATTTCATTAAGGGGAACGGCTCTACCTCTTTCGGTCAATACAGAGCAAACGACATATTTCTGTGGCAATAGTATTTTGTTTTGAGACAAACATTTTATGATTTTTTCACTTTAGCCACTGTCGATTCACTTATTTCTTATTTAAGCTTATGAGTGTTACTGGATTCGTTACGTGCGAATGGAGTATTTTGATATCTAATTTTTCACACAAATTTCTTTCAATGCTGATTGCAGTTATATATTCACCGTTCACCCGGATCCTCTCAAAGTATCAAATAATTACTACTATATTTTTATTATACTGATTAATGGTATTGAAAGAGAATGTTATACTAAACACAGAGAAATATAACGTTTGTATGTGATGAATGTTGTCTTTTTTTAATGTTTAGTCCTAGATACGTACCTATATATATATACATATACAAAAGTTTAAAAAGAAAGTAAAAAAAACTAATATATATTTATATAAAACTAATTGTGTTTTGAGGCGAAAAGGGAAAATAAACTAAACCAACAACCAGCAAAATTAACAACAAAAAAAAAAAATTTAAATAAAAAATTAAATAAAAAAATTAAATAATGAAATAATTAAATGTATAAAAGAAACAACAGTACGTAACAATTACTAAGAACAACAAGTTAATAACAAAAATAGACTTCTATAGGAGGCCAAAAGTACTTGATATGTAATATTAATAAAATAATTCACAAAAACCTGTGTACCTTTGATGTGTTTATGTGTATGTGTAGTTGGCATATATATAGAAAACCAAATACTTATATACCTACCTACTTATATATAATATACAGACATATTATAGTTATATAGTTGTATGACATGGAATATATTTTATTTAACTAACGGCTGATTCCACCAGGTGTAGTTATCCTGAAGTTAAAGCTAACGAAAAGTTGTAACTGTCAGTTTGCATGGAATTTATAATTTTTAACTGTCAGCTGTAAGTTTTTTTGGGTAAAATTGGGCGTAAAATATAAATTTTGATTTTGTAATAATTTAAAAAAATTTTTTTTCAAATGTTTATTATTTTTTTTTAAATAAAACTCACAAAACCAAAGTGGCTGTTAAGATAGAAAAATAAATGATAATATTATAGATTTAGGATTAGATTTAAGAGTATTTAATTTTATATTCAAGTTATTTTGTAATAATTTTTATAAGATTAAAAAATTAGAAGAAAGAAAACTAAATAATAGGAGGGAAAATCTATAGGTCAGTTGTAGGTTATAGAAAATCAACTCGAAAATTTAAATTCCAAGAAGAAGTACGAGTTTGTTTAATAGAAATCTGAGAATTTTAAATAAATTGGGATATTTGAGAGAGAGTTTCACATGCTAGAGTTTCTTTTCAACAAAACCTGTAGAGTCTGTTAGTAAAACATTAAAACTGCTATTGGATTTACTAAAACAGTCAATTCATTTTTGTTTCCTGTTTCAAAAACCTTCAGTTAATCTTTCTTTATATTTCAAAATTTTGTTCAAAATATATTTGTTGCAATTTTTTCTATAACTTACATACAAAAGCACGAGCTTGACTTTAGCATTAAATTTTATATAAATAAGTTTAAAAAAAAAAAAACGAAAAAACGATATTAATGTTCATATGAATGAGCAAACCTTTAGTTGTACCTAATGAAAACAAGTACTCCTTTGAGAAGGATGGAAGAAAAAACTATATATACTCATATCTATATAAACATTCTTTGTTTGTTTTTTTTTAGAAAATCAAAACAATTGAAATCTATATACCTACATACTATATTATCTAAACCCACCTTTTGGATTGTTATATTAGAGGGAGATTTTAAACAAAACCTGAAACCAAAAATAAAAAAAAAATTATATAAAATATAGTAACTAATCGTGTTTTGTGTTTGCTCTAAAAAATATAATTTATTTATTTTTAAAATCCTTTTTGAAGAATACTAGATTTTCGTTACAAATAAAATACAATCCTTTGGCACAAGTTAATTTCAAATTTATAAATCGAAATCATAATCCAAGACACAACAACTTATAATACTAAATATATTCAACTAGGGTGCCACTGTTTCTATTTATTTAGATAAATTTAAATAACCTTTGTTTAAATACTTGAAAATTATTAAAATTGTTTAGAAACAAGACAAAAATTCATACGATAAATAAATCAAAGTTACAAAAACTTGCAGTATTAAATCTGATCAAAAACAAAAATTAAAAACTAAAGAATCTTCAAAATTAAACTATAAAAATTTAAGAAAATTATTAAAAAAAACTAACTTTCCGTTAAGCAATATGTTGTGTTATTTTGTTTTAAAATACAAGAACAAAAAAAAAAAAAGAGAAAACACAAGTGAACAAAAGGAATAAAATGAATTAAAAAAATATAAACTAAAACTTAAAATGAAACAAAATATAATAACAAAATTTACACACTAACAAATAAATACTAACAGATAATTTCAAAACAAATGATGTAAATGAAATTTAAAAAAAATAAAAAAATTTAAAAAAAAACAAAAAAAAGATACTATCATGAAAGTAAAAAATGTGTTGAAATTTTGTTGTTCTGATATTAAACATAAATAGTTAATTTAAAAAACAAAAATACAAACAAAAAAAAGATACATTTAAACAAATAAACTTAACAAGAAAATTTACAAAAAAAACCATAAGCATAAGCTAGTGAAAATTATATGATTTAAGTACATAAATATATATATTATGACATATAAATACAATATATTTAAATAGATTATTTATATATAGATATTTATATATATATATATATATATATATATATACATACGTATATAAACTATATGTATTATATATATAACAAAAAATATTAAACAAAAAGGAAATAATTAACAGAAATGATTATGTTTTAACAAATAAAATAAAAAAAACAACATAACACAAAATTAAATACATTATAAGTATTAGAAATTTAAAATGAGAAAAATATATTTATGAGTTTTAAACAAAACAAAAACATCACTGTCCTTATTTAATTGGCGGTTATTATAAGATTTTTCAGAGGGTTCAATACTACACAGTAACGAAAATCTTTATTATGCATGCGAATGTGTACGTCGCTCTAAAGAATATTTCCATTAAGCTAACGTACATATTTAGCGTCGCAACAAAAATGATTGATAGAAAGTGGAGAGAATCCCCAACGACGACAACTGCAATTAGTGAAAAAGTGAATGAATCAGTCACTGGCCTGGAATGCTAAGGCGCTGATGAGAAGAGTCTTACTTACTAATTTATCCGGTCTCGAACAACCCCGAGGGGTTCAGGTGCTTTACAAAACGAACATATCATATTTCGCCAACCAGTTCGATCTTTTGCCTTATATCTCCACTTGGCAATACCAAGTGTACGCAGGGATTCGTCAAGCTGATCCCTCCAGCGGAGTCTTGGTCTTCCTATTGTTCGTCTTCCTTCGAGTTTCGAAAACCCTTCGTACTGGTTCGTCTTCATGCATTCAACTGGCATGGCCTAGACAGCGCAATCGCGTTATTTTGATCCACTTGACTATATCAATGTAGGGATGTACCTGATACAGCTCATAGTTCATGCGTCGTCGATACTCGCGGTTGTGCACTATAGGGCCGTAAATTTTTCGGAGTATTTTTCTCTCGAAGACTCGAAAGACTGGCTGAATTACTACATCGGTTCAACTCTATTCCCGTAAAAACGGACTACTGTATCCCCTACCTTCTACCAGCGACAAATCTAAGGACTTCTATTCCGAACAGGAATACCTGGGAAAAGTCACTGGAAGGGGATACCAGTAGTATCAAATTTTTCACGGATGGATCAAAGTTGGACGAGCAAGTAGGGTATGGGGTCCACTCACCTGACCTAAACGGAAATATCTCCTTCAAGCTGCCTGATCACTGTAGTGCATTTCAGGCGGAAGTTACCGCCATACTGGAGGTTGCTGAACTACTGAAAAGTGGTATCACAATCCTCCGGAAAATATGTATCTACACGGAGAGCCAGGCTGCCATAAAATCCCTGGAAGCCATGTTTGCTACGTCCCTGACGGTGAAAGAATGCCACTCATCACTTAGGGTGATGGCACAGTATTTTGTCATTAGGCTCATCTGGGTACTGGGACACACCGACATTCCAGACAATTGCGTAGCGGATGCGTTAGCTAGACAGGGCACTACAGCACAGGTTCTTCCGGCAAAGGAAGGTATTAGTATGCTAATCTATACCTGCCGTTTGCAGATCAGGGCGATAATATGTTCAAGGACAAGTGGAGACTTACTTCAACTTGCAAACAAGACAGGGTCCTCTGGCCACAGGTGGACAGGAAGAAGACTAGGCAACTATTTAAGTTGCCGAGAGGCAGGTTATCCACAATGATAGGAACAGAGGCAGTTTATCCACAATGATAGGAACTCAATAGATAGGTTGTATGAGAGACTGGTACAGCTGGACTTTTGTTACGCCAGAGAGTGCTTTATCTCTAAAAAGCTTGCTTAGCCCAAAATAACATCTATTCGCAAGCACAATTCTCCGCTTGATCTCAAGGCTGACGTTGTTGCTTTTGTTTACGGCAGACTCGTGCTATATAAATTCGTCCACCACCTCGAAATTATAACGGTTATCAACGTTCAAGCTTTGATCGAATCGCGTGGAGGCTCTACTCGTTGAAACCATTAATTTTGTCTTGTCCTCATTTACCGTCAGACGCACTTTTGCTGACTCCTTCTCAATTCTCGAAAAAACCGCAGTAACTTCTCTAATTGTGCGCCCAATGATATCTATATCATTAGCGCAGGCGAGCAGCATGTGACTTTTGCTGCTGATAGCACGATAGGGAGTCGCTCGCTTAGTTTTGAAAAGATCGGTAAGATCCTTACCAACTTTCACTGCGAATTTGGTATTCGCAAGGTCATCCAGCAAAAGCGTATGTGTTTTGCAGAAATACCAAGCTCAGACATGGCTTAGTAGAGTTTCTCTCGTATAGGGCTTTCGTATACCGCCTTATAATCGACAAATAGGTGAGAGGTGTCGATTGTTTTTCGTGGGTCTTCTCCGCGATTTGGCGTAGCGTGAAAATCTAGTCAGTTGTCGATTTTCCAGGCTTAAAGACACGCTGGTATCAGGCCCAATCAGGTGAGCGATAATTGATTTTAGTCCTTCGCACATTATACTTGATAGAACGTTATATACTATGGATAAACGGCATATTACACGGTAGTGGGCACAGAGACGCGGGCCGCCTTTATTTAAATATGCGACATAGTACACTTATACTCCAATCGCCGGGCATGCATTCATCTAACAAAATTTTGCTAATGAGCTGATGCATGTGCCTTATCAGCTCATCGCCGCCAGCCTTAAACTGCTCCGCCGGTAATCCATCAGCTCCTGCGGCTATGTTGATCTTAAGCTGGGCTACAGCTGTTCTGACATCGTCGTGGATGAGAGGGGAATAATCGACGTCGTCGTCCAAATTGTGACTGATTGTCTCGCCGTTGAATATCTCAGGTACCAATAGCGCAGAGAAATTATCTCTCCATATTCTTAACATACTCTGCACATCTGCGATGAGATGAACTATGCCCTGAACTATGCCCACTAGTTCCGTTTTTGAATTTTTCTAAGAATGTTCGTGCGTCGTTCTTCGTTCTTCCTTCTGCATATCTCAATTTTCTCACTCTTGCGCTTTCTCCACTGCCGCTTTTTAAGTCTAAAGATACGGTTTACCTCTTTCCTTTTCTCCCTATACCGATCAGTTGCAGCTCGCATTGCAATTGACTGAAGCATTGCCATACGACACTCTTGCAATAATGGTTTGTGGCGAAGCGGTTTTTGAAAACCAAGTACGGTTGTTGCGGTAGTTTTTGTAGAGTCGGAAATGGTTTTTCACTGCGCTTCAGGATCGTCATCGGTAGGGGGTGGGTTTTGGGCCAAAAGTTGCGAGAGTCGCAAACTTCAAAACTATCGTCCGCCAACGTGAGTTGAAATCCTAATTTATACTGTTTAAAATTTTTCTAATTGCCGAAAAATCCTGATGTGTATAGCTCAAAGGATATCGAAAACTGTTGTGGCATCGATGCACTACATGGTATCGCTAAACATTTATCGAATAAGTGCTCTATTGCACGATGGCATTTCTTGCGGGCATATTTTTGGGCGTCGATGGTGCAACAGTTACAATTCTTTCGACGACGGCCACCTCGCTTAGTGATGGCGATACCATCAAGTGATAAGCCATGAAATAGCTTCTATAAAAAAAACCTTCCGGACCGATGTACAATTGTGATTGAAAACTGGAAAACGCACAGATCAGTGATTGTGAGAAGCTCTCTCCGCTATCCCTTCATGGGATGCAATGGGCAAATATTTATATATTTCAGTTCGTTGTTATAGTTGCTGCATAAATGCTCGTTCACAATGATAGCAACAAATTCAACAGGAGTTCACAATGCAAGCAACAAATTTGTTGGAATAAGTTCGAAAAAACAGCTGAATGGTAACATTGTTTACATTATACAGCAGTATACATATTTGGGGATTGAAAACCATGGAGAATTGCAATACAAACGAAAAAGCATAGAAAGCATAGAAAAATTAAATGTGAGACGCGGACCTCAGATTTGTACCACTACCCGGACCAAAAAGTATTAAGTGTTTTTCTTTAGAAAACTTTTCAAATTTTTCTACAGAAGAGTTTTAAAATTTTTCTATAGAAAAGTTGTAAAATTTTTCTATAGAAATGTTTTAAAATTTTTCTTTAGAAAAGTTTTAAAATTTTTCTATAGAAATGTTTTAAAATTTTTCTATAGAAAAATTGTAAAATTTTATAGAAATCTTTTAAAATTTTTCTATAGAATTGTTTTAAAATTATTCTATAAAAATTTTTTGAAATTTTTCTATAGAAATGTTCTCAAATTTTTCTATAGAAAAGTTTTAAAATTTCATATCATTGGGCGCAAAAATAGAAAAATTAAATGTGAGACACGGACCTCAGATTTGTACCACTACCCGGAGCAAAAAGTATTAAGTGTTTTTCTTTAGAAAACTTTTCAAATTTTTCTATAGAAGAGTTTTAAAATTTTCTATAGAAAAGTTGTAAAATTTTTCTATAGAAATGTTTTAAAATTTTTCTTTATAAAAGTTTTAAAATTTTTCTATAGAAATGTTTTAAAATTTTTCTATAGAAAAATTGTAAAATTTTATAGAAATCTTTTAAAATTTTTCTATAGAATTGTTTTAAAATTATTCTATAAAAATTTTTTGAAATTTTTCTATGGAATTGTTCTCAAATTTTTCTATAGAAAAGTTTTAAAATTTTTCTATAGAAATGTTTTAAAATTTTTATTTAGAAAAGTTTTAAAATTTTTCTGTAGAAATGTTTTCAAATTTTTCTATAGAAATCTTCTCAAATTTTTCTATAGAAATAGTTTCAAATTTTTCTTTAGAAATGTTTTCAAATTTTTCTATAAAAATATTTAGAAACTTATGTTCCATAATATGTCATGGCCTTGGACGGTTTCGATAAACCTGAAAATGCCAGCTTTTTTTAAACTTTTTTCTTTTGTTTATTAGTAAAATTGGCGCGAACTACACCTACTACAAACAACTACACATTTATCACATTATAGATGCTGCAACTTTTTTAACATTCTTCTATTGTATGGTCTTGTATATTATTGATTTGTTTGTTTTGTGTATGAGTATTTCAGTGTTATTGATTTTTAAAAAAATTTCAAACGCAAAACAAATCAACTCAAATTCAAAAACAACACAAAAGTAATAACCATGAAGTGTCAAAATCAAGACAAAAACGAAAACTACACAAAGAGAAGTTAAAAAAAATTCCCCGAAACACAATGCCAGGGCATTTCATGGTATTTTTTCCACCTCTCTTACTTCTCTACACCTCTTGCCAAAGGAACGTAAAATTCACGAAATTTCTTGCGGGGATAAATTCATCGTGTAATAATGCTCGATTATTCATTTTGATTCCAATAGTAATCGATACTTTATTCACAATTAATTGTTACCTCAACGAAATCTGTACATAAAGCGCAGACATCCACCCACGGTGCACTATTCTGAATGTATACCACGTACTACCACCGCAAATGCAAATGATTCACAACGACAGTTTTGTAGCCAAGTTCAATACCGGTCACAATAGGCCGTTATTACACTGTGCTTATTAGAGATACACACCGCCTTTGCTGGGTAGTGCTAAATGTGTGACTGCAAGATTATTTTTAAGGGGTGCAGATTTAAACTGAATGTTACTTCTGTTTTAATTTTTTAACTATTGTGCAAGGGAATCACGAAAGATAGCTTAGTTATCCATACGCTTAAAAAGTTAGTTTAGTGGCGGAGAAACATATCTTTTGGTTCCGTGTATTGTGTACATATATTGACAGCAGCAACACGAAATTGTAGAGTAATATTTCGTGACTGGTTTTGTATTTTTTCGTTTTTGAATTGTGGACATTGTATCTAGTTTTTCGAAAATGAAACATTTATAACGCAAAATTTAGAAAAGTATTTCTCGCCTTGTAAACTTGTAGTACGAACTTCTCATACATTAACATGTAACAATTACTGTGTATTCACGTCAAGATAGGACTTCGAAAGGCCACATGGAACTATAAATCAATTTCAGAACACCTAGGATGCGACGGAAATATTGTTTTTTGTTCCGAAATTGTCTTTATCTAAGGTTGAAAGCTAGAGTGCGAAAACCACATTCTCGTTTGGAACACAGTTTAGGGTATAGTTAGATGGGATTGAAAATAATTAATTTTTCATGCCAAGATTTATATTGCAGTCGCCCAATATGAGTTAGGCGCTGACCAGGGTCTAGCTCTGCGTGAGCCTTACGAACATGTAGTTTGGTCTTCCTTTAGATCTATCTTTCATTGGGTAGTAATGGTAGTTCAACCGCCTTGTAAAGACAAAATATCGTCCTTATTGGTATATGAGATTCAGAGATGGTAGTCACTTGTTAACCTGAGATGCACCCTTATTAGCGTGCCATTCTGTTTGTTCATACGGACTCTACTAAATTATATTGTTATGAATATAATAATTGGCTTTCTTAGAACTGTTTTATTTACCATTAAAAAAACGAAGTTCTTTATAAATTTCAACAATGACAGTAGTTTTCTTTACACACACTTAATATTATTAACTGATCTATCTTCACTCCTGTTACTATTGTCTGACGCTGTTTAAAACACTCAGAACTGTCCAGAGTAGGGAATCTTTAATTTGCATTGGATTTTAATTTGCATTCGAAAATAAACACAGTTACCAATGATTTGTAATTTTTTTTTTAATTTGGATTTGTAAAAGCAGTAATTAAAATTAAACCACAAATTATAATTGTCACATAATTAATTTACTCCATGTAGGCAACTCTCCCTATCATGTAATTTAGATGTCATCGAAACGAATTCGCAGTAGCGCCATCTGGTCTTTAAGTAAGTTCCTAACTGATTTCAGCAACCTAGAGTGGTGAAGCCCGGTATCCAGTTTTTCTGAAATTTTTGTTGCCATAAGAAGTGCGTGTATAAAAATTAATGAAAATTTCGCTCTTTGCGAAAATTTCGTAGGCAAAATCAAGTACAGGGTTGTTACGCCAAACTTGTTACGCACGAAAACAATTGTTTGATAATTGTTTGGCACCGGAATTTTGACATTTCGATTATTTTAGTAAACAAACGTAATACCACATGCGCTAAAGATAAAATGGAATGCAAAGATGAATTATTAATGAAATATTTGCAAGGTAAATCAGAGATCTGTGGTTACTCTCTGTAACAAAATTTTCCGTTTAGACATAAATGACAAAATTTCTTACGAAAATTTCGCAAGAACAGAATACTGGGTTTGAGATCGTATATGCTACTTTTCACAGTGACGATTTATTTAACCAGGGGGTTTCAATGTTGGAGTACTAGTAGCAAATGAATTGTAATGAAATAATAAGCGCTCAGTGACCTTTGATTGATGATGCTGTATTATGAATTATGATTGATGATATGGATTAATGATAATGTCTTTCAAATAATATTTGATGATTGTCTAAAATCCTACCTCCAATTAACTATTCCAAAGGCTTTCAAAGGTTTCCGGTTCAAGGAAAACAGCTGTTGCACACTCTTGGTACAGTACCAGAAGTACTTACCGACATGTCACTGCGGGCCATAATAATAAATATCATTTAAAAGTATTCAAAACACGGTTTACTTCGCATATCCTTTCATTGTTCTCTAGTTACTACTAGTACTTCAACTACGTCGACGAAGAGCTGTTTCAACGTAGCCGCCTGATATATCGGGTTTTTCAATAAGAGCGCTACAAAAGTTTTTTTAAATAAAACAAAACAGGTTTTAGATATCAATGTAATTCTTTATTCCAGTAAAAGTACGTTCGATGCCATTATGTATGGAACTCGATTTCTTTTGTATGGCCACCATGGGCACGCTTGCAGAAGTCCAGACGCTGAACCCAATTTTCGACGGGTTTCAAGCATAAATCGGCCGATACTGATGCAATTTCACGTTCGATATTCGTACGAAGTTCATCAATCGTCGCTGGCTTGTTGGCATAGACCATAGACTTGACGTAGCCCCACAGGAAATAATCTAACGGCGTCAAATCGCACGACCGAGGCGGCCAATCGACTGGGCCATTTCGTGAGATAACACGTTCACCAAGCTTGGTTTCCAATAAATTGATTGTGGCATTCGCTGTGTGGCTTCTGGCGCCGTCCTGTTGGAACCACATGTCCTCCAAGTCCATATTATCCAATTTGGGGCCAAAAATATTCGGTTATCATTCAACGGTAGCGATTCGCATTCACAGTAATGTGCCGGTCTTGATCATCACGGAAGAAGTACGGCCCAATGACGCCGCCGGCCCATGAACCGCCCCAAACCGTAATTTTTTAGGGATGCAATGATTACTCGTGGATTACGTGTGGATTGCTCTCTGGCCAATAACGCATATTTTGCTTACTGACGAAGCCATTCAGCCAGAAATGAAATTCAGAATTCAGAAATTGGACGTAGCGCTCTTAAAGTTACTAAATTACTAATAATTTTTTTTAATAATTTCGATTCGTTGTTGGCTCGTATATCTTTCCATGATGAAATGGCAAACCTTACTGAAGAGAAATGTCAAAAGATCGGGAAAAAATATGGCGTCGTTTGCTGTCCCTATCGATTTACTTTTGTATCGTCTCTGTTGAACAACCCTTTATAAAATAAATAAATAGTTTCCCATTACATTCCATGAAGGAATCGGGGAGAGCTTCTCACAACCAGTAAGCGGTGCGCTTTCTAGATTTATAGTCACTGATTGGGACCTATAGTTTTACACCGGTTCCGAACGTTATTTTCAGAAGCCTCTTCGTGGCTAAATACTCGATAGTGTCGCCGTCACTATGCGAGGTGACCGCCGTCGAAATTAGATTAAAACGACTCTATATTACTCTCTATCAGTGCTGCCAATGTAACGCTTTCCCCGCCAGTTTTTCACCCATTTGCAAATTATTTTAAAAAATTTGTAAAAATTTAACATCGTCAAAAAAAAATCCAATGAGTGTGCGAACTCACGGGCGATGTGTTAACAGTTTTTTGTTACACGGTACCTGTTCGATTTCTATGAACACATTGGTAAATGTTACATTGGAAAATAAAAAACAGCGTTCAATCATATTATGACGTTACATTTAAAAAATAGTAATACTTAAAATTATTTAAAGACCAGTGCAAGCACATGTATCATTATTTTCTTGCTTCCCTGTATGCACAAATTCGGACTCGGATCCGATTTGAGTCCAACACGTCGGATTCCGCGTACGCTGATCCGATTCGGATCCGGTTTGAGTTCGGAAAATCGGATTTCGTTTTTTCTGATCCGATTGGGATCCGGGTTGAGTTCGGAGATCGGATTTCGTTTTCTCTGATCAGATTCGGATCTGATTTGAGGCCGGAACATCGGTTTTCGTTTTCTCTGATACGATTCGGATCCAGTTTGAGTCCGGAACATCGGATTTCGTTTTCTCTGATCCGATTCGGATCCGGTTTGAGTCCGGAGCATCGGTTTCGCTTTCTCTGAACCGATTCGGAGCACGTTTGAGTCCGACAAGTCGGATTTCGTTTTCTCTGATTCGATTCGGATCCGGTTTGAGTCCGAAACATCGGATTTCGTTTTCTCTGATCCGATTCGGAGCAGGTTTGAGTCCGACAAGTCGGATTTCGTTTTCTCTGATTCGATTCGAATCCGATCCGTTTTTGGTCCGACGCGTCCGATTTCGCTTTCACTAACTAAGAGAAGCAAATACACTCCAAAATAAATTAATTTATAAAAAATTTAGATGTTTGTATATTCGACGTGGTTGCAGGTAACGCTGCACCGAATAAATTCTTCGTATTGGTTTTGTTTGCGTTTTCATTCTCCGGTACAAATTTTAATCCGAAATTATTTCGAGACTGAATCCGATATGATCGTTTCAAAATCGGGTCCGTTCTCGATTTCGAGATTGGACCCGAATTCATTTCGAGATCGGTCCCACATCTCGTTTCGAGATCGGGTCTCGTTTCTCGACTTCGAGATCGGATCCGCCTTCAATTCGAGATCGGAAACATTTCTCGTTTTGAGATCGAAGGAGGATCAATTTAGAGAAGTCGGATCCGATTCGGAGCCATTTCAGACGCTACACAAGTTCACACAATTTTCGTTGTTCTCTTGGTATCTAATTTTTATATATGTATAACCACGTCATTATTCTCTTTGCTCTGAGAGTGCTTCGTACCCTCACAAGGCAACTATTCGCTGCCGCTACATCAGTGTGTGTTTTTTCCGCAGTTTGACGAGCTGTGTTTCGCAGTCGAACAAATCTGTGTTCTATATAGGGGTAGGTCGCCCTTATCATTTAGGGGTATTAAAAATAGATATTGACCGATTGTGAGACCTACCCGATATGCACAATACTGTTTTTTTTCGATATTTCGCTTCCCACGATACTGTAGTGAAATATCAAAAATAAAAAAGCAACAATGACCTCAAGTTCGAAAAAATTTTGAATAATTTTGAATATTTATTTGGCATACAAGGGTTTGCCAACAAATTAAATGAAACAATTAATTACAATTTAAAAATTCAGTTTTTTTAAAATTTATTTTTGTCACGGGCGGTCGTTTGGAATCACAATTTTTCTTCTATCCCTTCTCTCTCTCTCCTTAATTCTCTCTTTTCTCCTTAAACTCACCCATGACATCTGACGTGGTATAAGTATTTACTTGAGGTCAACCAGGTTGTCAATAATTATATCGTCCTCGATTGGGACTCGTCCTTCAACTATTCTAAAAATTGCGACTTCAACTTTAACCTGTATCTCTCTTGTTTTTATTTAATTTCTTCTAAAACTGTACTGATTAATTTCAATGTCCTTGCTCTTCCTCCTTCCTAAATGTGTACAAATCTGTTAATTGACAAAATATTCAAAGCCATTAAAAAACAATTTCCAAAATTCGAAAATTCTTAAGTTCTCAATTTGTTTTTCTTACCTGTCTTTCTCGAACAATTTCTCCTGGTAATTCCAATATTCATAAACACCAACAACAATTCATAACAATTTTATGTTAATTTCTCTCAATAATACGAACAAAGTATTTAAATATTGTCCTGCAGCCAGGAGTGGTTTTCATCGACTTTGTCTAAAAGCAGTTCAGTGACAACAGGTGTTGCAATAGCAAAAATTTGCAAGCAGAAAAAGTTTACGGACACGCGCAAACTTAGTGACACAAACGGTAAGTAAGAGGGTCAAAGGTGAAGTACAGCCGTTAGCCATCACTGCAGAGGGGTGCAGACACTCGACACCAAAATAAAACAAACACAAACTTAAATGAACAGCATCAAGGCATTCGAAGTATCCCGGTAACTGTCGTAAAGGCATGACCACCATAATGGGTCTATATGGACCGCTGTTGTGCGTTGGTTCTTGGGGTGATTTTTTTTGCTCTTTTCATTTTTTGTATTGTGACTTGCTGGAAAGTTTTTGCTGGGGTGCTGCAGAGATGTGAGGTAAAGTACAAAAGAAACTTAAAGAAATGTGCAACACTTGTTTTAGCAATTTCCATAATTTGAAGATGTAACTTTTTCTGTTGCCAAACACCCGCCGGCCTTAGCCAGTGAAGTGGAAGGTAACATGGAGTCAGCAGCGCCAGCAACAGTCGCAATTGGACTACCATTAACTGTCCTTGGGCGTTCAATGTCTTCGTATCTCCCAGGGAGGTGCGGAGACAAACGGCACAAAATTTATGAATAGTACAAAAAGTCCTTAAAAAGTTTGCTACTATTTTGTAAGGAGGTTTTCCTGGTCTATTTTCCTCCTATTCCATGGGATTTGTTTGAGATTTTTTCTATTACTCTTTTTTTTTATTATTTAATATTTTACAAATTTTTCTTAATGCAACAATTTAGATATAAATATCTCTTCTTGGCGAGCAGTGAGTGTGGTAATGGTTTCATCAGAGAACACAGTGGGCCTAAGCAATTTTCTTTTGCAGTTGCCAGAGAATGGAAGTAGAAATGGAAGTGAGATGCCATCGAGATACGATTACGAGTGTTGCGAAATTGTTAATTTTCAGAGGGTTCAAAGTTATAAAACACATCTGTGTGTCTTGAAGACACGCGACAGAAGTGATGCTTCATGTGCGTGGCTTGCATTTCGCTTAATTTGCCGGAGACTGTGAATATTCGCACGTACGTATATATGTGAGAGAAGCTTTCCCCAGTCCCTTGAAGGAAGGTAATAGGAAAATTTTTTTTTTGATAGATGTCTGTGTATTTACGTTTAATCATGTGGGTACATTCGTATGGAGGTCCTCCTAGAACTTGGGTTATTTTCCCCCATTGTGTCTATCACTTTATATCTTTATTGATCTCGTAATGATCAGTGAGTGTAAAACTAGAACCCGCACAGCTCATAGGTTTGTGAGAAGCTCTCCCTAAGCCCTTCATGGGATGTAACGGAAAACATTTATTATTCTGATCTCGTAATGAAAACTTTTCGGTACGTCTTGTACAGTGAGTGATTGCGCAGATTCCTATGCTATACTGCAAGTTTACGAAACAGTACTGGGAGTCTTCGAGAGAAAATGCTTTGAAAACTATACGGCCTCCTGATAGCCAACTGCGAGTATTGATGTCGTATGAATTAACAGATGTCTGAACTGTATCCAGACATCGAAGTAGTTAAGCTAATCATAATAACGTGATTACGCTGGCTATGACATAATAGTAGCATGGATCGGATTGAAGCAATGCAAATAGCGTAGTCGAAGGCCATCGAAAAATATTCCCATGACTTCGCTAGAAAATATATCATGACTTCGCTGGAAACACCAGGTGGAAAATGCTTCGAAAACTAATGGAGCTATATAGACAACGGCGATTTCCACGTCGTAGAAGTTACCAGCTGTCTGAATTCTATCCCGTCAATTCAATGAATAACAGATTTCTAACGTCAACAGAATGGATAAGGAAGACCTAGCTCAAAACGTAGTCGAAGGAAGCCGTGGCCATGGCCGTCAGTGGTGCAATGGTAGAGTGCACGGCTCTTGTACAAGCTCACCTCGTGGGTTCGATCCCTGCTCTGATCACCTTAAATTTCTTTCGACGGCGGTCACCTCGCTTAGTAACTGCGACACTATCGAGTATTTAGCTATGAAAATGTTTCTAGAAATACCGTTCGAAACCAGTGCAAAACTGGTTTGTGAGAAGCTCTCCTTAATCCGATCATGGGATGTAACGGGAAACCATTTCTGTTTTTTAGACTCCCCGAGAAGACTCAAGTGTATGAATTCCTGCAAAGGATAAATTACATGAGATACAGCCGATTGAAGACATATGTTATCTTCGATTTGTTATGCTCCTGACAACAGGGATGTTTGAGTCCAATTAAGTCAGTGCAGACTCATTAATTCACTAACAGAATCCCACAATTTACCATTGATTAGCATTGTACACGTAGAAAAACCTCTCTTTTGTTATTGTTTGTCTGCAAATATAACGTGTTTGTGTAGCTTGCCGCAAATATAGTATAATTGTGTCCCAACATTTTGTGTTTGCTATTACAGATGTTGGTGGCTATGCAGGGGGCTATGGGATCCATATGTGGTCTCAGCCCAGAAATTACACATTGGCTCTACAGAAGCGTAATTGGGCCAGTAGCAACATGTGCTGCCGTAATATGGTGGACGGCAGTTGAGAAGAAATGCAACACTGCGTCACTGCAAAAGGTTCAACATATCGTCGCCAGAATCTTGATTTTCCGTATACGACATTTTGACGTGTTTGTGTTAGAAACGGATTTGGAACGAGAAATGGTTTCAGAGATGTAGAGTATTGCTTTTGATGTATATGCCCGATGGTTAGCAGATTTTAAACTTTGAACTCGTTTTATTTAAAACGGCAATTTAGCGTATATGGAATATCAAGACTCAGGCAACGATATTTGATGCACTGGAGTAAGTGGTGCAGTAACATCATCCGCATCAAGGGCTATGGAGACTATGTATCCAGCCAATTGAGATCAGGGTTAAATACGAGGCTGCCTTTGTGGCGAAATGCCTACAGGCGATAAGTGAATGGATCAACAGGAATCAAAAGTCGAAACACCGCCGAATAATGGAGGCTTTGGCCGGTTCACGCAAGAAGCAATTGAATCCCACCGAAAATCCGCACTAAGGATTAAGGCGAACTGAGTGACTATGATGCCATGCACGGACGCTTGACAGGACGATACCCTGGCACTAACGCCAATTGAAAGCTGCTGTTATAGGGATGGCTCAAAGCTAGTGGAGAAGAACAGGTCTAGGATTTTTCGTTGAAAATCTGGATTGCATTAAATGGCTTGACAACACTACGGGTCTGACGAACGTTAATAGGCAGATGGAAATTACGGCAATATCATCGGAAATTGGCAAATCTAGAGCGGTGTTTGACTGCAAAAATGTGATTAATGATTATTCCACGCTCGGCAGACTTAACATCATTTGGGTGCCATGACACCGTGGAGTTATCGGCACTAAGCGTGTGAACATTCTGGCAACAAAAGCCAGAAAATTTCATACGTTGAGCGTGAAGAGCGCAATACCTCTCGGGGGGACGAAGGCTGAGTTGAGCCAATGGGCGGAATCGGCTCACACAGCTCAGTGGAATCGGGAAACAATGAGCAGGATGTCAAAGATCCTATAGGGAAACTCTGATGGGTTGCAAACAGAAGGCTGGTCAAGTATCAACTAGTGATCAATGATTTTTTGTTTGAAAATATTTGGACGACATTTATCCGGGCCAGATGATATGTGACTGTGCTTGGTGCAAGTTTTTGATTGCCATTCACTTGGGAGTGACCAGAAATGATTCCTTCATTGGGCAGTCCAACCAGCTCACTACTTCCACGCAGTTTGTCCAGGGCAATGGCTTTATCGGTAACGTCCGTTAGCTAGCTAAAGTGAGAAGGCGAAACGAATGAGCAGCTTGAATGGTAATGCGATCACTGATACATCTCAGGATTATTCGATGACCCTATCACTGAAGCTCTTCGAAGTAGTGGACATATTCTTCTGTCCTTTGAAGGCGGATGTGCCAACACCCCTGGCAAGCGGCGGATCAAAATTAAAGAAACCAAAATCCAGTTTCGACACACTGCATTCTGGATGGCGCTTGTTTTATAATCACTGATTCTGCACTAGAGTTTTAACCGGTTCCGAACGGTATTTTGAGTAGCTTTTCATGGCTAAGTGTCGCCGTCACTAAGCGAGGTGACCGTCGTCGAAAGAAATTTTAAGGTGGTCGGAGAAGGGATCGAACCCACGATCTCCTGTACAAGAGGTTCGCACACTAACCATTGTACCACCGATGCAAACGTTATAAGGACCACGTTTTAAGTATATGTACCTGGAATGTGCGAAAACTATACATGACGGGTGCCACTTTCCAAGTGGCGGATGTCCTCGAAAAATATAAAGCTGACATTACAGCTATCAAGGACATGCGATGGACAGGATATGATTACACCAGAACGAAAACCTGCGATATTTACTACAGCTGCCACGAATTCGGGTGCGGATTTATAGTTGGCATCGAAGCGAAATATTGCAATATCTCGTTAATGTGTGTGCACGCGCCGATAGAGGATAAAGACGTTGAGGTAAAACATCATCATATGAGCGTCTGGAGGAAGTATACGAACGCAGCCTTGACCACGACATTAAGATTATTCTAGGCGATTTTAATGCCAAATTGGGAAAGAAAACTGTCTTTCGACCAACCAACGGTAATCACAGTCTACATGGTACTACCTCCGATAAGGGAATAACACTGATAGACTTCGTCCCTGCAAAAAATATGGTAGTTAGTAGCACACGATTCCTGCATAAGGGAATACATAAGGCAACCTTGATATCTCCTGATCAGAGAACGAAGAACCAGATTGATCACTTGGTAATAGATGACAAGCACTTTTCTATTGTAATGGATGTACGTGTGATTCGAGGTACCAATATCGACTGGTATCATTACCTGGTTTCTGCGAAATTTCGCACAAGACTGAGCAGGGCGAAAACGTACGAAGCCGAACACGGGAAAAGCTAGATATTGATAAGCTGCAAACACCGGAGATATCAATGTCCTGTCAGCAAAAGCTCACTCTCCTGCTAACGCAGAATATCCCCTCCTAAGTACCCAGATGCGCAGTGGAAACACATCACCCATTCTTTGAAAACCGCTGCACGGACTGAACTGGACTGCTCTCAAAAACCAATGCAATGGTACGACCAAGAATATCGCATTGCAACTTATGAAAAAGACGCTGCACGTATGGCAACGAAACAGTCAGTTACAACGTATGCTGCGAGTGAGCGGAACAAGAAGCTGAGAAGGAAGGAAATCCAACTATTTAGACGGAAAAATAGCAGTGGGAGCAGAGGGAGAGTGAAAAGACCGAATTGTGCAGGATAAATAATGAATACCGAAAATTTTTCCAGAGGGTAAGAAGATCGAATAGCGGGTCGAATAATTGGCTTCCCTTCTGCCTGGACGAGAATGCGAACCTGGTGACTGATAAGCAGTGTGTGCTTAAAATGCGGAGAGACCAGTTTTCAGCACTACTCCACTCAGATTTTTCCACTGAAGATCAGGAGATAATGATTGTGGAAGACAGTGTAGATTGTACCCACCAAATCAGCAGTGAAGGTGGGGAAAGACCTCACCGAACCATTCTGTAATTAGCGAGGACCGAGAAAAGGCGACACACTTTCGTGCAATCTCTTCAACATCTAAATAGAGATAATAATCAAAAATTGTTGCCTGTAAAGTCGGTTTTACGGGCGAAGATTTTACGTGACAACGTCTTTTTCTCGGTAGAATATTTATTGATATGAATATAATTAAATTGCACAATAGGAGTGCAATGAACTCACTTGCCCAATGAGTGTTAGAACTCACGGGCGATGTTTTAACATTTATTGAAACTTATGGTTTAGGAAAATAGAAGTAATTTCAACACCATCAAGGTACCTGTGCGATTTCTATGAACACATTATCAAATGTGACATTATAAACAATAAACATATCCTTTATTATAAAATATAAACATTTCTTTTATTATAAAAAATAAACATTTCTTTTATTAAAAACAAAAGAAAATAATTTACTAACCAAAAAGTATTTCAATTCATCATATTCGCATATCGTTTTTAAAGCCGACCGCAGCTCTCTGTTTCGTTTTGGCTACCTAATTCATATGAAAATTTCTACACACAAACATACACTACACATATCATAAAGCCAAAAAACAAAAAACAAAAAAAAACAAAAAATAATACCTTATCCAATGCAGACTGATCTAAATCAATATTCATACACACGCACATATATACGCACATACATACTTGCTCAGTCGTCATATATATGATGTGCCAAAAAACAAAAACACTCACACCACCGACCAACAGCCACTAGAAGCCAGCAAAGCAAATCGTTTCTGGCACACAAGTAAACACATTGCGTTTACTTGTGTTCGGTGACTCATCGTAACGTTACCGGGTGTTACACTTTTTCATAAGTGACTCCCAGCCGCAACCTAATTTAAGACGTTGTCACGTCAAAAGATGCAGTAATTACGAACAAGACCATTAACACGAAAAGCCATATTTTGCTGGCATATGCTGACAACATAGACATCATTGGTCGAAATTTGCGAGAGATCAATGCAGTATTTTCAAGAATCGGAAAAGGAATCAGCGAAGTTGGATCTTGCTGTTAAAGAGGGCAACACAAAATTTATGGTGTCAACAACTAGACAAACCTCTCGACTGTGGTTAGACAACCGATTTAATTTTGAAGTGGTAGATAAATTTATCTACCTTGGATCCGTCGGGATCAAGGACAATAACATCAGGCTGGAGATAAATAGGAGAATTGTGCTTGCAAATAGATGCTATTTTGGGCTCAGCAAGCAGTTTAAAAACAAAGCCCTCTCTAGACGGACAAAGGTCCTGCTATACCAGACTTTCATTTTACAAGTTCTGTCATATTGCTCCGAAACTTGTGTCATATCGCTAGCGGATGAAAAACACCTGGGAGTATTCGGGAGGAAAATTCTGTGTAAAATATATGGTTCTGTTAGAGAAAACGGCGAGTACCGATGCCGCTGGAATCAAGAGCTATATGATTTATATTCTGACGTGGACATAGCTAGGCGAATCAAATTAGGCCAGTTGCAGGGGCCAGGCCATGATTTCAGAATTTCAGAATGGATGAAGATGAGCCAACGCGAAATGATTTCGATAACGTTCCCGATGGAAGCAGGAAGAGAGGACAACCAAGACACCGATGGAAAGACCAGGCCGAAGAATCCCTCCGTATGCTTGGTATTACCAACTGGTGTGTAAAGTTGAAGGATAGAACCAGTTGGAGAAATATGTTAAAATGTATTTAATTTGCTTGTTTAATTAATATGTCGACCTCATGATTTGAATAGGATGGCGCGACAAGTTAATGTCGTGAAGTAGACCTGTAAATTGACCTCCAAGGTCGAGCGATTTGACCCCTCTCGATTATTTTTTGTGAGGTTACGTGAAGTCACTGGTTTATGCTGATAAACGAACATTAATTGACGCCTCGGAGACCAGAATTGTTCGTGTTGTTCGCGACATACTCCCAGCAATGCTTTAAAAGTGACCCAAGATTGGAAGTCCGGAATGCGTTTTGTCCTGAACAGCCGCGGTGGTCATAACCTAACAATAAAAAGCGCAGCCCATTGTCGGTGATAGTTTACGAGGAATAACAATTTAATTTTGATCAAATATAAAAAAGTAAATTTTTTTTTATATAATATATAAGTAAAACAGTTGTCCTTTCGCTTCTTCCTCTACTTCCAAATGTCTTCAGTGATGTCGAATGCTAGAAATGAACGTGTCAGAGGTTTTGGTTCATTATCAATATTTTGATCAAGTGTTTTGACCACCTTATTTTTGACATATTTACTATTAAATGACGTTTAAATTTTGGAAGTCGGTGATAAAAAGAATTTTAATTTTGGCCAAACAACTCAATTCCTGAGCCACAGTGCGACTATCAAGACAACTGCCGAATTTTCCTCAGAAGCTATGCCCAGGGTTCGTATTTCGTGGGTAATGGATTACCCTTGGTAATCGTTTACAATTTTAAAGAAAAATCTTACTTACTTACTTATCCGGTCTCGGACAACCCCAGGGGGGTCAGGGACCTTACAAAACGAAGATAACATATTTCGGCAACCAGTTCGATCCTTTGCTATATTTCTCCAGTTGGCAATACTAAGTGCACGCAGGGATTCGTCAACCTGATCCCTCCAGCGGAGTCTTGGTCTTCCTATTTTTCGTCTTCCTTCGAAAACCCTTCGTGCTGGTTCGTCTTCATCCATTCTACTGACATGGCCTAGCCAGCGCAATCGCGTTATCTTGATCCGCTTAACTATGTCAATGTCGGGATAAAGCTCATACAGCTCATGATTCATGCGTCGCCCATACTCGCCGTTGTGCACTATAGGGCCATAAATTTTTCGGAGTATTTTTCTCTTGAAGACTCCTATGTTTCGTCTGCTTGCGATAGGATCCAGGATTCTGCGCCATAAAGCAAGATAGGTTAAAGGTTGAATGAGTGTCTGGTACAGCTGGACTTTTGTTACCCGAGAGAGGGCTTTATCTCTAAAGTGCTTGCTTAGCCCAAAATAACATCTATTCGCAAGCACAATTCCCCGCTTGATCTCAAGGCTGACGTTGTTGTTTTTGTTCATGGCAGATCCGAGGTATATAAATTCGTCCACTACCTCGAAGTTATAATGGTTATCAACGTTCACGCTTTGGTCTAATCGCGTGGAGGACCTGTTCGTTGAAACTATTAATTTTGTCTTGTCCTCATTTACCGTCAGACCCACTTTTGCTGACTCCTTCTCAATTGTCGAAAAAAACGCAGTAACTTCTCTAATTGTGCGCTCAATGATATCTTCGCGAGCTGCATGTGACTTTTGCTGCTGATGGTTTTATTCATGTTGACTGCAGCTTTTCTCATAATGATCTCCATTAAGATGTTAAAGAGATCGCACGATAGGGTGCCGCCTTGCCTGAGGCCCCGCTTAGTTTCGAAAGGTTCGGTAAGATCCTTACCAACTTTCACTGCGGATTTGGTGTTCGTCAAGGTCGTCCTGCAAAGGCGTATGAGTTTTGCAGGAATACCAAGCTCAGACATTGCTTCATAGAGTTTCTCCCGTATCGGACAATCGAAGGCCGCTTTATAATCGATAAATAGATGATAGATGTCGATTTGTTTTTCGTGTGTCTTCTCTAGGATTTGGCGTAGGATGAAAATCTCGGCAGTTGTCGATTTTCCAGGCTTAAAGCCACGCTGGTATCAGGCCCAATCAGGTGAGCGATAATGGCTTTTAGTCTTTCGCACATTATACTTGATAGAACCTTATATGCTATCGGTAAAAGGCTCATTCCACGCTACTTGGCACAGATACTCCGGTCACCTTTTTTAAATATGGGACATAGTACACTGAGACTCCAATCGCAGGGCATGTATTCATCTAACCAAATTTTGCTAATGAGCTGATGCATGCACCTTATCAGCTCATCGCCGCCAGCCTTAAACAACTCCGCCGGTAATCCATCGGCTCCTGCGGCTTTGTTGTTCTTAAGCCGGGCAATAGCTGCTCTGACCGCTAAAACTAAAATCGGGATTTTTATTTTTAAGAAAGTGATGCCATATTGGAGACACCCCTTGGTTAAAGCCTCCTATGGAGGTACAATTTTTTATTATTGTTTCGATTGGACCGTTGGACCTCACCGTTTTCTAGTTATAGCCACTTTTTTATTTTAGCGATTTTCTTATTTTGGCGATTTTTCGAAGAAAAGTTCTTCCATACGAATTGGACCACTTTATGAAAACCCATAGAAACCCACAAAAATTGGTTATTTTTTCAATTGGACGCTGTGTTTTCGATATTTCGAGATTTTTCCTAATTTCTGCATAGTTTCGATTAAAAATGGGGATGGGTTACCCTGGGTAACCCATTACCCATCGTCGTGGGTAGCTAGCTATTATTTTTTGCATTTCCCTGAGGGTAGTGGGCAATCGTGATGAGTAATTTGCCATTGTCGTGGGTAACTACCCTTCATTTTCCCCATTACCGTGAGGGTAATCGTGATGGGGAATTCCCCATTGTTGGGGGTAGCTACCCATCGTGATGAGTAATTTGCCATTATCGTGGGTAACTACCCTTCATTTTCCCCATTACCCTGAGGGTAATCGTGATGGGTAATTCCCAATTGTTGGGGGTAGCTACCCATTATTTTCTCCATACCCTATGGGTAATGGGTAAACGTTCATTACACATTCACCATGACGATGTATATGGGTTACATATGGGGGCGGTAAATACGAATTCTGGCTATGCCACATATTTCCACATTTACCTCTTCCTCCCCCTTCTTTTGACTTCTCTAGCCCCACTGTACATAACAATATTTTATGTGCTACTATGAAAATCGTTTGCGAAAAACTTTAATTGAAATTTTACATTTTCTTAGATCATGGACTGCGATTTTGTTGTTCTCTTTTGCTTTCATTATTTTATTATCAACTTAAAGTTTAAAATTTATTAATATCCAACGCAAACACAAGGAAAATACACTTAGACTCCGCCTCTATAAACTAATTTCAACAACAATGAATTTTTATGCAAATTCTCCAAACTGCCAGGACAAGGGACGCGGTCACGGATTCCAAAATACGAGTACGAGTGCACACAAACACAAAACTTTGTCGTAGCTGTGTTGGGCGAGTGTACAGATCCTCCTACGGGAAAGATATACCGGGAACAAATTCAAAGAAAGCTAGATGATGTTCGTTCAAATATGGTCATAAATCTTTTGACAACACCAGCACCAACAAGAAACCAACAACAAATTGCACTCTACATACAAATGCCAGGATATGAATGCCTCTTCTTTGGCCTCTACCCATGAGTGTGTATGCGTGTGAATGTATATGTGTGTGAGTAACATGTATTTATAGCTTTTGAGGAAGCTGCCACTTTGGGTGTATTATTTCCTGTTTCCGTTTATTTTCGTACACCGTTTCCATACTGTTACCTCTGTGCTATGTCGACTGGCAGGCTGTTAGGGAGGTGACAACTCTAAACTTGTTGTCACTTGTTCATTCAGTTCACTTTTGAATTGTTTTAAGACTTTTCTTCCACCAACTTTTCACACAAAATCTTCTGTAAATTTGCATAATTTGACAATTGTTTTTAAATTGCAATAACCGTTTTCTTTATCGCCCTTTTTGTTTGAGTATTTTAATTGCCGGTGGGTGGGTGTGTGTGTGTGTGTGTGTGTGTGTGTGTGTGTGTGGATTGTTAATTTCACTTCACTTCGGTTCAATTGTTTTGTGAATGATTTTATGCATTTCTTGTGCATTTGTTGGTGAATGCAAGTGCAGAGCAATAATAAAAAGTTTTTCCAAATTTTAAGATGAGAAAAGTTTCCCTTTTGGTGAGTGGAAGGATAAGCGCGAGTCAAAACAATATCAACTTTAATTGGTTTCCAACAATTGCAAGCAATTAATCGGATTTGAATTGAGATTTAATTGTGGATTGTAAATTATTTCAGATATTTTTGGTATTTTTCTAGTTTAGAAACAAATCTGGGATCAGCTGTTCAGCGAAATGGTTATAGTGTGTGGGTGTTTTTAATAATTATATGAATGGTATAATAAATTCATTAATAGTTTATATGTACCAATTAAATTCTCTTAAGGATGCCCTTCGGAATATACGACTACAGTTTATGGGGACGTGCCATTTCCCCAGACATCGTAAACGCTTGCGGGCAGACGCATAAAATATCTCTCGCTACTCTAAATAGTTCTCGCGAAATTCGAGTCGTATACATGCATACGCAAAATGCGATTCGTAAGTCGTTAGTAGTGTTTGCATCGTGGCCAGCGTCTGATTCATAATGGGCGACTGTAATCAAATATCCTGGCAGTAGGTAAAACACAAAAGCCCAGTGGACTGGGTTTGCCTCCTGCCACCGTTCATAAGGGCAATGAATATAAGAAAACGAAAGAAAAAACATAAACAACCCCTAGTTGTTGACCACCCCAGCAAACGTTATTAGGACCACGATTTACGGCTATATACTTGGAATGTAAAAACTGTATATAGATCCGGTGAAATTATCCAATTGGCAGATGTCTTCGAAATATATAATGCTGACAAAATCACTGTACAGGAAATGCGATGGACGGGATATGTCTGCACAAGGAAAAAACACTGCTTAGTTCGATATCTCCAATAAATCATAACCGATCTTAAAACAATTTTGTACTGATCAAAATTTTGGAAACAACTTGCCATGCCCATTTTTTACCTCGCATATAAAAAATGGGAGTGCAATTGGTTGGTAGTCAAACAAAATTCCCCAAAACCACTTAGGATCCTAACTATTTTGGGTATTAGGGCAATGTCAATCTGCTATTGTATATGGTCACTTTTGAGTATGGGCGTTTTTTTAACATAAGTCCCACGCAATGGATGACTTAGGGTGAGGGTATGATTAAGTCAATTCACCCGACTGAAGCTTATGTACTGGTTTTATATTTCCCTAATTTGTGTGCTTGTCCCGACACAAGAGAAAGATGATGATGCCAAAGACATATTCTATCAGCGCCTAGAATAAACGTATGACCGCTGCCCTGGCCATAATTTTAAGATTGTACTTGGAGATTTTAATGCTAAAGTAGGCAGGGAGAAGGTGTTTCATCCAACTATTGGCAATTTCAGTATTCATACTGATAGTTCCGATAAAGATATGAGACTGAATGACTTTGCCGCGGCAAAAAAACATGGTCCTTAGTGGTACAAGATTCCAGCATAAAGACATCCACAAGGCTACTTGGGCATCCTCTGATCAAAGAAGAAATAACCAAATTGATCATGTGTTAATTGATGTACCCTAAAAATGATGTATTTTTTTGTTGTTTGTATGCAAATATATCGTGTTTGTAGCTTGACGCAAATATAGTATACTTGTGTCCAAACACATTGTGTTTGTTCTTCAATATAACATGTTTGTAGCACAATGATTAATAGGTTATAATATATGTATTTCTGACCCAAACGTGGTTTCGTTTGTTTAAAACTGCTGCAAATACTGCTGTCTGTCACCATAAAGAAACAAAGAGCAGCAGATCTTCAATTCACGAAAGCAATGCTTGCAAACATGTACATGGTTCCTGCAATATGTTACTGGAGCCGATATGTTTCAGCGTGTGGAAGGTACTCATCCAGTGTTATGGACGCACGAGTGCTCAGAGGAGCTAACATCGATTCTGATCACTACCTAGTGGCAGCAAAGATCCGTACAGGAATATAATAAAAAAATGGTTTCCCATTACATTTCATAAAGGAATTTGGGGAGAGTTTCTCGCAACCAGTGAGTTGTGCGCTTTCTAGTTTTATACTCACTAATTGGGACCTACAGTTTTTACACCGACTCCGAATGGTATTTTGAGAAGCTTTTTCATGGCTAAATACTCGATAGTGTCGCCGTCACTATGCGAGGTGACCGCCGCCGAAAGAAATTTTTAAGGTGGTCAGAGCAGCTATTGAACCCAAGATCTCATGTACAAGAGGGGCGCACACTAATCATTGCATCACCGATGGCAAGATTAAGTAGAGCGAAAATCGTACGACTCCAAAAGCAGAGCAAGCTAGACATCTACTCAATGAAGCTCTCGCAACTTTTGGCACAGAACCCCCCCTCCCGATGACGATCGTGATGTACAGTGGAAACCCATTTCCAACTCTATAAAAACTGCCGCAACAACCGTACTTGGCTTCGAAAAACCGCTTCGCAACAAAATTTGGTAAGATGAAGAGTGTCGTATAGCAAATGATGAAATAAAAGCTGCATGTATGGCAATACTTCAGTCAATTGCAACGCGAGCTGCGACTGAGTGGTATAGGGGAAACAGAAAGGAGGTAACCGTTTCTTTAGGCGTAAGAAACGGCAGTTGAGAAAGCGCGAGAGTGAGAAAATTGAGTCATACAGAAGGAAGAACGAAACCCGAAGTTCTACCAAAAAGTTAAAAACGGGACTAATGGACATGGTTCAGGGCCACCCTTCTGTTAAGACAAGGACGGAAATCTCGTCGCAGATGTGCAGAGCATATTGGGAATGTGGAGAGAGCATTTATAAAGCGTTATTTACAAAATTTATCAAAAATTTACCAACAAATCACATGGGGTGTCAGGGGACACGCGGTTGGAACAATGTTCCTTTCGCTATATATTATGTACTAATTCGTTCCAAAAGGCCTAAGGCGCCCATTAAAAAATACGATCATTTAAATGGATCTTTAAGAAAAGATACTTTTTGTAACATGATGAACATTTTTTAAAGAAAATTTTTTTTTATAGAATGTATTTTTTTAAAAAAAGTAGATTTACAAATTTATATTTATAAAAGTATATGTATTTTAAAAGAAAAAAGTTTATTTTTAGGTCGTTTTTGTAAGAATATGTATTATATTTTCCCGAAAAGGTCCTTTTTTACTGAGAGGTACTTCTTTTACTAAAAGCTAATGCTTCTTTTTAAGAAAACTTACTATTTTTAAGAAGAAGTACTTCTGTAAGAAAAAGGCATAGGATTATGCATTTTTTATTAGAAAGAAGTACTTTTTTTAAAAACAGAAACTTTTTAAAGAAATGGTACTCTTTTTAGGAGAAGGTTATTTTTTGAGAAAATTTACTTATCTTCAGAAACGCTACGTATCTCAAGAAAAGAAAGGGAAAGGTATTATTGTATTTGTAAGAACAGATACTTTTAAGAAAAGGAATTTTTGTAAGAAAAGTTTTTTTTGGCGTAGAATACGTCTTACCTTACGGTATAGGGAGTCATGTCAGATTGTTATTGTTGTAATCTTTATTTCACTGATTATGAGGAAACGGCGAGATAACTTTTTATAAAAATTTTTTTGTAGATAAATGAAGATGTTATCTTTCGTTTGATATACATTTCATATTGGTTGATATCTTCCTAATATTTAAATTTCTCAAATGAAAATTGTTTAAACACATACACTCAAACATATGTGTGGTGTTTGGTTGAGTGTTTGAGTTTGTAGTGTGAACACGAACTATGCTGCTGTTTCAGTGTGGACACAAACCTTCGGCTGTTGTTTTGATTGATGAAATATTGAAATTTGGTACATTTACTTATGTATTTAAGTGAAACAAAATGCTAAATGTGAATTTGAATTTAACATGGATATATAATTATAAAAAATATATGAAAAAATTAATTCATACATTTTTATGTTAAATGATAGTGCTGCCAAGTAAGCAAAATAACAATGCTGCTTGATGCTGTTTGACAGCAGCTGACAGTTGACGTTTAGTAAATTAAAATAAAAACTACTAATCAAAATGGCACCTACACGAAATACAAGAAAGCAACCAGTGGTTGTTAATTTAAAAACATATTTATCCTATTTTTCCTACCATAAGCTTATGTATATTATCAAAAGTAACTATCAAATAAATAAATTCATTTGCTTATGTTATTTATTATTTATTGTTATATATGTTTTCTGTCGTATCGGATGGCGTATTCTACGTTAAACTTAATGGCCGTGTCTCTGACACAGCCTGCAGGGACAGTCCGTGGCCGAATCGGACAACTGTCTGCTGTTTTTTTAAAGATAAGATATTGTTTTGAAGAAAAGGAAATAAGGAAATGGGAATTTTTTTGATTATGGTTTTTTTTTCAAGAAGAGGAACATTTTTAAGAGCAGGTACTTATCTAAAGAAAGTTTGTTTTGTTTTACTTTTTATAGAAAAGGTAGTTTTTAAGTAAATGTATTTTTTTGAAGAAAAGGCAATTTGTTGTAAGAAAATTTACCTTTTTTTACCAAAAAGTACGTATTTAAAAGAAATTTTTTTTTTTTAGAAATTTACTTTTTGTAATAAAATTTAATTTTTTTAAGCAAAAGTATTTCTTTAAGATAAGGTGTATTTTTTAAGAAAAGGTACTACTTTAAGATAAGGTATTTTTTTTTAAGAATATATAATTTTTTTTTATGAATATGAATAGGTATTTTTTTTGGAGAAAATTTACTTTTTTTAAGAAAACGCACTTATTTAAGAACATTTTCTTATTTTAATTCTTTCACTGTGGCTTTTCTAAATTTACTTTTCATTGTGTTGAAAACTACAATATATATACTGAATATTGGTTACAGGCTCCACCTAGAATACTTTCCATTAAACAAGAAATTTCCCAAAATATGTTAGTCTAGACACAAACCAAAGCAAAAATGCAAATATTTCGGATATACATAACTTACATATCATTTTAAAGGTATTAGTTTTTGCGATCAATGTAGTTTTAAATGATAAGTTTCGTAAAATGTTGAAATACTACCGACAAAAATAAAAATAAGCTGTATAATTTAACGTTATGTTCCAAAGAATCATACCGAGCTACGAAGCTGAGTTTATAACCTTCATAATGACATCGTCAGTGTTAATATACGAGTAATATACGGTCTACGTACCCATAATAAATGTTCCACATATCTGCAACATCTTAAAAGTTACACCCAAAAAACCTGATAATTAGAGGTGTTTTTAAAGCAAAATAGCTCACAATTTGCTGAACGCAGAGTCGCAATATTTTGCACATAGTCATTATACAGTCTGAACTTAATTTTTAGGTGGTGAGAGCGGCAATTTTTTTTTACCCACCCTAACATACAATAAAAGTTGAGACGTTTGCCTTTAAAAATGTTGACTTACAAGCTAAGAAAATCGTAGTTATTGACCGAATTTTAAGTAAAATTCAAAAAACGTTTGGAATTTCCGCCTTTTTGGGGGAAATTCGACTTCCGCGACCTCTAAACTCTAAACCATGATTTTTTGGGATACCCTACTGTGCAGTCTATTTAATTGCCTGTATGATTTGTATTGTATTGTCTTTCAAGCAGAAACAAAAATCATGTCTTTATTAGGACCGATGATTCTCTATAGATACAAAGAGGTGTTTGCAAATGTTTCCTTGTGTGTCTTTTTTTTATTTTTTTTTTTTTTTATCGAGCGAACCCATCGCCGCCGCTCTTACCCGCCCCTACCGACCGAGAGGGCCACGTCCCCATAACGTGAGGACAGCGTACACATTATAGACCGGTCTATAACGGGAGAGCAAGGATCATATGCTCACACGTTACAACCAACTACAGAAATTCTTCACCAGTTGGTATTACACTGACATAAATAAGTATAAAAGCACATCACGAGATACTAACATAACAGACTTCGTAATATATAATAATTACGAGCAAAACGAAAACCAAATTATAAATCAGACCAGATAGTAAGGATAAATTTACATACATATGTATGTTAATGAATATACAGCACTAATGCAATCGGTTCAAATGACAAATTATGCTAGACTTTGTCGTTTCCCAACTACCTGTGAAATCAATAAACTGATATAGCTCATTAAAGTCACGACACATTCTCCTAACTGGATCAAAGGACGCATAATTCGAACGCTGAAACTCGATGTGAATGAGTTTATAGTACCTCGTGGGTCTCAACGGGACATTTATGAAAATCTTAGTTAACAGAAATTCAGAACATATACATCCATCAATTATCTTCAAAACTGTAAGAGAGTTTATCATGGTACGTCTACTACTAAGAGTCGGCAATCTGATCAATGCTAATCTACTGCTATACGAAGGAAGATTATGGTTCGGGTTCCATTGAAGATTTCTCAGACAAAAAATGAGAAACTGTTTCTGGACCGATTCAATCATATTAACATACAAATTGTACTGGGGGTCCCAAACAACTGATCCATATTCGAGAATAGGGCGGACTGGTGAAGTAAAAAGATGTTTCGTAACGTAGGGATCTGCAAAATCCTTTGCCCAACGTTTAATAAAGTTCAGAACGCCATAAGCCTTGTTTACCATCGTAATTATGTGGGAGATTGAAATTCAATTTTCTGTCCAAGAGAACACCAAGTTCAACAAATGAATCCACCGATTCAAGAACATTGCCACCTAAAATGTATTTTGCCGAAAATAATGATGACCTAGAGAACAGCATATGCTAACATTTCGTAAAATTAAGCTCCATCAAATTGGTTTCGCACCACGTGTGGAAAGTAGACAAATCCCTCTGAAGTAAAGTATATTGACAAGGATCCTTGTAAGAAAAATAGATCTTCACGTCATCAGCGTACATTAACATTAATTTAGAGTGCATTATGGAGGCGGGTAAGTCGTTAATGAATAACAAAAATAGAACCGGCCCAAGATGACTGCCCTGAGGCACCCCAGATGACACAAAAATAGATCTTGAGAATGATCGACCAAATGATACCATCTGTTCTCTGTTCATTAAGTAAGAACTAATCCAATTCAGCATGTTACAATTAAAACCCATTGCCCCTAGTTTATATAATAACAAATTGTGGTTTATTTTTATCAAAAGCCTTACTAAAATCGGTAAAAATCACATCAGTTCGATCTCCATTAATAAAGCCGTTAATAATAGAAGAGGAATACTGAAGCAAATTAGTCACGGTGGAACGACCCTTCCGAAAGCCATGTTGACATGGATCTAAAATAGAGGAAACCTGATCAGAAATTACCTCTGTGACTAATTTCTCAAAAAGTTTAGGAATGGCCCTGAATTTTGCAATTCCCCTATAATTTGCAACATTTACTAAACTACCAGAGATTTGTGGAGAGGGATTATATAAGAGCTCTTCTACTGTGCAGGAAAATGACCGAACTTCAACGAAGCGTTAAATAAGAGAGCCAACGGTAAGCTGAGAGAATTCGAGCAGTATTTCAACATAGAGTCCGGGATACCATCAGGACCAGCTTTATTCGAGGCTTTCAAGCTGATTAAGTTATCTAGCAACCACGAAGAATTTACGACAGGTGCATCAAACGGAATGGTAGAGCGGACAGTGTACGGATATGATTTGGAAACATCATAGGCTCGGGTGGAATAAATAGATGCGAAAAAATCGGCGAAACAATTAGCAATAGACTCTTCTTCTGAATACTCAATACCGTTCATTTTGATCCTACAAGGTGTGGAAGACGAATTACGCTTCAAGTTAACAAATCTAAAGAATGATTTGGTGTTCCGTTTAAAATTAGCCTTCAACCTATCCAAATATAACTAACACTTGCATAGCGGAGAATTCTTAATTAAACTGAATTTTGTTTGCATTCAGTTTGTTTAATTTTTCAATATCATCATTCCAAACAACCGCTGACCTGTGGCTTGATATATACGGAATGCCAGGAATCACGAGGATATATTTTGCAAAACTAATTTTTCAAATTAATAGATATATGTATATAATGGTATTGAGCTTGAATAAATGACATCAAACAGTTATAATAAAAAGCCCGTTAAAAAAATTACAAATTGCTGTAATTCAATAGAAATATTTGTAAATTGATATATCCCTGACATCTGGAGCACTTTATTTCTAACAAAACTAAAAGTAAATTTAATGAAATAATTGTTATTTGCAAACTATGAATGAAACACTAGTGTTACGACTTTCAGGTTAACAAGTCCTAAAAACACACTACACTACATATTTAGTTTAGCATATTCAACTTCGAAACATAAAATTTTTTTTTTAATTTATAATTGAGTTTAGATAAATGTTGTCGCAAATGTATTGTACTTGTAGGTTAACATATTGTATTTACAAATTCTGTAAATTTTTTTTTTTGAATATCAAAAAATCGTCCAGTTTAGCACATAAACCTTGTTTGGAAAATGTGTTTTGCTACACAGCACAATAACAGTACAAAAGACATATTGTGAACAGTTGTGTAAAGAAAAGTAGCACACATTTTGGGTTTTATTGCGTTAATTTGTGTAGTACTTTAAAGTATTATTTGAAGACTATATAAAATATAACCATTAGTTGGATCCTTGCAATATAATTTATATTTGAATGTGGCGTCGTTAGTGCGGCACTTGCATATTTCACTACATTAGTTGTACAAGTGTTTTTGGTCGAATTTTTCGCTAAATCAGAATTTTTGAAAATACGAGTTTGTTCTACTTGATATATTTTTTTGTTATTTTCATATTCTTCTTATGGTGGGTTTTTTTTTTTTACAATTTAAATTTGTATTGCCCATATGTTCGTTTTACAATTTTTCACGTGTTATTCTAGAATCTTATCTTCTCCACCAACGTCTTACGACTATACTGGGAATATATGTCTTATATATAAATTTAAATGCCTGTAAGACCAGCCCATTTACACTCTTGCGTTAATATATTCATCTCATCTAGTTTAGTTTTCGCGGGAAAAGTACCATAAAACCCGGACTTCTTATGGTGGGTTTGTAGCATAGTTTTAGGTTTTTCCACAACATCGAATTTGTGCCATTTTATTGTTCTTCTCTGTACTAAGTCATAAATAAGAACTCCACACTGACTACATTTCACATGATATCTTTGAGTTTCAATGTTAGTGTATTCGTATGTACTTATAAATATGTCTGTCTATAAGAGAAGCGGTTTAAGTTTAACATCAAATACTACTATTTAGACTACCACTACTACTACATGTACATACTACTACTATGATGTACAATTTCATGTACATATGTACTATATACAACTGTAGTAGTAAATTTAACATTTTTGATGTTTCGTGTATTTACTTTATTTATGCATTCATGGTTATGTACTTTGCATAAAAAGGCTAGGCTGTTCATTATTTTCTAAAAAATAAAAATAACACCACATGAGTTGTCAGGGGACATCCGGTTGGAACGAAGTTCCTTCGCTATATATTATGTACTAAAGGGTCCGCCATCTAACGTTTTTTTTTTTTGTCAGCTAGTGCTTCTTTCGTGAATGGTAACACTTAGCTCATGTCTGATTTGACAGATAATTAGTTGTATCCTTCCGCTGAACGAATATGGTTGTGTATACGCTTGAACAACGCTGAGAAATATTGCGACATTACTATGAAAATCATGGTAATGTTGCAGAATGTGTGCGAAAATTGCGTACGGATTTTGGAAGAAGAGAAGCACCGTCAGCTCCGTATGTTCGTTATCTTGTGAAAAAGGTGAAAGAAACTGGCATCCTCATCGATAAACCAAAGCGTGAAAAGCCAAAAATAGTGCGTAGACTGGAGAATATTGCTGCTGTGGCAGAAAGTGTGCGTGAAGCGCCATCAACATCAATTCACCGTCGTTCTCAACAATTGAACATTTCGGAGACATCATTGAGACGAATTTTGCATAAAGACCTTGGTATGACGCCATACAAAGTCCAATTGGTTCAGGAGTTGAAACCAACTGACCATCCAATGCGTATTCGCTTCGCTAAGTGGGCCTGCGATAGAGTTACAGAAGATGCCGATTTTGCCAAAAAAAAAAAATTATCTTTTCAGATGAAGCTCATTTTGATCTTGGCGGGTATGTAAACAAGCAAAATTGTCGAATTTGGGGCACAGAAAACCCACACGCATACATTGAAAAGCCGATGCTCTCAAAACGAGTCACTGTTTGGTGTGGTCTTTGGTCCAGAGGCATAATTGGGCCATTTTTCTTCGAAAACGAGCAAGGAGTGGCCGTTACAGTCAATGGCGATCGTTATCGGGCCATGTTGAACGAATTTTTGTGTACAAAAATTGAAGAGGAGGATATTGGCAACATTTGGTTTCAACAGGACGGCGCTACGTGCCACACAGCCGAAGCTACACTCGATGTTTTGCGCCCTATTTTTGAAGATCGCATTATCAGCCGCAGAGCTGATGTCGTTTGGCCACCTCGGAGCTGCGATTTGACACCGTTGGACTATCATTTGTGGGGTTCCCTCAAAGATCAGTGTTACGCCGACAAGCCAGAGACAATTGCCGCTTTAAAGGACAATATTCGTGAAGCCATTGGTGAAATACAGCTGCACACAATCGATAATGTGCTTAAGAATTGGACCGATCGTGTAGGCTACTGCATGGCCAGCCGAGGCAGCCATTTGAATGAAATTATTTTCCATTATTGACCGGTACTTTCAAATAAAAAATAAATTCCAGAAAATATTCAGTAGTTTTTGTTTTATAGCATTTTCAAAAAAACAAAAGTTATTTGGCGGACCCGTTAGTTAGTGCAAACACGGCTAAGGCGTCCGTTGAAAAATACGATAATTTAAATGGATCTTTAAGAAAAGATACTTCTTGTAAAATGATAAAATTTTTTTAAGAATTTTTTTTATAGAATGTACTGTTTTTAAAGTATAGTTTCAGGTCCTTTTTGTAAGAATATGTATTATATATTCCCGAAAGGGTAATTTTTTACAGAGAAGTACTTTTTTTATTAAAAGCTTATGTGTTTTTGACGTAGAATACGTCTTACCTTACGGTATGAGGAGTCATGTCAGGTTTTTATTGTTGTAATCTTTATTTTTCATTGAATTTGAGGAAACGGCTAAATGAATTTTTTTAAAATTTTTTTTGTAGGTAAATGAAGATGTTATCTTTCGTTTGATATACATTTCATATTGGTTGATATATTTCTAGTATTTTAATTTCTCAAATGAAAATTGTTTAAACACATACACTCAAACATATGTGTGGTATTTGGTTGAGTGTTTTTGGTTGCTCAACATTGCTTAGGAACATGTATCTAGTAATAAGTGAAACGAACAGCAAGCTAATGTTGCTTGGCAACATGTATCTAGTAAAAAGTGAAACGAACAGCAAGCTAATGTTGCTTGGCAACATGTATCTAGTAAAAAGTGAAACAAACAGTAAGCTAACGTAATAAAGCTTTTTTTGCGAAAGCTTCAATAAAGCTGTTGTAACATTAATTTTGAATTGTAAAGCGTAAAGCTTTCACACAACGCTCGAATGCTAATGCGAAGACTCGATAAGGTAAACCTTTTTAATATTAGGGCGGCCCTCTCAACATTCGCGGAACTTATTTCAATAAAAATATTAATTAAAATACATAAATTAAATTAAGTTTAAAAAAATTGAACATAATATTTTTATTTTTAAACGGACTTGAATCAAATGCCGTTGGTAAATATAAAAATTACAGCGCGACAGTTGTCCGAGGCCTTCGGCCACGGACTGTCCCTGCAGGCTGTATCAGAGACACGGCCATTAAGTTTAACGTAGAATACGCCATCCGATAAGACAGAAAACATATATAACAATAAATGGTAAATAATATAAGCAAATGAATTAATTGTTATATATGTTTTCTGTCTTTTTATGTAAAGGTACTATTTTAAAGAAAAAGTACTGTCTTTAAGGTAAAGCCAGAATATGAATTTTTTTTACAAAGAAGTGCTTTTTTCAAGAACAGGTACCTTTTAAAGAAGTGGTACTCTTTTTAGGAAAAGGTTATTTTTTAAAGAAAGTGTACTTATTTTCAAAAAGGCTACTTATCTCAACAAAAGAAACGGTATTATTTTATTTTTAAGAAAAGGTACTATTAAGAAAATGAATTGTTGCAAGAAAATGTATTTTTTAAGAGAAGGTATGTTTTTTGAAGGAAAACACGTTTTTTATTCTGTTGTTCGACCTTTTCTTTATGAATACATAATCAATATTCTTCGAGCTTGAGGTCAAGCTTTTGATTATTTATTGAAAACATGTTTTTTTAAGAAATGGGAATTTTTTCAGAATTGGTCCTTATTTTCAAGAACAGGTACATTTCCTTCTCTTTAAAGAAAAGGTAGTTTTTTAAGTAAAGGCAATTTGTTGTAAGAAAATTTACTTTTTTAAGAAAAGGTGCTTATTTAGAAAAAAAATACTTTTTTTTAAGAAAATGTACTTTTTGTAAGAAAATTTACTTTTTTTAAGCAACGGTACTTCTTTAAGATAACGTTTTTTTTTAAGAAAATGTTACTTTGTTTAAGAATATGAATATATACTTCTTCCAAAAAATTCATTTTTTTTTAAGAAAAGGCATTTATTTAACCCTAATCCTGTATTTTGGGCAAATTTTGCCCAAACGCATTTTTAAGCCAGAGTAACTGGCGTGTATTTAGTAATATCGGAATGAAATTTCTTGACAATTATGTTTTAACGTGTATTCAGCAGCGTTGCGAAAATTGATGCCGTGGCTCCACCAGAGGCTCCCCCATACAAAAAGTAACGAATCTTGTATTTTGAACAAATTTTGCCCAATACAATTTTAAATTTTTCCCGCAAGAACATTTTCTTATACACTGTGTGTTTTATTTTTCGTTTCCCGGTGCATCCCTGATCTCCATATATTTTTTTGTTTTGCTGCAGCTACAAATATTCGCGACAATAACGGCTGCACTATACACATATGTGACCCGCTCCACAAAAGGGACCTCCGCGCCGAAAAGAAGTTATTGAGAAAAACGCGTTTCAAAAAAGCGCTTCGTTTTTCCGTGTTTTGCGCATGGTTATGCAACTCTTCCTTCAACCTGATCAGAGAAAGGTTAAAAGCAGCAAGAAAGCGTGTTAGGAGTAAAAAAAAGTATTATTTTGATATTTTTGTAATTTTGTACCTTTGATATTGAACTTTTTTTAAATTTCAAATATTATATATATTAACTGTTTATATCACATTTTTCAATTTTTTCATTAGTTATGTTCATCTTTACAGGTGATTTGTAAAAAAACTAAAAGACATAGAAACTTGCGGTTTGCGGCATTTGAAAGATTCATTCCTATAAGAACCACTCAAAAAGTAAAAAAAAATTTTGGGCTCAGAGGCCCCCCTTCGTGGAGCAGGTCACATATGTGGTCTTCATGGATTTTGAGGAATCCCCAATCTATGCACACTTATTTTAGAGCTCCAAAAACATTAGGAAAAGGCAAACATTCGATATCCGTGAGTGCAATTTCGTTTATGTGACTGCGTAGTTGCTTCAATTGCAGTCGCGGGCTGTGAAGTGTGTAAGTCAAAATAAATCTTTTTTGTCAGCACGAAAAAAGAAAAGAAAAACCTCCTGCAAATTTCGAAATTTCATCAGATGAAGGATCAGTGACATATATTGCCATATCTGAGGGAGAAAGTATTTGCCCCGATGTGCAACTATTTTCTGTTCTGGGTTTCTTTCTAAGGACAAAAAACAATTTGGTACAAGAAATGTGGTAGCTCACTGGTTGATAGGAAAACGGATGGAAACGTTATTATTACTGCCCCAGGACCAACTCAATATGACACTGCACGTGTTAGTGATAACAGATCTGCATTGGAGTTGTTTATGACAAAGGACATGCAAACTATTATTATAACGATAACAAATATTGAAGGTAAGTGTGATTGTATTTTCGAACATAGGTATACTACATAGGTATCAAAGTATTTGGACCAGGTTGGATGGAATTTAACCATGCATCCTTGAAGGTATATTTAGGATTGCTGTTATTAGCTGTCGCTTATCGTTCTTGTGGTGAACCAATGGATAAACATTTCATTCATGCGAAACCAAGTCCCATATTCACAGCAATAAAGTCGCTGCGTAGATTACAAAATATTACCAGAGCTCTTCGATTCGACGATAAATCAAAGAGGACGGATCGGCGAACTCGCTATAAGCTGGCACCTATAAGAGTTATGTGGGACAAATGGGCTAATAATTTGAAGATTACGTACAATCCAAACGAATGCGTGACAATCGATGAACAGCTGGTGGCATAAGGTGGCAAATGCCCATTTAGGCAATATATTTCATCGAAGCCAACGAAATACGGAATTAAAATTTGGGCACTTTGCGACTCTAGTGCCAACTATGACTGGTCTTGGCAAGTGTATATGAGACGAAATCGTAATTGCGTTCCTGAAAAGAATCAGAGAGTGGTTCTCGAACTTGTAAAAGGACTCCAAGATCGAAATATAACTATCGAATACTTTTTTACCTCATACGATCTTGCTGCTGAACTTCTGAAAAAGAATATGATTATAGTTGGGACTGTCTGAAAGAGTAAAATGTTTCTACCCCCATATATTTTGTAAAAAAAACCTGCCATTTACTCAGAGTTCCTTTAGGTTATGTTCCAAAGAAAAATAGGTACGAATATCTTATAAGCACAGTGCACCAAGACTCACAAATACTGGATAACATGATAACCAGAAATAATACAGTTATACAGCCATATTCGACCAACTGGTTGCCACATATACTTGTAAGCGGAAGACCAATAGTTAGCCTGTAGCTCTATTCGGAAATATGCTTGATGTATCCGCCGGCAATGCTTTCGTGATTTGGACAGCAACAAATCCCCTGTGGAACAAATCAAAGCATTTTCGTCGCAGACATTTTTTGGAAGAGCTGGTATTTGAGCTTTTGGAAACTGAAAAGCAGCAGCGTAAAACATTGCCATGTGGTACTGTCGCCAGGAGTCTATATCACCGCAAGAAAAGACAAATACAAAGAGAGGACGTTGTCATTTTAATGAAAATAAGTGGAACAGTACCAAATATAATACAAAATGTATGAATGTAACTTGTTTGTGTGCAAAAATCATTCCCATGTATAAATTATATGTAATACTTGCAACAAAAAGAAATAAAACTAGTAAAATTGTATTGGGCAAAATTTGCCCAAAATAAAAAATTCGTTACTTTTTTGCTATACAGGATGAGGGTTAAGAAAATGTTTTTTTTTTTTTTAAACTGGTGTCACTTTGGCTTTTCTTAATTTACCTTTTATTGGGTTCAAAACTACAATATATACTAAATATTGGTTACAGGCTCCACCTACAAAACTTCCCATTAAACAAGAAATTTTCCAACATATGTTAGTCTAGACACAAACCAAAGCAAAAGTACCCAATATAGTTGCTAATAGTGGGTTGTAAAATAATAGCGTTAAAGCAAAGGTTGTTTAATTTTTTGTGTCATTTAGCCCACATCCCGTAACGTGCGATAAGGAACTTCGTTCCAAAATTATTTCAGTGACGTATTGTGAGGAAACCCAATTAAGAAATATTTATCCAAATATATCAACATTAAAAATACACCCAAACAATGTCTTTTTGTTGTTGTTTTTATGCAAATATAATATTTTCACAGCTTGTAGCTTGTGTACTTGTCTGCAAACACATTAAATTTGCTATTCAATATTATATTTTGGCGATACAATTATTAATATGTAATAATATGTATATGTTTCTTGTGACCCAAATATATATTATTTTGTCGAAAACTGCTGAAAACAAAAACGCGACAGACAACGTAGAAAATCAGCAGAACTTCAATTCATAAAAACAATGTTTACACGTAAGTATATGGATGGTACATACATTTACAAACACACTGAAAATTCTGTATGTTTTTCTTTTTTGGATGCGAATATAACGTGTGTGTGGAGCTTGTATTACTAAATATAGTATACTTGTGTTCAAACACATTGTGTTTGCTATTCAATACTACATGTTGGAGAGACACAATGATGATATGTTAGAATATATGTGTTTGTGATACAACTACAGCTATGTTTGTGATACAAATACGTCTGTGTTTGGTGCACTGTTAAATTAATTTTAATTATAATGTAGCCAATGGCGGATCAAAAGTAAAGAAACAGAAGTCCAGTTTCGACACACTGCACTATGGCCGGCATCTCATCAATAATGGACAACTGAAACATAATCATCCTGGCAGTAGATAAAATGTATAACCACGGTGGGCAACTTTGGCAATGAAAATATGAAATGATAATGATAAATCTAAAACCTCCTATGTATGTCCTATATGTTTTTATGCCAAGGTTATAAGGACCACTATTTACGGATATGCACTTGGAATGTTAGAACACTATACAGACCCGGTGCAAATATCTAACTGGCAGAGTATTATAAGGCTAACATTACTGCTATCCAGGAACTGCTCCAGACAGGTTAAACTGCACTAGGAAGGAGAAATGTGACATATACTACAGAGGCCATGATAAGAAACATGAATTTGGTTGCGGATTTGTACGTCGCAAAACACTGTGACAAGGTTCAACCCTGTAAGTGAACGTATAGCTACCATCCGCATAAAGCGAAACGCTGTAACATATGGCCTATTTGTATACTATTCTCCGACGGAAGAAAAAGGCGATGATATCAAGGCCATGTTCTATGAGCGCCTAGACGAAATATACGACAGCTGCCCTGGCCATGACAATAAGATTACTCTAGGTGATTTTAATGCTGAAGTCCTAAAGGAAATCGTCTTTGAACTACTATCCGTAAATTCAGTCTACACCCCGTCACTTCCGAAACTGAGACTGTAAGAGTTTGACGCGGCGAAAAAAATGGAAACTTGGATTTCCCGTGATCAACAGTCGAAGAACCACATTGATTACCTGGTAATTGATGGAAGGCACTCTACTAGTGTAATAGACATACGTGCGATTCGAGGAGTTAATATCGAATTGGACCACTACCTGGTTGCAGTAAAGGTTCACACAAGGTTACGCAGATTGAAAGTCGTACGAAATCAGATATATATAAGTAGAAAGCTGAACATCGGAAACCAGCAACTACCACAGATAGCCATGGCATATGAACAGAAGCTCTCCTGATCCTGAAGGGCAGTGGAAGTAAATTTTCCACTCTATTAATACTGTTGCAGAGACTGAACTAGATTGTGAAAAGATCTTAAAGACAAACCATGATATGATGGAGAGTGTCGCATGGCAAGTGATGTAAAGAAAGCTGTACGTATGGCAATACTTCAGTCAGTTGCAACGCGAGCCAAAAAAAAAATGAATGAGTTGAATGTAACAGAAGGAAGAATGAGGCTCGTAAATACTATCGAAAAGTACAAAGCCAAACCCAACGGAAATTGATTAGGGCCCCCTTTTCTAGAGATAAGGATGGGAGTCTTGTCGCAGATGTGCCAGGTATGTTGGGAATACGGAGAGATCAAGAGATAGCCAGTTTATATGAAAAAACTATCGTGGAGTAAGACGAACTATGTACAAACTATCGTGGAATAATACTTTTAGCAACCTATATCGGAGCTTGGTATTCCTGATTAGTTGACACGCCTTTGTAAAATTACACTGACCGACAGGAAATTCTCTGTATGGATTGGTAAAGATCTCGCCGAAGCAAATAGTACGAGGCTATGCCTCAGGCAGTTTGACATCCTATCATGCGATCGCTTTAACATATTATTAAATCACTGTGAGAAAAGCTGCAGTCAACACGAATGAAACTGTCAGCAGCAAAAGTCACATGCTGCTCGCGTATGCCGATGATTTAGACATCATTGGGCGAAATGTGCGAGAAGTTAATGCAGTTTTTTCGATAATAGAGACGGATTCAGCAAAACTGGGTTTGGCAGTAAACGAGGACAAGGCAAAATTAATGGCCTCGACGAGCACAATATCAACCCGATTGGATGAAAGGGTGAACTTTGATAACCCTTATAATTTTGAAGTAGTGGGCGAATTTATTAACCTTGGTTCTGTCGTGAGTAAATCAAACGGAGAATTGTGCTTGGAAATAGGTGTTATTTCGGGCTAAGCAAGCACTTAAGAGATAAGACCCTCTCTCTTGAGAAACGATGATCGATCTCTATCAGAGTCTCATAAACCTGTTTTCCTTTATGGCGAAGAATCCTGTGTTATATCGCATACATCACTGAGGGTATTCGGGAGAAAAATGCTCCAACGATTATCGACGACGGATGAGCCACGAGCTGTACTATAATCTGTATCCAGACATCGATGTAGTTATGTGTATTAAAATAGCGCGCTTATGCTGGTTACGGCATGCTAAGCCAAGCTAAGACTCTGTTCGGTTTAAGGACATAGTAATGTCACAGGGAATGTTGAAGAAGACTGTCTTGCTAGATCAGGATGCACTTCTGTTGATTTGATTTTGATTGCCTCTGGAAATTCACCAATCTGTTTCTTGTAGCCTGATTGATCGCTGGACGAGATCAACGCTGCCTGGCAGGCCACAGTGTATTGCAGGATTTCGAGGGACATATATCCGGCAGTGGACTCAGGGAAAACTAACTCGCTTCTTCGACTCAACATGACTGAGATGCGGCTCCTCACTGGGGTGATCATGGGTCACTGTGATACTGGAGACTTCACTTGCAAATGGATTGTGAACGGGGTTGATTACTACCATGCTTGTTGTGTTGAAGAAGAGGTAGAAACCATTGAGCACCTTCTATGTCAGTGCCCAGCCCTACAGCGTAGGCATCGACGTTGGTTTGGTTGGTTTCAGGCAGAGGGCCAGGCCTCTTTGCGGTATGTGCCCATTGAGGATTTGATGGAACTCTTGATGGAATCCAGGCAGACGTTATCATCATCTGGTGATTTATCTATTCGTTGTATCTACCCCACTGGGTATCACGAATGGTAATGGATGGTATTGTACGCATTGATCCTTGGATGGTATTGTACGCATTGATCAGGGCTTATCAGGTGATGTATGTATATATACACTGGAAACATAACTGAGTGGTTCTTTTGACTGTTCTACGTCTATCTAACTATATTCTTTCGAAAATTTTACACTATCAGTGGGGCGCGCCCCCTTTCTTCCATCCCTTCTCTATTTTTTCGTCATATATATGGGCAATCACAATGGGTCGACCGAACTCCGGGTGTAGTGACGATAAGTTGTGGGTCAGAATGTATCAGAATGAATCAGTGCGTAAGTTATTCGAAGACGTACCCGAAGGGCATCGACAAATATGACGACCAAGATGTCGTTGGAAAGACCAGGTGGAATATTGCCTGGGAGAGCTTGGTGTTACCAACTGGAGAAGAAAATCTGAAGATCGAACTGGTGGGAGTAACATATTATACTATTTCTGTAAGGCCCTTGACCTCTCTGGATTGTTTGAGACAAATTTAGTAAGTAAGTAAGATTTCATATTAATTGTGGTCGTCGGTGGTGCAATTAAAGTAACCGCGGCTATTGTGCATGATAACGTGGCTTCGATCCCTGCTCTGACTACCTTAAATATCTTTCGACGGCGGTCACCTCGCTTAGTGACGGCGACACTATCGAATATTTAGCCATGAAGAAGCTTCTGAAAATATTTCGAACCAGTGTTAAACTGTAGGTCCCAATCAGTGGGTGAAAAACTATAAATCACACAAATCACTGGTTTGTCAGAAGCTATCACTAATCCCTCCATGGTATATAACGGGAAGCAATATTTTTAATGGTAAGCCTAGTTCTCACCGCTTTGCTGCTTTGGAGGCAGTTATATTTTCTAAAGACTTGTGCTAACCTTACATTGGTTACATCTGGTTTCCACATGATTGATAATCTTTTTTTGTGCCCGCTGAAAATCAGCTACACCCTAATGTAGATCCACAAATAATTGCATGATTTTGTCTGTGTCTACGTACTCATACATAACCCATACATATGAAGAGAGATATTTGGGGTTGTAATAAACTTAATCCTTTACTTGGTAAATCTTTCAGTAGCATTTCCTTTTTCCTACGCAATTTTATTTTATTTCATTATTTTGTCGGACTTGTTTACATGTGCATATATTTCTGTTGTGTCATCGCCGGTTGGATGTTGTACATTTTCCGTATTTTTTCCGGTTGGTAAATTTGTTGTTAGCATTTGTAAAATGTCTGCATTTTAACACAAATGTTAAACTATGCAAAGTAAAATTTTTAAAAGCTTCTAATAGCCACAAAACATGTTAAGGGGTTTTCTACTACATTTACTTGGAAGTGCATTTGATGGTTGCGTAGAAAGTCGTTGTTTTTTTTTGGAAATACAACAAAATATTCTACTTGAAAGAAAGATGCTTTTACGGTTTTGAAAATCTAAATGTTAAAAAGTCCCAATTTAAAAGAAGTGTGGAAATTTAAATTATCTCGTAATAGGTATGAAATTGAATATATATACCTATTTAATTTCGAGGTGCTTTTGTAGTTCTTTTATTCTTTTCGTTTTAGATTGTAATTGATAACAAATTTAAATTCTAAATTTGTATTATATTTATATTAAGTATACGTTATATTTTAAACCATACTGAAACATCTATCATACGCACCCAGGTGTACCGTAAATAATAATAGTCATACGCCAATTGTATTTCTTCTATAAAGACCCATACTAGTTTATAATTTTCGAGTGCAATTTTACAAAACTTCTGGTGAACAACAACTTTGAAACGTCGACGGAATAATATCAGTAATGTAGTACTAAGTTGTGCGCACCATGTATCGGCAGTATATATCGAGCAACATTTTCATGTTTCCAATAAAAATTTAATTATAATCAGTGAAATTGTAGGATGAAATGGTCATATTGTCAACACCCATTCAATTTCCCAAAAAATAGTAAAAGTTATAAACAGAGAAAAATATAGTCACCAATACTGAAATATTGCAGATCATCATCTTATGTCTCGATTAAATTAATCATCATCAAATCCTATCTTTCAAACCTTTTGATTTATATCGAATTCGCCTCACCTTTAATTTATCTGTTTACAACCTTGTGAATTACCTTGGTTATGATTTTATGACAACGATTCCAAATCTATTTCTGAAGACAAAATAACTACTCCAGACGGAGCAGGGCTGGAGCGAGAAGTTAACCTCGGTCTAAGAAAATTGGGCCAAAGTGCCGGAGACTTACAATAGGTTCAACGTGGTGTTTGGCATATGAAGCCGTCTTGTTGAAACCACATGTCGACCAAATTAAGCACGCGAATTTTGAATGAAAAATAGCTCGAAGTCATTGAAGGATAGTGCGCGCAAATTAACACGGCCACCTTGTGGTCATCGTCATTTTTAAATGAATGTGGACCGATGATTCCGTTGGCCCAGTACAGACACGATACTGTGGGTGTTGTTCCGCTGGCACGATACAGTGGGAGTTGCTGAATGTATTGCCAGCTCATGTATAATATTTGGTTGCTTTACAGAGGAGCTCTCCCCAATCCGTTTATGGGATATACAGGCAACCCATGATTTTGTTGTTCAAAGCGAATTCAAGATTTTGCTTATTAACATACACATTCAACCAGAAATGGACTTAGTTGGCGAACGACCATAAAATAGATTTAGTATATAGATTTGTTTACTTTATTAAAATTAATCATACGCCAAAGTGTATATGATAAATTAATTACATTGCCCTCAATGTAGTTGCGTTTGATTACACGGCGTATACGTGATATAATAGTATGTATAAAACGTCTACCATACGATCCTAGGTTCAAACAGATCATATTAATCATACGTTTGTGTTAAATACACATTTCGATTGCCCACTTGGCATATTCGTTCACATCTTTTCGGCCAGACACTGAAACCCACAGGTGATACCATAGAAGTAATCTAAAATAAAGTCTTCGCCGTTAATAGCTACAGTTTGTTTAAAATTTTTTTTGGTAGCTGCCTCCTGCATGGTCGAGAATAGGAATCTTTTGACTTATAAGCAGTGTTTGCTCAAAATGTGGAGATACCACTTTTCAGTGCTACTCCACACAGATTCTTTCACTAAAGTTCAGGTAGTAATGATTGTGGAGGATATGGTGTAGATTGTACCCCCCCCCCCCCAACAAAGGCGGGACTAGAACGGAGATCTCCCGGCTTTGGAATAATAAAGCCGCTGGTGAGGATGAGCTACCCGCTGAACTTTTTATGGCAGGTGGCGAATGACCGCTAGCTTATATGCATCGACTTATATGCGGTTTTTGGCTGTGGGAATATATGCCTGACGATTGGGGTCTCAGTGTATTTTATCCTGTATTCAAAAAGGGTGATCCGTGTGTCTATTCCAACTATCGCGGTATCAGTCTTTTATCCATCGCGTATAAGGTCTTGTCGAGCGTAATATGTGAAAGATTAAAGCCAATTAATGAAAACCTGATTGGACCTTATCAGTGTGGGTTTCGACCAGTCTACGACTGATCAACTATTCACGCTACGCCAAATCTTGGAAAAGACCCACGAAAAGCAAATCGATACATACCGCCTTTTTGTCGATTACAAAGCTGCTTTCGATAGCGCCATTCGGGAAAAACTGTACGAAGCTATATTTGAACTTGATATTTCGGCAAAACTGATCCGCCTCTGGAGAATAACTCTGACCAACACCAAATCAGCAGTGAAAGTGGGGAAGTACCTCACTGTACCATTCTGTACCAAGCGAGGACTTAGACAAAGCGACACACTTTCATCCAATCTCTTCAACATCTTAATGGAGATACTAATGAGAAAGGCTGCAGTAAATACGAACAAGAACATTAACACGAAAAGCCATACGTTGCTGCCAAAAGCTGACGACATAGACATCATTGGGCGAAATTTTCGAGAGGTTACTGTAGTATTTTCAAGAATGAGGGCAAGACAAAATTGATGGTGTCAGCGACTAAATAAACCTCTCGACTTGGTCCGGACTTAAACGTTGACAACCGACTTAATTTTGAGGTGGTAGATGAATTTGTCTACCTTGGATCCGCCGTGAACAAGGACAATAAAGTCAGCCTGGAGATAGATAGGAGAATTGTGCTTGCAACTAGATACTATTTTGGGCTCAGCAATTAATTTAGGAACAAACCCCTCCCTCGACGGACAAAAGTCCAGCTATATCAGGCCCTCAGTTTACCTGTCTTGACATATGGCTCCGAAACTTGGTCCATATCGAATGCGGATGAAAAACACCTGGGAGTATCCGAGAGAAAAAATCTCCATAAAATATATGTTCCTGTTAGGGAAAATGGCGAGTACCGACGTCACTGGTACCAAGAGCTATATAATTTATATTCTGACGTGGACATAGCTAGGCGAATAAAAGTAGGGCAGTTGCGGTGGCTAGGCCATATTATCAGAATGGATGAAGATGAACTAGCGCAAAAGGTTTTCGATAACGTACCGGATGGAAGCAGAAAAAGAGGACGCCAAGACTCCGCTTGAAAGACCAAGCCGAAGAATCCCTCTGTATCCTTGGTGTTACCAACTGGCGAGAAATGGCGAAGGATAGAGCGGAAGGCGAAGGATAGAGTGGAGGAATTTGTTGAAATTTGTTTAATTTGTTTGTTTAATTAATGTGTGTAAGACGTCTGACCTCATGAGGTTGTAAAATAGTCAATTAAAGTAAAAATGCACACATACATATTAATTAAAATCGAGAAACCATTTGGACGAGCCTCCTCAATTATATTGCAGTGCGTCATAGAGAAATACTTAAGAGTTTCCATTACTCTCTTCGATGCCTCTTAATGACGACGAGGTAGTAGGACATTTCATAGAGTTTTATTTGCTGCTGCATTTTACCAATTTTACACGTTCGTTGGACATGAAAGGGACAGAAATCAAAGGGAATACGTATTTTCGTTCAATGCAAACAACATAGAACAGAATTTAGCTGTCATTACTATCAATAAACAATATTTAAAATTAGTTCCTGTCTTATTTGCTCTCTCATTCTCCATCATCGGCCTAGTGCCTTTTCGATCAGCAGTGCCATAGAATCCCCCGGAGTGCGTTTAGGTATTTATATTTTATATTTTAAAGTTAAATTCATTCTTATTATTTATTATTATATTTGAAATGATATTTTTGCTTGAGAAATTCAAATATTTAGCGAATATTTATTTAGACGTTGTAAAGGAATATCATACATTTTATTTCATCTTAATTTTGAAACCGGTTTAGTCACTAAATCTTCACAATTTGAATTCCAAATCGATGCATTGAAATTCCGTTTTGTTAATTTACTTTGCCCTAATTACACTTTATGTCTGCTCCAATTTAGCTAAAAGCTAAATGATGCAAACGATAGTTAATTTATGGCGTTTTTTCCTTTTTAATGTGATTCAATACATTTTTTTGTATACTGGAACTCCTTTGAGTATTTAAAATAATATTCAAATTTGTTTACTTAACACAAATTGTTAACAAATCATGCGTTAGAAATTTAATATATATATGTACGTGTATGTGCAAAAATATATTGCCATCGGCAGCACAGCAAGTGCGAGCGGTTCCAAGGAAACTCATATATTGGTGTCCGTTTTTAAGCGACCTATTGGGCCAACCAACACGTGTGCACAACTGTATTTATAACTATCATACACCGTATACACATAAGTGTACTGTATTTTGCACGTGAATATCTGTATAAAAACCAGCACAGGATTTTTTTTTGCCGAATTGCATTCTTGTCATCCTACACTATTGCAATAGATTGTTATACAATAAAATTTTCAACCACAAATACATCCGGTTCATTCATTTCCGCAGGATCAACAACAACGCCATTTGTACAAAACACATTTCTAGATACAGGACCACTATCGCCGAAAAAAAGGGACGTCGGTAACTACAACGGAATACCACAAAATATTGTTTGTTGACCGTAATACCGAGAAACGTAGTTAACGATATTGCTGCCATATGGCCAGTACACGATGTGCACCTACACCAATTCACACACACATATATTCGAAAGTGTCGAGTACAGTGGTTGGTAAGACGTATACTCCCTTTGTGATCTAGGTTACTTATACACACCAATGTCCTTATAATTAATATTAATCATCTGTCGTAGTGGAATATTAAATATTTCTCATAATTTACACTCAAGACTGGTATTTATCAACTGCAATATAAGGGTATCTCAGTAAGAATCGCATTTTCATTTTAAAATAAAAAAAAATAATTTTTGAGATAGGTGTGATTTTTTATTGTATGTATCTAGGTATTGCTGCAACGATTTCTAGAACAAATTATCTCCAGAAATTTGGATGTGAACTGGCCACCAAGATCATGCGATTTAACGTCGTGCGATTTCGTTCTTTGGGGTTTTGTGAAATCTCGAGTTTATGCGAATAAACCACAAACAATTCCTGAGCTCAAATGCGAGATCCAACGCGTCATCGGCGAGATACAGCCACATCTCTGTGAAAATGGCATAGGCAATTTCATGGAAAGAGTAATGGCCTGTGGTCAGAGCAGTGGGGGCCATTTGCCGGATATTTTATTTCATACTTATTCGGAACATATCTTCTTTACAATCCAATAAAAAAATCACAACTATCTCAAAATACTCGTGTTTTTATTTAAATATGGAAAAGTGTATTAGCGCCACCTGTGTGTGGAAAAAAAATTGTGATGTCATATATACAAACGTCATTTTATTAGCTGCTCATAGCAGCTTAAATTTAAGCACGCCTAATATCGATGTGAACGGCACGTGACTTTAGGAATGTGTTAACTTTTGTTTGCCCCCCGTGATTGTTTGGCAATTTAACAAACTTCCAAGTTGCTTTCATCCGAGTCTGAGAAATAGTATTGGGTTGGAAGATGTTGTTGAATATTTAGGTCTCCAATAAACAGATGTATTCCTGATAACCCATCTGCCCTAAAGCCAATATACCAGTAAATTCCTTGCTGCCGCTTTGGAAACCATCGCCCCTGACTCTTAACTAGATGTAGATATGTAGCAGTTTAAGGTAAGCAATTTTCTGGGAAAGGGTTGATTCACTGCTCCGGTACTGAGATGACTGCCAGCTTTTTATATTATGCTGGTGAAGAGACAAACTTCAAGTTTGCTTTCATCTCAGCTTGAGAAATAGTGTTTGGTTAGAAAATGTTGTTGAATATTTTGGTCTCCAATAAACAGTCGTATTACTGTTATCCCACCTGTCCTAAAACCAATATGCCAATAGATTCCTAGCTGACACTTTGGAAACCATTCGCCCATGACCCTTTACTATATATAAACATGTAGCAGTTTGCGCTAATCAATTTTCCTGGAAAGAAGTCGATTCTCTGCTCCGGTAGTGCGATGCCTGCCAGCTTTTTTATTATGTGCTGGCCGGAATTGATACTATTGTCTCCATTACTCTTATCAATGAAGGTTCTTAGCACCCCGCTGAAGATCAAGCAGTACATGCGCAGAACCGTCTTCAGATTAACAATATTGTATATATTCCCCGAATATAGATGCGTAAATCAAGATCCGCCTACACCGTCTCTCACTGCAGCAGGATTGTCTCATTTGGATATTTGGAGGAAATTAAAGACTGATTACTGTATTAGAAAACAGGCGGTTGGTTAAATGAAATCTTCGAACACGGGATTTCGATTGCAGTGTGTTTGCAGACAAATGACCTTCGTTGCAGAAATGTTGTTTGCGGCAAAGGAACATTTGTTGTATATAATATATAATTTCTTTTGTGATAAATAACCAAATCGTTTACGGGGACTGAAAAAAGTTTACAAACGTTTATGGTTTATGGTGACTCTTAAAAACAATGTTTACGTCGGCTAGAATTTTTTAAACTATCACCCATTATTCTATGAGTATACGCATACATATTCTCTCTGTAAATAAAGTTAATAAAATTGCTATACAATTCAGTTATAAGAAATTTAAAACGTTTCCGTTAACTATTCTTTCGCTTACCGCGAAGGATTTATAACGAGTAATTTTATTGCTGACCTTTTGACACTTCCCTTGTGAATCCGGGACATGTAATAAGTTATAATATGTAAAGGCTTTCGGTGGTGCAATGGTTAGTGTGCGCGGCTCTTGTACATGAGATCCTGGGTTCGAACCCGGCTCTGACCACCTTCAAATTTTCTTTCGGCGGCGGTCACCTCGCATAGTGACGGCGACACTATCGAGTATCTAGCCATGAAAAAGCTTCTCAAAATACCGTTCGGAATCGGTGTAAAACTGTAGGTCCCAATCAGTGAGTGAAAACTGGAAAGCGCACAGCTCTGTGATTGTGAGAAGTTCTCCCCAGTCCCTTTATGGGATGTAATGGGAAACTATTTATTTATTTATTTATAAAGGCTTTACACCCGAACAATGCTCCAAAGTATTTGAATTTTATTATCAAAATTTGTGCTCGGTGTGATATGATTTTCACGAACTTTGGCCATTTGATGGTCTTCAGCGATGGCACTCATTTCTCGAGCGGAAGCAGCCGTCCGAATTTCTTTAAAACTGACAAAGATCATAACGTTGCCATCAATGACGGCCACTGTCGTTTAATGATTTCGAACCCTTTTCCCCCAAAATTCAGTAACAGAATCTGGGCAACGTGTGTGTCTTTGGCTTCTCACAACTCTCAAGGGCAACTCTCTCACTCAGGCTCTGCACAAATATCCTTTCCAGAGTTTATACGAATACTGGGAGGAAACTGATACCCCAATAATAGCGAGGATTACTCATGTACTTATCGATAGATTTCAAAATCACAATGACGAGAGTTACTTTCCACTCACTTTGAAAGTATTCCACAAGTGCACAAGGACAATGGGCAGAAAATATGTTGCCCTTTTTTGTCCGAAAAAATAAAGGTAATTAGTAACAAACGAAACATGTCTACGACGAAAGAAATAATTTTGCGCCAAACTATATCAATATATTCGTTGCTGTGACACTCAGTTCAAAGGATAACCCAAATAAGCTGCCTGCATTATAAAATAATACAAATATATAACTCTAAAAACAATATGATTTTCCAAAACCAAAGATAAAAATAAGACAAAATCTACGACGGTAATAAGGGTTTAATTTCCTAGCTCAGCTTATCCTGTGTATTTATTCCTGGTATATTATTTTAAACTTGTTATGATAAAACCACTGTGCCTTTGATAAATCAATATTTGATTGAGTAAGTGGAGGAGTGGTGGTTTATATATATGTGTGCATGTTAGGTCACTATTACATGTATTGCTGTATTCCTTTATTGGTTAGTTGACATTTTTTTGTAACATTTTCACTTGTAGTTTTGTTAGCCAGTTTTTTTTTTCCAGTGGGACCCTACCGGTTACCTATTGTATAAGGTCGTTATTTCAGCGTTTTTTTTATCCTTGTTAACATACGAAATTTTCGATTCGATTGAATGCAAAAGCAAAAAGCTCGTGATAGTGTTGTTCTAATTGAATCACGTTTTGTATTAAATAAACTTTGTGATATTATCGCTTTTGTAGAGAGCAACAAAGAATCAAAAAAAAAAAACAACACTGCCGTTTAATTGACCATTCACACCACGGGCTAACAAAATGATTCCAGTGTAAAACCAATCGGGGGAAAAATGAGAGCAAAAATTGTTTGGAAAATAGATGAACGAGTGTATTTTTTTTGTTACAAAGACTAATATTTGTGTTAACAATAACGTTGACTGGATTATTTGGTTTCCAATCAATTCAAATTAATTATAAAGAAACAATAGCAATGACAGGTGTGTGAATATTAATCTATTTATTTGAACATGAGTATAAAGCAGGAAATACAATGTAAGGAAAATTTTTAATAGGTGTTCGTAATGTAAGCAACAGTATACTACGAATCGATATGTTTTTATATAACAGGTGATACCAGTATTACGGCCAATACTTTAGGTTAAGAACAAAATATATTTTGTTTTCGTTTCCAATTCAACACAAATATATTGTCAACAATAAAATTAATCCAAAAAGTACAGAAACAATATGCACTTGAATTTGATAGTTCATGTAATGAATGAAAGGAAAAAAACTAATTTAGGTTGTTGTTCTAATACAACCTGTAGTAGATGAATCATGATTCAAATGCTACCACCAGGTTTGTATTTTTGCTAATTCGAAGTTACAGCGCCATCTATTGCTTAATAGTAAATTATTTACTCAAACATTATTGTGACTGGAGTAGCAGTAAACCCACTTCTTGACAAAGTTAAGCCGGAATCACAATGCAAGCAACATTTTCAAAAGGCGTTCACAATGCAAGCAACAGCTTACTTCGAATCGAGATGTTTGTTTTAACAGGTGATACCAGTATTACGGCCAATATATCAAGGCAACAATACAATATATTTTGTTTTCATGTCAAAGTTAACACAAATGTTTGTCAAGAATAAAAGTAAGCCAGAAATTATAAAACCAAATACATTTGAATTTGATTCTTCATATAATGAACAGAAGGAAAAAGCAAATTATTTAAGTTGTTCTTATAACACAACCTCTATTAGTTGCATCATGATTCAAATGTCACAAATGTCACATCCAGGGTTGTATTTCGAATATTAAAAAATGTTAATGTATTTAAACATATTTGGTATTAAAAGATTCTACAGATAAAATAACGTTTTTTAATGCGACTTTTAAAACAAATGGGTTCAATGAAAATGAAATTCCAAGTACAGCCCCATCTACCGCTTAATAGTACATTATTTATTCGAACAAATATGTTGCTGGAGTAGGAATAGATCAACTTCAGCGACAAATTGGAGTTACATTTTTGTAAAAAAAAAAAACCAAAGGCCATTATGTGAAATTCTGTGTGTGAGAACAAGATAGCATGAAAAACGAAATTGTCGCTTGCATTGTGAATGCGGCTTTAGGTTGGAATAATAATTAAATAAACAAATAAATACATCATGGAAACAATAAAATATTTTCGTGTTTTTCGTGCAATTCAATACGATTGCGGATCAATAAGTGAGTGACTTTTGAGCTCGTAGTTACATGAAATGCAACACTGCTCTCATCAAGTACTACCTACCTACTGTACAATTTTGAGCAAGTTCCGTCATTTACTTTGCGTTTAACAGCTATTCAAATCAAAAAACCTCGTGCATTTTTTTAAAAATGGAAAAAAGTGAATTCTAGTTCACATTAAACATTATTTTTGCGAAAAAAACCGTCAATAAAACCAAAGAAAAGCTTGATAAATACTATTGGAACTCTACACCATCGATTTCAATGGTAACACGTGGTTTACTAACTTTCGTTGTGGTTGCACAAGCACAAATGACGCTGAACGTTCTGGATGGCCAATTGAGGTCAATACACCCGAAAATATCGAAAAGTCCACGGTATGGTTTGGCCAATCGAAGAGTAAAAGTGCGTGAGATTGTCGATGCCATAGGCATTTCATATAACGGTGTGGTTTCGATTTTAAATGATCAGTTGGGTTTAAGAAAGCTGTCTGCAAGATGGGTGCCGCGTTTGCTTTCAATTGACCATAAACGTAATCGTGTGACAAATTCAAAAGATTGTTAGCAGTTGTTTAACCACAATTCGAAGGAGTTTTTGCGGTGTTTTGTAACTATGGATGTAACATGGATCCATTACAACACTCAGGAAACCAAACAATGGGTTTCTACAGGTGTACCGGCTCCGAAGAAGGCCAAGGTAAGTTTGTCGGCCAATATGGTGAGGACAACAGTTTGTTGGGATGCACGCGAGACAATTCACATCGATTACCTTCAAAAGGGAAAAACAATAGACGGCGAATATTATGGCAACCTATTGGACCGATGTAATGAGGATTTAAAACAAACGATCCAATATGGCCAAGAAGAAAATTATTTTACATCATGATAATGCACGTGTTCACACATGTGTAGTCTCAATGGCAAAATTCCATGAATTGGGCTACAAATTGGCACCTCATCCGCCATATTCTCCGGAATTAGACCCCAGTGACTATGTCCTCTTTCCAAATCTAAAGAAATGGCTGGGTGGAAAGAGATTTAGCTCCAACAATGAAATTATTAATCAAACAAATGTCTATTTTATGGACCACGAAAAATCCTATTTCTTTTGGAAGGGATACAAAAATTGTAGAAACGTTGTACTAAGTCTATTGAGCTAAAAGAAGATTATGTTTAAAAATATTTTTTTTTGCAAAAACAACTGTGTTTTATTTAAAAAGGTCATGGACTTATTGATCCACCCTCGTACTAATGTTTCTCAATAATAAAATGAAGCGAAAAAGTACGAAACAATATAGACTTGAATTTGAGGAAGGAAAATATTAAAATAATGAAGGTTGTTGTTGTAACACAACCCCTAGTGGCTGAATCATAATTCCAATGCTACATCCAGGATTTTATTTTGAATATTAATCAAATGTATATATATATATTTAAATACACATTTACAAATTTTGTTTAATAAAGAATTTCTTGCAACAACTGGTTAAATTTTCATTGATGTTTTATAGGGTTGAAAATTAATTTCTATGTACAGCGCCCTCTATTACTTAATAGTATATTATTCATTTGAAAAAAAAATGTTGTTGGACTAGAAGTGGACCTATTCTTGACAAAGTTAAGCAGGAATCGCAATGCAAGGCTCATTTTCAATAGGCTTTCCCTGTATAACCAACAGATTACTTCGAATCGATATGTTTTTCTAACAGGTGATACCAGTATTACGGCAACGATAAAATATATTTTGTTTTCGTGTCCAATTCAATACTAATGTCTCTCAATAATAGAAGTAAGCGAAAAAGTACTAAAACAATATAGACTTGAATTTGGGGTTTCACGTAATGAAGGAAAAGAAAAAAATAAAAAAGGTCGTTGCTACAACACAACCTCTAGTAAATGAATCATGATTCGAATGCTAGAAACAGGTTTGTATATTGAATATTAATCAAATGTTAATGTATATAATATATTTGGTATGTATCCATTCTACAGATAAAAGTATTTTTAATAAATCATCTTTTGAAATAAATTGTTTCAATTTGAATTTAAGTTTGAAAATGACAGCGCCATCTAGTGGTTAATAGTAAATTATATATTCCAACAATATTGTTGGTGAAATAGAAGTAGACCTAGTTCTGCGACAACATTAAGCAGGAATAACAAAGCAAGCGACATTTTTAATAGGCGTTCGCAATGTAAGCAACAGATAACTTCGAATCGATATGTTTTTTCTAACAGGTGATATCACTACAGCGGCCAATAAATCAAGGCAACAATAAAATATATTTTGTTTTCGTGTCCAATTCAATACTAATGCATGCCAAGAATAATAGTAAGCTAAACATTACAAAAACCAAATACATTTGAATTTAATTTTTGATGTAATGAATAGAAGGAAAAAAATAAATTAGGTTGTTCTTATAACACAACCTCTATTAGTTGCATCATGATTCGAATGTTACATCCAAGTTTGTATTTTGAATATCAAAAAAATATTAATGTATTTAAACATATTTGCTAGTAACCAATTCTACAGATAAAATTACGTGTTAATTAGCGTTCACAATGGCAGCAACGAATTTGTAATTCAAGCCTTCTCGTTCCCACTCACAGTATTGCATATAATGCCCTCTCATGTTTTTCGTGAAATTGGAATTCAAATTTGTCATAGAAGTAGGTTCTACTTCTACTTCAAATTGGAATTTGTTCGAATCAGTTTTTTATACTGACCGCTAGGGGCGCTCTACTACGAATTTTGTTTTAAAACTTGAAAGTATGAATGAAAATGTAAACATTTTGTCTCAAAACAAACATTTTAATAAATATTATTATCTGTAGAATCTGCCAATAACAATAATTTCACATATAATTATGATTTTTTATTACCAAGAATACAACACTGTCGCTGGATTTCGAATAAATCAGCTGATGCAAATGTGAAATGTGTAGTTGTTTGTAGTAAGTGTAGTTCGCGGCAATTTTATTAATAAACAAAAGAAAAATGTTAAAAAAAAGCTGACATTACCAGGTTTATCGAAACCGTCCAAGGCCATGACATATTATGGAACATAAGTTTCTAAACATTTCTATAGAAAAATTTGAAAACATTTCTAAAGAAAAATTTGAAAATATTTCTATATAAAAATTTTTAAATATTTCTGTAGAACAATTTTAAAACTTTTCTATAGAAAAATTTGAGAATATTTCTATAGAAAAATTTGAGAAGATTTCTATAGAAAAATTTGAAAACATTTCTATAGAACAATTTTAAAACTTTACTATAGACAAATTTTAAAACATTTCTATAGAAAAATTTTAAAACTTTTCTATAGAAAAATGTTAAAACTTCTCTAAAGAAAAATTTTAAAACACTTCTATTGAAAAATTTGACAACTTTTCTTTAGGAAAATTTTAAAACTCTTCTATGGAGAAATTTGAAAAGTTTACTAAAGAAAAACACTTAATACTTTTTGCTCCGGGTAGTGGTACAAATCTGAGGTCCGTGTCTCACATTTAATTTTTATATTTTTTACTGTTTGCAATTTCGTTTGTATTGCAATTCTCCATGTTTTTAGTCCCCAAATATGTATACAGCTGTATAATGTAAACAATGTTGCCAGTCAGCTGTTTTTTCGAACTTATTCGAACAAATTTGTTGCTTGCATTGTGAACGCCTGTCGAATTTGTTGCTATCATTGTGAACGAGCCATCTAGTGGTTAATAGTAAATTATATATTCGAACAATATTGTTGGTGAAATAGAAGTAGACCTAGTTCTGCGACATAGTTTGTGGTTCAAAAAAATTAAAAAGAAAACCATATTATTATTGATATATTTATTAATTTTCCAGTTGTTTCCATACTGCTTCCCTTAAATCTCGACACATTTATAAATAGATTATGGCTATTTTTCATGATTTTGCTTTAACATTTGCCTCTGTACAATTCATTCAAACTTCCGCAAATATTTTAAACCAACGGAAACCTCCTTTTAAACTAAATATTTGACAATTTCAAAAATAATATTACGACTCTCATTTCACCACAAAAACTTGACTTGACTTAAAGAAATACTAAACTGATAGCGAACAAAAAAATTGTCAAATAATTATTTTGACCATTTGCAATGTACATATATAGTTTTCATGTTTCCTTACCGGGATAAGGTGTTGTTGTCCTTTCCTTTCTTATGGTTATTCATTTTTTCTAGTTTAGCATACATTTTCCTCTACTTTGTTTGTCCCGTTCGTGTTCCTGTTTTAAGGACATCTTTTTATATTTGTTCGTTCGCTGAGTGTCCACTTAATGTTCATTTCTACATTTTTTTGCAGCTGCATAAAAAAACTTAAGTTTAGCAAAAAAAGAAAAGAATCGTTTTCCAAAGGGCAACAATGACTGTAATCGTAAAATATTCCAAAGAACCAAGAATGTTGTTCGAGCGACATAAGGCTTTTGCAAGAAAACTGGAACAGTGAAATTACCAAACACCAGACAATACCGGGAAAAACCCCTACAAACAGCTTTCTGCAAGTCCTTTGGCGAAAAGTATGCAAATGTCTTTTTGTTTCCGTTTCCTTTTAACATTGCAAAGTGCAATTTTGCCTCGATGCTGTTGTATGTAGGATATGGGGAACAAGGGTAATAGTTACTGGAACTAAATAGTTTATATGAGAAAACACGTATATCTGGAAAGAGAGTTGGTACAAGTACAAGACACAAAGATGTAAAGATAAGTAATGTGGAATAGCGAGAAAATAGGTTTACTAATGCAGTAAACAAGTGAAGAGGCGGCAAGGATGGACTATTTTTAAGTAAGGTCGTACTGTATTTTTCAATGCTGTTTGCCCTGGAAATATATAAGGAGATTTTATTGAGACATTTTATGTTACAAGTATAGGCCCCCCAAATATTTCTGTTCACAATTGCTTATGGCATCTCTTAAAATAAGAATTTATTATTTAGTATTTATTATTTATTATCCCCTAAAATATGGGGAATCTGTAGGGCAAATTAAATGTCTCTGTGGTGAATTCTATTTTAGACGAAGTAAGAATTGTATAATACAAGAAAAAACAAAATGCTCCGAAAAATTCTTCAATATCTTCTAAAAGTATTCACGCTATCATAATTTGTTTACAGTTAAATTTCCATCTTTTTCCCTTTGGGGGTTTGTGGGTTTGTATTCATCCACAAGGCTACTTGGGTATCCTCTGATCAAAGAACTAAGAACCAACTTGATCACGTGGTAATTGATGGAAGGCACTCATCCAGTGTAATGGACGTACGAGTGATCAGAGAAGCTAACATCGATTCTGATCACTACCTGGTAGCACCAATAGTTCGCACAAGATTGAGTAGAGCGAAAATCGTACGAAACCAGATGCAGAGAACGCTAGATATCGGAAAGCTGCAATTACCAAAGGTAGCCACAGCCTACTCAAGGAAGATCTCGCAACTTTTGGCACAGTGGAAACCCATTTCCGACTCTATAAAAACTGCCGCAACCACCGTACTTGGTTTCGAAAAACTGCTTCGCAATAAACCGTGGTACGATGAAGAGTGTCGCATAGCAAATGACGAAACGAACGCTGCACGTATGGTAATGCTTCAGTCAATTGCAACGCGAGCAATAACTGCGTGGTAAAGGGAGAAACGAAAGGAGGTAAACAGCCTCTTTAGGCGTAAGAAACAGCAGTGGAGAAAGCGCGAGAGTGAGAAAATTGAGACATACAGAAGGAAGAACGAAGCCCGAAAATTCTACCAAAACGTTAAAACGGAACTAAAAGACAAGGACGGAAATCTCGTCGCAGAAGTACAGAGCATATTGGGAATATGGAGAGAGCATTTCTCCGCGCTACTAGTACCTGAGATATCCAATGACGATGGGACAATCGATCACAATTTGGACGACGACGTCGATTGCTCCCCTCCTAACCAAGATGAGGTCAGACTAACTATTGCCCGGCTTAAGAACAACTAACCCGCAGGAGCCGACGGATTACCGGCGAAGCTGTTAAAGGCTGGCGGCGATGAGCTGATAAGGTGCATGCATCAGATCATTAGCAAAATTTGGTTAGATGAATGCATGCCCGGCGATTGGAGTCTCAGTGTACTATGTCCCATATTTCAAAAAAAGGTGACCCGAGTATCTGTGCCAACTACCGTGGAATAAGCCTTTATCCATAGCATATAAGGATCTATCAAGCATAGTGTCAGAAAGACTAAAACCAATTATCGCTGACCTGATTGGACCATACCAGTGTGGCTTTAGGCCTGGAAAATCGACAACTGACCAGATTTTCACGCTACGCCAAATCCTGGAGAAGACACACGAAAAACAAATCGACACGTATCACCTATTTATCGATTATAAGGCGGCCTTCGATAGTCCGATACGGGAGAAACTCTACGAAGCAATGTCTGAGCTTGGTGTTCCTGCAAATCTCATGCGCCTTTGCAGGATGACCTTGACGAACACCAAATCCACAGTGAAAGTTGGTATGGATCTTACCGAACCTTTCGAAATTAAGCGAAGCCTCAGGCAAGGCGACACCCTATTGTGCGATCTCTTTAACATCTTAATGGAGATCATTGTGTATAAAAATGAATAAAACCATCAGCAGCAAAAGTCACATGCTGCTCGCGTATGCTGATGATATAGATATCATAGGGCGCACAATTAGAGAAGTTACTGCGGTTTTTTCGAGAATTGAGAAGGAGTCAGCAAAAGTGGGTCTGACGGTAAATGAGGACAAGACAAAATTAATGGTTTCAACGAACAGGGCCTCCACGCGATTAGACCAAAGCGTGAACATTGATAACCGTTATAACTTCGAGGTAGTGGACGAATTAATATACCTCAGATCTGTCGTAAACAAAAACAACTACGTCAGCCTTGAGATCAAGCGGAGAATTGTGCTTGCGAGTAGATATTGTTTTCGGCAAAGCAAGCACTTTAGAGATAAAGCACTCTCTCGAGTAACAAAAGTCCAGCTGTACCAGACTCTCATTCAACCTGTATTGCTTTATGGCGCAGAATCCTGGGTCCTATCGCAAGCAGACGAAACATCTGTAGGAGAAAAATACTCCGAAAAATTTATGGTCCTATAGTGCACAACGGCGAGTATGGGCGACGCATGAATCATGAGCTGTATGAGCTTTATCCTGACATTGACACAGTTAAGCGGATCAAAATAACGCGATTGCGCTGTCTAGGCCATGTCAGTAGAATCGATGAAGACGAACCAGCACGAAGGGTTTTCGAAACCGAACTCAAAGGAAGACGAAGAATAGGAAGACCAAGACTCCGCTGGAGGGATCAGGTTGACGAATCCCTGCGTACACTTGGTATTGCCAACTGGGGAAATAAATCGAAAGATCGAACTGGTTGGCGAAATATGTTATCACCGTTTTGTAAGGTCCCTGACCCCCCGCGGTTCTCCGAGACCTGCTTAGTAAGTTGGTTTGTATTAGGGCAGAGAAGATCGCTTTTGGAATTTCAATCATGGGGGTCTCAAAAGATGCGTATTCAAACGAACGTCAAATATTTTTTTATAGGGTACTTACATAGGGTTTTCCAATATGTACTTGACTACTTTGAATTTGTTACTTTCCTTTTTATCAGTAATCTCAATATTTTCATTATGGTAAAGTACACGAACGAACAACTTATGCAAATTATGAAAATTTACTACCGAAATTCGGAGTCGGTGATCGCAACTTTAAGAGCGTTAACTCCAATTTTCGATCGTTATTCTGGCCCTAGTAGACACGCAATAACAAGTCTAGTGCAAAAATTTGAGTCTACATATTCATTGTGTGATGCTGCCGTGCCAGTGAGACAACGGGTTGGTCGAAGTGACTAAAATATCGCTGCCGTTCAGGCGTCCGTTGCAAACGATCAAAATCAGTCGATTCCGCGGCGTTCTCAAGAGCTGGGCACCGCCAATACCACTTTAGGGCGAATTTTGCGTAAAGATCTTGGTTTACACCCATACAAGATCAAGCTGACTCAAGAATTGAATCCGATGGACCATTTGATGCGACGTACGTTCTCCGATTGGGCTCTGGAGAAGATGCGCCAAGATGATGAATTTCATCGCAAAATCATCTTCAGCGACGAAGCTCATTTTTGGCTCATTGGGTTCGTCAATGAGCAAAATATGCGTTATTGGTTTGGTGGAAATCCACATGTGCTTCATGAGCCACCACTTCATCCACAAAATATAACTGTTTAGTACGGTTTGAATGCCGGCGGCGTCATTGGGCCATATTTTTTCGTCGACAATAACGTTCGTCGCGTTACTGTAAATGGCGACAATGGTAGACAATTGAGGGGCTTGCAGCAACAACGAGTTAACTCCATTTTTAGGCCAAACGGAGTTAACAACCGTTTCTTGGGGGGAGAAAAATCCTTCTTTCGTTTGGTTCAATAATGATTTATCTCCCGCTGATAGTTCTCAAGGTATCCGCTAGAAAGAGTTAAGTGCTTCATTCGTTTGGAGCAACATGGAGTTAACTCCAGGAGCTGACTCTTTGTTGCCCCAAATGATTGTCGTAAAACAGCATGGAGATAACAGTGGCGATGTTACCTGGACGGCTTCCAAACGACTGATCCCTCTGCTAGTTGAACATTCGGTTTTATAGCCGTTTAATGCGTATTGTAGTAAGCGACTTTCCCGATTTTCGCCACTTTGCTTATACTTACCCTTAATGTTATCCCCTGATAGTTGCGCGTATGGCAACACTAAATTCTCCATTTATCTAGACAGTTGTCACGTTATCAATGCGTAGAAATTATAATTATTATTGATAAAGTTTCTGATGGCTGAAGGTACATATGTCAATTTGTTCAGTGGTGCTTCGTCAGACCAATATGTACCAAGTTCGGAAGACAGTGAAACAGATAGTGTTGCGCCAGCAAGGAAAACAAGGAAGGTTGTCGATCGTGGAAAATGGAAGAAGAATGTGCGAAAAGAGCTAAGAACTGAAGGGAAAAGCTATGTTTCTTCACGAGGAAAACTAGTTGAAGCCCGTAAAACTGTTTCCGGCTGTAAGTGCAAGTCCAACTGTTTTACTAAAGTTGGTAATGAATAAAAACAGCGTTTGTTGTCCCATTTCAATCATTTGGAAAATAAAAGAGACCAGGATCTTTACTTGGCCGGATTGATTTCAATAAAAATGTTGAAAAAAGGAGACCTTCAAATGGTTTCAGAGCCAGCAGAATCTTCTCTGCCAAGTATTCACTCCGAGTAGGCAGCAATAACACTAAGGTTTTGCTCTACATGGAGTCTCTCAAAAACGGATTGAGCTTATTGCGAAGGAAATTTCGAAAGAAAGAGCTGTCACACCAAAACCAGATGGTCGCGGGAAACACAATAATCATCCCAACAAAATTCCAGATGAGACAATCATCAAAGTTCATGATCATATTCTGAGCTTTCCAGCCAGGCAATCACATTACAGCCGAAATGAGAATCATCAGAGTAAATACTTGTCCCCGGAACTGAATATCAAAATCATGCACGAGATGTATTTGCAAAAACATTCTGAAGCTAAGGTATCATATGATTTTTTCTTCCGATATTTCAATGCAAATTTTAATCTGCACTTCGGCTGTGCTCGATCTGACACGTGTCAAACTTGTGATACATTTCAAAAGAAGCTTTCATTTAGTACGCTTTCTGATATTGAAAGAAAAAACCTTGAATCAGAGATGAAGATACACATAACATAGGCAGAGACATTCTTCAAGGATATGAAAGAAAAGCATAAGTTGGTTGCAGAGCATCAGAACGCAGAAGCACTATGCATGAACTACCAACAGAACATGCCTCTACCTAGGATACCATCCGGGGATGTATTTTACAAACGCCAATGCTGGGTGTACAACTTTGCTATATCCTCTGGGATCGGAACAAAATCATCGAATGAGCCAATAAGTTTCCTTTACCATTACGTACATATATAATGTGAGGGATTAAGAGTCTCTTTATCTTTATTCGGACAACTGTGTAGTGTAATAAAATAGTGCACAGGTTTCCTGAACCAGGTCATTCATTCATGCCATGCGATAGAGCGTTTGGGATTATAGTAACTTACTTCCGAATATGTGAGAATAGTGCACGCAATACGTGCACAAAGTATTCAGTTGTACATGTGGACAGGTCAATGATCTTCGACTTTGTTGGAATTGTTGGAATTTTACATTATAAAACCTAATGGTATGAAAGATAAGTACGCCATAACTACATACAGAGTTTTCATTTATGATGTGGAGGCCGTTAAACAAGGAACCATCAGTTGCAGCTTTCCTGTAGGCATACAGGTAGCCCATAGCGTAAAACTCCGCGACACCAGAAATGAGACATCGCTGACTCTCGAAAGTCTACAACAGGCATACAGTGGTCCTGTAACGTTGAAACCTGCTAAACTAAAAGACGTGAAGGAACTCGCTGAGAAGTATGTTGGTCACAACGAGTTGTGGTTCTACGATGGTCCATATTCGAATAATGATGTCGACTATATAAAAGAAATCACCGACGCCGAATGATAGCATCATTAGTAGTTTTGGTAGCTTAGCAATCTTTTGACGTAGAATACGTCTTACCATACGGTATGAGGAGTCATGTCAGGTTTTTATTGTTGTAATCTTTATTTCATTGAATTTGAGGAAACGGCTAGATGAATTTTTTTAAAATTTTTTTTGTAGGTAAATGAAGATGTTATCTTTCGTTTGATATACATTTCATATTGGTTGATATATTTCTAGTATTTTAATTTCTCAAATGAAAATTGTTTAAACACATACACTCAAACATATGTGTGGTGTTTGGTTGAGTGTTTTTGGTTGCTCAACATTGCTTAGGAACATGTATCTAGTAAAAAGTGAAACGACCAGCAAGCTAATGTTGCTTGGCAACATGTATCTAGTAAAAAGTGAAACAAACAGTAAGCTAACGTAATAAAGCTTTTTTGCGAAAGCTTCAATAAAGCTGTTGTAACATTAATTTTGAATTGTAAAGCGTAAAGCTTTCACACAACGCTCGAATGCTAATGCGAAGACTCGATAAGGTAAACCTTTTTTAATATTAGGGCGGCCCTCTCAACATTCGCAGAACTTATTTCAATAAAAATATTAATTAAAATACATAAATTAAATTAAGTTTAAAAAAATTGAACACAATATTTTTTTTTTAAACGGACTTGAATCAAATGCTGTTGGTAAATATAAAAATTACAGCATACAGTTGTCCGAGGCCTTCGGCCACGGACTGTCCCTGCAGGCTGTATCAGAGACGCGGCCATTAAGTTTAACGTAGAATACGCCATCCGATAAGACAGAAAACATATATAACAATAAACGATAAATAATATAAGCAAATGAATTTATTGTTATATATGTTTTCTGTCTTATCGGATGGCGTATTCTACGTTAAACTTAATGGCCGCGTCTCTGACACAGCCTGCAGGGACAGTCCGTGGCCGAAGGCCTCGGACAACTGTCTGCTGTAAGCTTAATTGGAGCTTAATTTTTCATGTAAATTCTATGTACTACAAAGAGTGTTTCTACGCATAGGTTTTAGTTAGTTCTGTTCTTTTCCTGAAATAAACCAATTTTCTATAAGATTGCCCATATTCAGTGCATCCTTACTTTAAAAAGAAAGCAATTTTCAATTATTTGGGCGAAAAAGGAGTTAACTCCAGAATAAAATCGACTCTAGAATTGCGAATTTTACGAATATCTCAATGAAATTTGGCCAAAGCATGTAGTGGTACGTGAAAAATAATAAGACAAAGTCACAGACGATTTAAATGCATTCTCTATTTTTGAACAGTTTTTTTATATTTTCCAAGCAATTATAAAAATTGGAGTTAACTCATTGTTGCTTCATACCCCTCAATTATTGATGAATCGGAATTCAAGCTCCTACAAAAGGATAAACCATTCTGTTGTTTTTTCAAAAGGCTTAGTGGATCCCAACCAAAGCATCTGCAGGATTTGCCACATTTGAGAAGGAATCAGCGAATGTTACTAAGCGAGTAGTCTTAGCAAATTTAAAGGATCGGTTCCAGGCTACTTAATGTCAGTGGTAAAGGCAAAAAATACCCAAAATATTTATAGTAAAGTCTCCAAGTTATTTTTCCAATGTTATTTTTCCAACAAACATCTCTTCCGTATTAATATAATATGCAGAAAAAAAAACAAAAATTTTTAACAAAGGCGTCCACCAATATTGATGCACCAAAATGAATTTCCATGGCATCAAAAGAATGCATGAAAGTGCATACATATTTACCACTTGAATTGCAACAGATTATGATAAACCCCAATGACACGAGTTTGCAAATTCTTTTCGCACGTGATTGAAGCTGAAAAAGTGTCACAGCTTGGCTAGGGGGAGCAAATTGAACCCAAAGTGTGAACAAAAGTATGGCGAAACTTTCGAGGACATATTGACAGCAAAAAATGCACTTTATTAAAAAAAGGAAAGCACACGCATTTATACAAATAGAGCAAGGACAACACATGTTGCAAGGAAGCTGGTGGCGATCTTAAGTGAAGGACGAAATGGGGATAGTGGTGACAATTGTGTAATAGATTATAAAATTATAATTAGTTAGTATTTAAGGGATAAGTGTAAATACAGTATTTATGGGAAAAAATTTCAATTTAATTGAGGAAATAGAATTTGACTATTGACAATTCAAATTACAGTTAAATTTGACAATTAAAATTGATATTTATTCGTTTAGAAAAATTGGCTTCCATAGCTTAAAATCAATGTGTGTCTGTGTTCAAATCCTGAATTTGGTAATCTGGAAACTAATAATGTCATCCTTGTTGTAATGTGTGTAAAGTACTACACTCTTGTACTTGATCGCAATGGAATGGTCGCCTTCCTGGACTTAAAAGATTCATGAACATCTACGCAGATGGTTCCAAACTTGAGGATAAGGTAGGCTTAAATGATCTTTGCAAAGACCTTTGCCTATCTATTGCGAATAGATTGCCTGACCAGGCAGAAGTATTACATGCTAAAAAGTATCAGCCCCAGCGACATATTGCAGGAAACATATACACGTTTGCAAGCACTGTTTTCATGAATTGAAGATCTGCTGCTTGTTTGTTTCTTTGCTGTCTGTCTCATTTCTGGTTTTAGCGGTTTTCAACAAGAAACCAAACATTTGGGTCTCAAAAACATATATATTACAGCCCATTAATCATTGTGTCTCAAACATGTTATATTGAATAGTAAACACAATGTGTTTCGGCACTAATATAGCATATTTGCGACAAGCTACACACACGTTATATTTGCACCCAAACAACAAAAATGGCAGATTTTTCAGCGTGTAGCTTTTAGAGAATTTGCGGAATTGCTGAGAAGTATTGTTCTAACTGAAGTCGAAATCAATATTTGTTCTTATAGTCCAGGTGCCAACTTGGAAACTTGTCTTGAAAACTTTTTTTAGTTTTCTTTTCTATAAAATATATAAAGGGATATGGCATCAATACATGGTTGTGATAGCCATCAAATTCAAGTATTTAATTGAGCATGCCAATATATTATTTGGTATTGGAACACAAGTGTGGACGTCGGTGGTGCAATGGGTAGCGTGCGCGCCTGTTGTACATGAGATCCTGGGTTCGATCCCTGCTCTGACCACCTTAAAAAAAAAATTTTTCTTTCGCCGGCGGTCATCTCGCATAGTGACGGCGACACTATCGAGTATTTAGCCATGAAAAAGCTTCTCAAAATACCGTTCGGGATCGGTATAAAACTGTAGGTCCCAATCAGAGAGTGAAAATTTAGAAAGCGCACTGGTTGTGAGAAGCTCTCCCCAATCCCTTCATGGGATGTAATGGGAAACGGTGTTTTTTTTTTGTTATTGGAACGAAGTTCCTTATCGCACGATGCGGGCTGGGGGCTAAATGAAAAAAAATTAAACAACTTTTTTTCAACAGTACTATACTACAACCCAGTATTATGAATTATATTGCGTGAATGAAAAAAAATTAAACAACTTTTTTTTTAACACTATGACACTACAACCCACTATTAGCAGCTATATTGGGTAATTTTGCTTTGGTTTGTGTCTAGACTAACATGTGTTGAGAAACTTCTTGATTCATGGGAAGTTTTCTAGGTGGAGCCTGTAACCAATATTTAGTATATAGGGTAATCCAAGGTAAAAAAAATATTTTCTAAGTGGCATGTCTCCGATTTTGATGATTTTGGACAGTAAGTCTATGCCAAGAGAAGCTCAACCCCAAAATGTGAGCTTTTTTTGTGGGTTTTATAGGCTTTCCATTGAATCAGTATCCTTTTGTATTTTCAAATAACTCGAAAACGGTAAAAGCTAGACTTTTGAAATTTTCCACGAATGTTCACAAGTAATCTGGCTTTAAAAGAATTTTGTTTAAAAAAGAATTCATAGGTTTTTTTGCTAAAACATACTTTTTTAAAAAAAAAAAAAACTTAGTGTAGCAAAAAAGAGCTATCCTTCGATTTTTGTGACAAAATATATGTTAAAGCGGCATTTGCGGGATTCGCAATGTCGGTAGGTGGCAAAATGAGGGAGTTATAGCCATTTTTGTGAGTCAACCTCCCAAATTTCAATACAAGAAAAATTCTCTAAATTGTGGAAAACTCATATTTTTGCTTACGAATTGCCAATTCTGCCTTCTACTAGTAGTAGTTTTATGTATACTGTTTCAAAAAATTAAACTGCCACTTTTTCGGGAACTTTACCACTTGGAATGTACTTGTGAAAGTCTAGCTTTTACCATTTTCGAGTCACTTGAAAATAAAAAAAAAACGATACTGATTCATTTGAAAGCTTATAAAACCCATAAAAAAGGTAAAAAAACTCTACTTTTGGGGTTGACCTTTTCTAGGCATGGGCTTATTGTCCACCAAATTTCATCAAATTCGGTGACATGTCACTTGGAAAATATTTTTTTTACCATGGACTACCCCGTAAATTGTAGTTTTGAACCCAATAAAAATTAAACTTCGAAAAGCCATAGTGAAAGAAGTTTAATTAAAGAACATTTTCTTAAATAAGAGCATTTTCTAAAAAAGTAAATTTTCTCAAAAAAAAAAATATCTATTCATATTCTTAAACAAAGTACCTTTTCTTAAAAACAAAAGCTTACCTTAAAGAAGTACCTTTGCTTACAAAAAAGTAAATTTTCATACAAAAAGTACCTTTCCTTAAAAAAAATTTTTTTTTTAAATAAGTACCTTTTCTTAATAAAGTATGTTTTCTTGCAACAAATGGCCTTTTCTTAAAAACCTATCTTATCTTAAAAGAGTACCTTTTAGTGAAAAAAAAAACAATTCTTGAGACAAGTACCTACTCTTAAAAATGTACCTATTCTTGAAAAAAGTACCAATTCTAAAAAAAATCCCTCTTCCTGAAAGTACCTTTTCTTAAAAATAAAGTAATACCTTTTCTGTAGTAAGTACATTTTCTAAAAAAAAAAAAAAATAACCTTTTCCTAAAACGAGTACCACTTCTGTAAAAAGTACTTGTTCTTAAAAAAAGTACTTCTTTGTAAAAAAGTGCATACCCTCATGGTTTTTTTTAACAGAAAGTACTTTTTCTTAAAAATAGTACCTTTTCTTAAGTAAGTACAAGTGAATTTTCTTAAAAAAATAACCTTTTACTAAAAACAGTGCCACTTCTTTAAAATGTACATGTTCTTAAAAAAAGTACTTCTTTGTAAAAAAATTTATACTCTTATGTCTTTTTCTTACAGAAAGTACTTCTTCTTAAAAATAGTACATTTTCTTGAAAAAAAAACATTAGCTTTTAATAAACGAAGTACCTCTCATTAAAAAAAGACCTTTCATGTTCTTACAAAAGGACCTAGAAATATACTACTTTTTAAAAATGTTCTCTTTCGACCTTATTTTCGTTGTTATTGTATTTCTAGTTTTTCCCTGAGGCGGAAAAATTAGAAATAAAAGATACTAGATACTTAAAAAAAAAACTTTTCTTAAAAATACAGCAGAAAGTTGTCCGAGGCCTTCGGCCACGGACTGTCCCTGCAGGCTGTGTCAGAGACACGGCCATTAACTTTAACGCCATCCGATAAGACAGAAAACATATATAACAATAAATGATGAATAACCTAAGCAAATGAATTTATTTATTTGATAGTTACTTTTGATAATATACATAAGCTTTTGGTAGGAAAAATAGGATAAATATGTTATTAAATTAAAAGAGTAAGGATAAATGATAAATAACAGACGCAAATCAATTTGATTTATATTTTTTATAATTATATATCCATGTTAAATTCAAATTCACATTTAACATTTTGTTTCACTTAAATACATAAGTAAATATACGAAATTTCAATATTTCATCAATCAAAACAACAGCCGAAGGTTTGTGTCCACACTGAAACAGCAGCATAGTTTGTGTTCACACTACAAACTCAAACACTCAACCAAACACCACACATATGTTTGAGTGTATGTGTTTAAACAATTTTCATTTGAGAAATTTAAATATTAGGAAGATATCAACCAATATGAAATGTATGTCAAACGAAAGATAACATCTTCATTTACCTACAAAAAAATTTTTAAAAAAAGTTATCTCGCCGTTTCCTCATAATCAATGAAATAAAGATTACAACAATAACAATCTGACATGACTCCCTATACCGTAAGGTAAGACGTATTCTACGTCAAAAAAAGTTTATAATTTTACAAAAAGTATCGTTTCTTACAGATCCATTTAAATTATCGTATTTTTCAACTGGCGCCTTAGGCGTGTTGGAACTAGCTAGTACAAAATATATAGCGAAAGGAACTTCGTTCCAACCGGGTGCCCTCTGACACCACACGTATTTTTTTTACATTTTTGGTTGATCCAACTAATAAAATATTCACCACCACAGGATAATTTCAGTGATAGAAATAAAACTCGATTGACATATCACATTTATTTCTAGTTGTTGTTGCTTGAACTAAATATTATAGTTCTTGCAACCAAAACTGAACTACAAATCAGATGATATGCACAACATTTGGTGACACGGAACACAATTATTGGCAATCACAACTTAATAATGTGATAGACCAAGGAACCGCCAAATTTTAGTTGGCTGTAAGTATAGACCGATACGGGAGAAACTTGGTATTCCTACAAAACTCATACGCCTTTGCAGGATGACCATGACGAACAACAAATCCCCAGTGAAAGTTGGTAAGGATCGATACCCTATCGTGCGATCTATGTAATATCTTAATGGATCATTAATGGATTATGAGAAAAGCTGCAGTCAACATGAAGAAAACCATCAGCAGCAAAAGTCACATGCTGCTCGCGTCTGCTGATGATAGATATCATTGGGCGCACAATTAGAGAAGATACTGCGGGGTTTTTCGAGAATTGAGAAGGACTCAGCAAAAGTGGGTCTGAAGCGGAGAATTGTGCTTACGAATCGATGTTATTATGGGCGAAGCAAGCACTTTAGAGATAAAGCCCTTTCTCGAGTAACAAAAGTCCAGCATTACCAGACTATCATTTAACCTGTCTTTCTTTGTGGCGCAAAATCCTGGGTCCTATCGCAAGCAGACGATACATCTGTAGGAGTCTTCGAGAGCAAAATACTCCCACTAATTTATGACCCTATGTGCACAACGACGAGTATTGGCAACGCATTAACCATGAGCTGTATGAGCTATATCCCGACATTGACGTAGTTAAGCGGATTAAAATAACGCGATTGCGCTGGCTATGTCATGCTTGTACAATGGATGAAGACGAACCAGGACGAAGGGTTTTCGAAACCGAACTAGAAGGAAGACGAAAAATAGGATGACCAAGACTCCGCTGGAGGGATCAGGTTGACGAATCCCTGCGTACACTTGGTATTGCCAACTGAAGAAATAAAGCCAAAGATCGAACTGGTTGGCGAAATATGTTATCTTCGTTTTGTATGGTCCCTGACCCCCCGGGGTAGTTCGAGTCCAGATAAGTAATTAAGTAAGTAAGTTAATATAGTTGTGACAACGATTCTCTTCTCTGTGTGTAATTGAGAAAATCCCAACTTCGACCCTTCAGGCTGCAATGAATAATTTTCTGATTATGTACCGTATATGCTTTAATGAGCAATAACCTCCATGTCTATCATCTTGAAAACCAATTAGTTATATAAACTAAATTTGAATGTTCCTTACAATTAAAAAATAAACAACTACATTGACTAAACAAAGTTATTTGAATTTCTTATTTTATCACAATTTGTGCGCCACCCTGTGCAACCGCTGATTTTTTTTTACACAAGCTTAACATTCACAATGAGTCTGTGTTCGACCAGTTGTCTACTCCTTAACTTTTCGCACTTTTGAGGGTTGACTTGATATAACTTTTTCAGGCGAACTGTATCCGTTAATAGTTTAATCACAGACAAAATCCTATACGCTGGTCATCTGCCATTTATATCAGTACGATTACTTGACACAAGGTTTTCTAGATCAATCTGGTAGTATCTTCACTATTATTTATCTTTCGTTGGCGTAATACTCGTTGTATGGAGATTCGTACTCGTTTCCAACACCAGTGACTGCCGTTTTATCCATATTAGTGGAGATCTTAACCGAATTTAATCGGTACCATAGATAAAGGAACTAAGTAGATATCCCACAGGCGTTGGCAAGTACTGCCACTAGATGCTGTGTTGTCGTTTTGTAACTTTCATTGACGTTACTCATAACACTCACTGACGTTTATTCAACAGTGTGGGACATTTTTTCAATACGAAAATAGAATCATTTTCCAGGTAGTGCTATTCGAACAACTAATTTAGTTTTTATCATGTCGTTGTGTTCGCCACTTTCTAATTCAAATGCATTTTGGTTATGTGCTTGTTTGGTGTACTGTTATTGTTGGTATTCGTTTATGTTGACCCGTACAGCATCGGCCCACTAAACAAAACTAAATCCCTGTTGATGTTGCCTACCACACATTTTTTTAGCACCTTTTCTAAATACATCTTGCAAGGTATATTTTGTGTGGGATCAAACGTTGTAATTATTGCATTCCGCTCCATCTAGAAAATATCCCATTGAACAATAAATTTCCCACCGCATGTGCGATATCTAGTTAATTTCTTTCTCTATGATCGGTACTGCAGCATATTCATCAAAGTGGTTTGACGAACTGGTACGTTGTGGCGATAGCATACTTTTAGGCGTAACATTAATCACCCTGTTACAATAAGCCAAATATGTAAAGCATAAATATTAACATTACTCTGACATCCGTGACGCATAAGTAAAGCCTTTAATCGCAACAATACCTATGAAGTAAAAGTCCAACCTGTGATCATATCTGAATAATGGAAAAATGGGGAAAAATTTATGATATATATATATAAAATATTTCTTTCATTTCAAATATAATCTAAGGCCACGTTTATTCAAGTAATTCAAATTGAAATTCAGTTGCAACTACCATCTACTTAATTTGTCCCATGTCTGGAAAATACCTTATAAAGCGTAAAATGGTTGAAGTCTTTACTATTTCTTTTTTGCACACAAATTATTATATCGCAAATGTTCAACCCGAAAGTGCATTTATTATTGAATTAGTTTTGCATACGTTCTACGTATATGCAATCAATAGAGCTTGAGAACTTTCGCTCGTATATTTTGCTTGTTTTTTTGTTGATATCTGTTCGATTTTTTTTTGTTAATATCAACGATATCTTCAATGGCATCATTTCGTTGTTTTCGGCGAATTTTTTAGATTTTCACTGGAAAATAATAATGAATTTCAGGCAGCAGAGTGTGTAAAAAAAGCGAGAATAATTCTTATCACGTTTTTACAATTTTCTCACCATATTAACTGGCGCTCTGCTACCGAAGCCATTTGCCGGGATTTTTGCGTTGCATGTGCAACAAAAGCTTTTTTAATTGAACGCTTTGTGTGAATGGTGTTTGCGTTTTGTTTTGTGTGTGTGTGTGCGCTGCTCTTTAAGTTGCCTTCATGCGTTTTTTGTTCCAGGGATTTAACATTCATTGTACAAAAGTTTGTGTTAAATAAATTCACCGGAGTTTGGTTCGTTTTTCTGCTGTGGCCGCACTGACATTCAAAGGATGTGAACAAGTGTAGTTCCAATCACACACAGATGAGTGTGTGTTTGTGTGTGGGTGAGTGCGTTTTTAATGGGTATATGCATGTATGATTGTGTGTGTGTGACTGAGTACGACTTTAATGCATGTGCTTTGGCTGTGTGTTCGCCCGTGTTTTCGCGTTGTTAGCGAATGGGATTTTAACTTTATGGCTGATTGGAGTTCCGTTTCCGTGTACGCGCCTCGCTCACGCATTCACTCGCATTCACGCATACACAAAAGGAATTTGTTCTATTTGTTGTTGTTAACGCTTTTATTTGGTTATTTCTGCCTCGTATTGACTCTGTTGTTGCTGTTGGTGTTGTCGAGGATTTAATATGCATTCAATTCAAGGGAATTCGGAACATAAAGAGCATCCTAAATTGTATAGTAAAAGGCATTTTGAGAAAGGCTGGTTACAAATTGTATTTCCTACTCACCTAATTAGCCATCAACCACCCAAGAGGGTTAGGGGCGTCACACAACTGATATTACTTTTTTCTGCAACCGCTCGATCTTTGAATTTTCTCCTCATAGTTGTAACAACAAGCCTTCGCAGGGATTCGTCTACCTCATCGTCGAAGTTCGGTCTGAACCGGTGTAAGACTGTAGATCCCACTCAGAGGGATAGAGAGGGCAAAGGTCACTGGTTGAGATAGCTCTTAGCAAGCCCTTTGTGGGATGTATGGGAGAAAACATTTCTTATCGTCGAAGTCTTCGGCATTTTATTGCTCGGTTTCCTTCGAGTAGATTAGTTTAGGTTAGGTTTATATTTAACATCCAGGTTGGGTTTGGTTTAGGTTAGCATAAGTTAGGTTTAGATTAGTCAGTTGGTACTATGCTCAGTAGTTTAATAATCAGTGATCAGAGGAGCTAACATAGATCCTGATCACTACCTTGTAGTAGCAAAGGTAAATGGTATTATTTACTCCGTTTGTAGGTTCCTGGATCGGTGGCACCCGTCTTTCCGCTAGCTTCAGTGGCTGGGGAGGTTCTTGATCCAATCCACACAAACTACATCATTAAATAAATAAAATAAATGGTTTCCCATTTCATCCCATGAAGGGATAGGGGAGAGCTTCTCACAATCACTGAGCTGTGTGCTTTCCAGTTTTCATCACTGATTGGGACCTACAGTTTTACCCCGATTCCGAACGGTATTTTGAGAAGCTTTTTAATGGCTATATACTCAATAGTGTCGCCGTCACTATGCGAGGTGACCGCCGCCGAAAGAAATTTTAAGGTGGTCAGAGCAGGGTTCGTACCCAGGATCTCATGTACAAGAGGCGCGCACACTAAACATTTGCACCACCGACGGCCACAAACTACATCATTACTCGATTTTATTACAGAGTCCCTTATAAGTGTTTGCTAGGAAAACATGGAATATGGTCTGACAAACTAGACTATTGGTCCCCATAAAGAACCTTTCCAATTACTGAAGCTAGCGGAAAGACGGGTTCCGTCGATCCAGGAACTCACAAACGGAGGAAATAATACAACCTCTACATTGGATCATTACGTAGAGCGAAAATCGGACGAAATCAGATGCAGAGAAAGCTAGATATCGGGAAGCTGCAATTAATGGAAATAGCCACAGCTTACTTAAGGAAGCTTTCGTAACTTTTGGTACAGAACCCACCCCCTCACGCTGACGATTATGAAGCGCAGTAGAGACACATTTTCGACTCTATAAAAACTGCCGCAACAACCGTACTTGGGTTTGAAAAATCGCTTCCCAGCAAACCATGGTACAATGAAGAGTGTCGCATTACAAATGATAAAAAAGAAAGCTGCACGTATGGCAATGCTTCAGCTAATTGCAACGCGAATTGCGACTGAGCGATATAGGGAAAAGGAAAGGAGTTACACCGTCTCTTTAGACGTGAGAAACGGTAGTGGAGAAAGCGTGAGAGTTAGAAAATTGAGGCATACAGAAGCAGGCACGAAGCCCGAAAATTCTATCGAAAATTCAAAACACTGAACTAGTTGACATGGTTCAGAGCCCCCTTCTGTAAAGACAAGGACGGAAATCTCATTGCAGATGTGCAGAATATGTTGGGAATATTGAGAGATTATTACTCTGCGCTACTGGTACCTGAGATATCCAATAACGATGAGACAATCGATCACAATTTGGACGACGTCGTCGATTGGCCCACTCCTAAACAAGACGAGGTCAGAACAGCTATTATCCGGCTTAAGAACTACAAAGCCGCAGGAGGCGATGGATTACCGGTGGAGCTATTTAAGGCTGGCGGCGATGAGCTGGTAAGGTGCATGCAACTGCTTGTTAGCAAAATGTGGTTAGATGAACGCATGCCTGGCGAGTATCAGTGTGCTATGTCCCAAAAAGGTGATTCGAGTCTTTGTGCCAACTACCGTGGAATAAGCCTTTTATCCATAGCATATAAGGTTCAATGAAGTATAGTGTGAGAAAGACTGAAACCGATTATCGCTGCCCTGATTGGACCATACAGGTGCGGCTTTAGGCCTGGAAAATTGACAACTGACCACATTTTCACGCTACGCCAAATCCTGGAGAAGACCCACGAAAAACAAACCGACTGATAGCATCTATTTGCCGATTATAAGGCGGCCTTCGATAGCTCGATAAGGAAGTAACTGTACGAAACAATGTATGAGCTTGGTATTCCTGTAAAATGCATACGACTTTGCAGGATGACCCTGACGAACACCAAATCCGCATTGAAAGTTGATAATGATCTTACCGAACATTTCGAAACTCAGCGAGGCCATAGCCAAGGCGACACCCTAGCATGAGATTTCTTTAACATCTTAATGGGGGTCAATATGAGAAAAGATGCTATTAACCTGCATATGTAAAACCTTCAGCAGCAAAAGTCACATGCTCTTCGCATATGCTGATGATATAGATATCATTGGACGCACAGTGAAAGAAGTTACTGTGGTGTTTTCGAGAATTGAGAAGGAGTCAGCAAAAGTGGGTGTGACAGTAAATGAGGACAAGACAAAATGAATGGATTCAATGAGCAGGGCTTCCACGCGATTACACCAAAGCGTGAACATTGATAACCGTTATTACTTCGAGGTAGTGGACGAATTAATATACCTCCGATCTGTCGTAAACAAAAAACAACCACATCAGCCTTGAGAGCAAGCGGAGAGTTATGCTTGCGGCTATATGTTATTTTCGGCTAAGCAAGCACTTTAGAGATAAAGCCCTCGCTCGAGTAACAAAAGTCCAGCTGTACCAGACTCTCATACAACCTGTCTTTTTTTCTGGGGCAGAACTCTTTATCTTATCGCAAGCAGACGAAACATCTGTAGGTGTCTTCAAGAGTAAAATACTCCGAAAAATTTGTGGCCCTATAGTGCGCAACGGCGAGTATCGGGGACGCAAGAACGATGAGCTGTATGAGCTTTATCCTGACATTGACGTAGTTAAGGGGATCAAGATAACGCGATTCCGCTGGCTAGGCCATGTCAGTAGAATGGATGAAGACGAACCAGCACGAAGGGTTTTCGAAACCGAACTTGAAGGAAGACGATAAATGGGAAGATCAATACTCCACTGGAGGGATCAGGTTGACGAATCCCTGCGTACAGTTGCTATAGCCTATTGAAGAGATAAGACAAACGATCGAACTGGTTGGCGAAATATATTATCTTTGTTTAGTAAGGTCACTGACCCGCCGGGGTGGTTTGGGACGGGATAAGTAAGTAAGTAAGTAAGTAATGCTCCTGTTTATTGGACACTAAGATCGTGTGATTTACTACCATTCGATTACTTTCTTTGGGGTTGTCTAAAGTCACTCGTCTACGCCGATAAACCCGAGACAATTGAACGCCTGAAAATTATCATTGAAAGAGTTATTAGCGAAATATTGCTGCATATGCTGCAAAGAGTTGTGTTGCAGATTGTACCATGGACGCGCCAGTCGTGACAGCCAGATCGCCCAGGTGATATTTCAACCAATATAATGTTTACCCAATTAAGCTCGATTAATTGATATTAAAAATGTTTTTCTTTGCTTAATTTTAATTAAAAGTTATGCAGCTTTAAAAAACACCCTTTCCACGTTTTCAATTCTTCATTTCATTCAATAAACAAAACATTTAAACTATAAGCATTTTCACTTCCTCATTATGCACTATTTCACAGCTCCTATCTGAGGTATTTTGGTGATATGGTGCTTTCGTTGATGCAATATTTTTCCCGGGAAGTTGGCCGAAAATACGTCGCCCTATCGGAAGAGGAAATAACTTTTACAGGCGCCGGCAATTGCCAGATTTTTTAGAAAATTATTTTTTCTTTTGAGTTCTCTAAAGTCTTGGAATCTAAGAGATCCCGACATCGGCCGCGAACCCTCGATCACGCCAACTGCAACGACCCATCAATGACACGGCACTGTCACAGACTATAAGTAACTCATCCGCGAGTCAGCGCCGTGGCGGACAACGATATCCGCCACCGGTCATACTCTACCCGATTCGTCATCATCTGGCAGCTAGCAATGCCTGTAGAATTCCACCGCCATTTAGCCGCTCCACGCTAAGACATTTAAATTAAATGGTTTCCCATTACATCCCATGAAGGGACCGGGGAGAACTTCTCACAACCACTGAGCTGTGCACTTTCCAGTTTTCACTCACTGATTGGGACCTACAGTTTTACACCGATTCCGAACGGTATTTTGAGAAGCTTTTTCATGGCTATAAACTCGATAGTGTCGCCGTCACTATGCGAGGTGACCGCCGCCGAAAGAAATTTGAAGGTGGTCAGAGCAGTGTTTGAACCCAAGATCTCATATACAAGAGCCGCGCACACTAACCATTGCACCACCGACGGCCACCGCTAAGACATTTACTGTCATATTAATTTTAACATGGAATATTAATACGTTTGAAATAAAATGTATCTACATACAGAATATAGCTAGCGTTGTACTCTTTCTCTCAAAAATAAATGGTATGTAACGAACCCCTGGCGACCACGGAGTAGACCCCAGCTTCAAATGGAAAACCTCTCGTTACAGTCTATGTTGTGATAGAAATACTCTTATCAGAAATAAGTCAAGTTACATAATATTCTTTATCACTCATACGCCACGAAGTAGAATGTCTTACTACACACTCTTTTTGCCACAAACTTTCACAACAAACTTCTCATTTGTTACGTTTCTTTTAATAACAAACTGTTCTTTTTAATTACCATATTATCTGTTCAATTGCATGTATGCTTCATTTTATGATATTAATATTGCGTATTCTTCATTCCACATACAAATTAATCCGTCCTTTTCTTGTTATCCTTTTGGCTCCTCAAAAAAGAGAAAGCTTAACTGAAGTTCCCTTAATAGCCCTTAGTATAATATCCTTTCCTCTACTTAAGCATTTTCATATTATTGTACCCTGACCAGTATTTACTGTTGGTTTTATTTCAACTTGACGCAGGTGTCCATTTTAATTAAAACGTTTTTGTACGTCTTAATGCAATTGGGCGGAGACAGGAGAGATGATACAAAATGAAAATGGATACTGTTTAAAAGAGAAACAATAAAATATATTTATAATTAGTTTATGAGTAATACATGAAAGGAAATGCTCTTTATGTGGGAATAAGTATTTTAAATTAATATGATTTAATTAAGTATATAAGTTAACTGGCGACTATAACGATAGTGAGAAAATTTAAACATACAGAAAGAAGAATGAAGTTCGGAAATTCTACCGTAAATCGAAAAGTCAAAACAACTGCAGCGGATCAGGGCCCACCTTAGGGTAATTCAGTCGCAGATGTGCAGAGTATGTAGGGAATATTCTCTGCTCTACTTGTCACTGGAGGAACGAATGTAGATGAGGATGTGAAGGAAAGAGAAGACGATGATGTTGATTGTATCCTCCCAATCATGCCTCCGCACAGAAATCTACCGTCTTGATAACAGCAAAACCGCAGATGTAGATGGACCACCGGCTAAGCAATTCAAGGCTGACGATCATTTAAAAAATTGTGACTTAAGTATACGTGCCAACTATTTTGCATTATATACAAGGACATTTGGAGCGAAATGTGCCATTCAAATTAATTTTATTTCACTCTGATAAATTCTTACTTTTAGACACAACAAATAACAAGCCCACCAGCAACAATACGGAATATACAAATAATATCACTTATACGCTATGATTGTGTTTTATATTAATATCAATTATCCGTTAGAAATACGGTCAAGGTTAGTAGCCTCTGTGGTTAAATATTCGTATTTACACTTTAAAACGTTATTTAGTTATTCAATTAAAAAAAACAATTTAAATAAGTTTCCCTTTACTTACTTACTTAGGTGGCGTGAAAAGATACAGAGAGGTCAAGGGCATTATAGAAAGAGAGTAACGTGTTCTCCACCCGGCTCGATCTTATGCTTTTCTCCTATAACTGTTGACCCTCTCCTATAATTGTTGACCCTAAGCGGTAATATTCCATCTGGTCTTTCCAGCGAAGTCTTGGTCGTCCTATTTTGAGATGTCCTATGACTATGTCTTCTAATACCTTTCACACTGGTTCATTCTGATCCATTATACTGACGGGGTCTACCCAGCGTAAACTCGCTATTTCGATACACATAACTACGTCGATGTCGGGATACAGATTATACACCTCGTGGTCTGTGCGTCGTCCATACACGCTATTTTCTATTATAGGACCATATATTTTTCGGAGCATTTTTCACTCGAAGACTCCCAGTGATGTTTCATCAGCATGCGATATGACCCAGGATTCTGCGTCATATTTAGGATTCCGCCAGTCGCTGCTAACTATTACTGGCAACTTTATTCAATCACCCTATTAAAATGATTTTATACCATTCCTCGACACTGTCGCTGTGCCACGCAAACAATTTAATACCGAGCAACTACAACAGACACCAGTAAATGGATAAAGTGCGTTAACAGCGTGACACATGTTGTCCAAAGCAACAATATCAATATCAATAGTTTTGCAAGTACTTTAAGCTGCAGTAAACGGAATACGTAAATGATAAGGGAATAAATCTCTAAGGGTAAAAAAATGTAATTAAAAATGATCCCTGAACAACTCGTTGGCTTGAAGCATACACAATATTGTTAAGGCCTGTTGTAAGGTCATATTTATGTTTGTGAAAAAGGATTTCAAGTTCTTACGTTTAGATAAAATATTTCTAACAAACAAATCCGAAGAAAATCCGAAAAATTCCATGAAAATCAAAATATCTGCACTACTTATACGTAGTATACAATTAATATTAATCATACGCTCTCTTAGCAATTTGAATAATATCAATTACACATCACGTGTGTCAGATATAATAAATCATGTGGATTTCTGTGAATTTTTAACGAAACACAAAAGAATCGAATTCCGGCGATGCAAAAGTGACTTGCCATCACTTTGACATAAGCCAGTTTGTATCCATGTAAGTTTGTTTCGTTCATTCTTTGTAAACAAGGACTTTTTGTTTACAAATGAATGACACAATATTTGTACATATAAATTATTATTTTTTGTAATTGTTTAAGCTCCAATTCGACAGCATTGTTACATGTACGCTACCAGAGAAATGCATTAGGAATTGTCTTGGGCAATTAGATACAGAGAATTTTTTTCGATTGGCAAACATGTATTCATTGCCAGTTTCGTTAACCGCCAAGTAGTACAACCGGGTAATATTACAAGCTTTAGACTAAATAAAATAAATGGTTTCCCATTACATCCCATGAAGGAACTGGGGAGAACTTGTCACAATCACTGAGCTGTGCGCTTTCCAGTTTTCACTCACTGATTGGGACCTACAGTTTTACACCGATTCCGAACGGTAATTTGAGAAGCTTTTTCATGGCTAGATACTCGATAGTGTCGCCGTCACTATGCGAGGTGACCGCCGCCGAAAGAAATTTTAAGGTGGTGAGAGCCGGGTTCGAACCCAGGATCTCATGTACAAGAGCCGCGCACACTACCATTGCACCACCGACGGCCACAAGCTTTTAACTGCACCACAAGCTTTAGACTGCACCCATCCAACTCAGACTGTACCGATCCAACTCATGGCCGCCAGTCTTAACTTGTCCAGCCGGTAGTCCATCAGCACCAGCGCCTTTGTTGTTCTTAAGATGGGAAATTATAGTTCAAACTTCGGTGTGGCTAGGGGGGAGAAATTACAGTTCTATCAATGTTACCAGGTTTTAATACAGAGACAGAATCAGAAAAGCTGAAATTTAAAATGACGAAGTTGGTGTAAGGTTCTATGAAAGCTATGGCCAATGTTTTAGTAAAAACTTTAACGATCCAGCTTTTTATGACATAAATGAGTTCACACAGGAGGAATATGCTCAATATGACATTAAAAAAGGAAAGCAGGATTAAAAAATTAAAGTTGCCAAATTTACTGTGGTGACTTTAAACATGAAGATGCGGTTATTTTATGGCGGTACCAGGAAAAAATTTCGCTTTATAAGCATTTCTTTTATATCCTCAAAGGATCTTATCCAAATGCCTCAATAGACTTCATGGTTTATAGAATACATGTTATAGAACGAAAAAAAACAATCTTGTAATATGTGGCATTTTATGAGGTAACAATGGAAAAACACATACTTGACCATAACATCCAACACTAATACCGCCACTACCATTGCCATAAAATTCTCACTCTTATAACTTTGTTTATCCACTTTGGGTAGAAAGGCCATGAACCGGAGAACATATTACCGCACATAGGTAGACGCTAACGACCATATACACATACTATATTTCCCTTGTGGAAATCCAGTGGCATTGAGGTCAAACTTCCACACTACTTGGGGCAATAGGGGAAATCCGTAATGTCCGTAAATTTCCCAATAAAAAAGTCTATAGTTTACGGTTAGTGTTGCTTTGTTTTTTTCTCTTCTGCCTTATACGGGGATATTTATAGATTATATTTAATGAAATTCTATAACTTAACAAGTTTATTTGTATGTTGTTGTTGAGGTTGTTGCTTAAGGACCAAAAGGAAGGCTGCTTAATGTACCATGTAAGGAAGAGAACATGTAAGGTAGGTGGTTCATTGTTATATGGTGTTGAAGTTCTTGGTGATTTCCATGTTTTTCTTGGACTTGATCATTGACATAAATGTGCAATTTTATAAGATTTATTGAAGTCCATAAATAAATTGTTGCTTTATTTTGTTCTTCTTAATTTTGCTTTGTATTTCAATAAAATTTATTGAATGCCAATAGATGTTCGACGGAGCTATTAAGTTTTGAGAACAACATAAACCTCGACTTAAGTTGCTATATGATACACAGTCATAAATCCCTGTGGCAGTACACGCAAAGAAAAACAAAAAACCTTTATTGCTCGGTTGCCGCAACAATACTTTGATTGATTTGTATTAATTTATTAATCGTAACCGTTCATTTAGTTCTCCCAAATAAACCGGTATATCGCAAAGGTGTATCATGTTGTTTCAAACTAGTTTAGGTTTGCATCAAACGCGTACAAAATTACATTTGCCTCAAATTTAAAAACGTTTGCGGTAACTGAAATTAGGTATTTTTCTAATGAGAGCACAGATTACGAAGAAAGTAAATTTCTCTCATTGTATCGACTGTATAAACAGTTTTATACACTCGTTTGGCATACACACTCACGCATACACATAACAGTGATCACACACACTAATGCTGCTATCTTGTCAATATATCTTGGATGAACAATTGACTCGTTGTAGTTTGCTGCGCTTTTAGATGTTGTTTGAATGCAAGGCGAGACAGACGTGTAAGTAGACAGTGAAAAAATAGACAAAAATTTCAACATTTTTGAAACAATTTTTATGGGTAAAACCAAACTCAACTCTTTCTTAGTTTAGAGTCTCCTGATCACCATGTGGATACTTCCAATACTTCTCTATGGCATCATAGTTTGGTGGAGGTCCCTCCAAAAGAAATATATTCTAATTTCCTTGATGAAAATTCAAAGATCAACACTGATTAGCGTTAGTGGAGCAATGGTCACGACATTAGGTACTGCACTTAGTGCTATCCTGAACATCTATACTCCTGTTATCATGGTCGAATCGGCAGCCGCTACATCTCTGGTGAGAATCAGAAATTGTGGCGCTTTAATATGGGGCATTCCGGACCCGCTGAATTACTACACCGGATCAACTCTATTCCCGTTAAAAACGAACTACTGTATCCCATACCTTCTATCAGCGACAAATCTAAGGACTTCTATTCCGAATAGGAATACCTGGGAAAAGTCAGTGGAAGGGGATACGAGTAGTATCAGATCAAAGTTGGACGAGCAAGTAGGTTATGGGGTCCATTCACCGGACCTAAATGTAAATATCTCCTTCAAGCCGCCTGATCACTGTAGTGTATTTCAGGCGGCAATTACCGCCATACTGGAGGATGCTGAACTACTGAAAAGTAGTGTGACAACCCTCCGGAAGATATGTATCTACACGGACAGCCAGGCTGCCATAAAATCCCTGGAAGCCATGATTGCTATGTCCCTGACGGTGAAAGAATGCCACTCATCACTTAGGGTGATGGCAGTGTATTTTGACATCTGGGTACTGGGACACAGCGACATGCCAGGCAATTGCGCAGCGGATGCGTTAGCTAGACATGGCACTACGGCACAGGTTCTTCCGGCAAAAGAAGATGTTAGTATGCCAATCTCTACCTGCCGTTTGCAGATCAGGCAGTGGGCCGATAATATGTTCAAGGACAAGTGGAGACTTACTTCAACTTGCAAACAAGCCAGGGTCCTCTGGCCACAGGTGGACAGGAAGAGGACTAGGCAACTACTTAACTTGCCGAGAGGCAAGTTATCCACAATGATAGGAACATTTACGGGACATTGTCTTGTAGGAAAACACGCCCTAAGATTGGGACATAGAAACTTCACTATCTGTAGATGCTGCATTGAAGAGGACGAGGAAACGACGAAACACCTTCTCTTGGATTGCCCTGCTGTGACAGGACTGAGAAGTAGGATATACGGAACACAGTTAGTTAGCACCGTGGCCCTACAGGATATTCCTGTAGCTCTTATAGACAAATTCATTGAAAGGGCAAATTGGCTAGTCAATAGTTGCTATATACGAAACTGCAGGTTTCACAATGGGCTTCTTTAGCCTAAGTGTGCTAGACAGCGTGCTGTCTTGCAGCATTTTCAACCAACCAACCAACCAAGTGAAAACGTTCTATGTGTGTTTATGCTAAAAATTGTCAGACGTTTGGATGTTCCAGTTTCTATCTGGCAACACTAGTATTGTCAGGACCCGAACTTAAAATGGCAAACTCGTAGCACGTGTGAAATCATGACGAAATAAAAAAACACATTTCGACAAATGTTTGTGTGTTTTATTTATAAAAGCAAATCTGCGGTCTTATTCAGTCACCCTATAGCTGATGGACTTCCTACAATATATAGGTGAACAATTTACACACTGTAAATTCAACAAGTAGTGGTCGTAAGTGAAAACGTTCTATGTTTATGATAAAAAGTGTCAAAGTTTTCAATGGAAGTTCCAGTTTTCATCTGGCAACAGTAGTACTGCCACGTTCAGAAATATAAATAGCAACCCTCTCTGGATCGGATATTTTCGTACTGGTAGCACTAATCAGTGAAACATTAATCCATATATGCCGAAACAGTGATCTATATAAGGAGATACAGCTTTGTGGATCCTTATAAGGAGCATTTCAGAAACTAATCATTCTAAATGATCACCCTATTAAATGTGATGCTGCTTTTCATCTGTTGGTGTTCTAGGTACTTACAGCTAAACGTGTTAAGTAGTTTGTGGAGCTTAATGACCTCTTCACATTTTTAAAGGATTTGGGGAAATTCCTTTGATATTTACCATAAAGTTCAGATTGGATACAAACAGTTTTGGAAACGCTTTAAACAAATTGTATGTGTTAATAATTAAATACAGTGAGATAAAATTGGGGTGAAATAGCTGGATTTTTTTGTGGAAAGCTAATGACCCTTTACAGTACATAGTTTTTACAGAATACACAAAGGCCTTCTCACCCTAGTATAGCAGCAGACATGCAACCCTGTCCGTACTTGGTTCCAATATCACTAGTAATTCTTCCACACTGTGACATCTACTACAAGAACCCATTCACATCTATTGCGTCTTGCCAATACTTTATAGGGTACTTAACAAATGCTATTGAACCCATTGATTTATGCTAAGAATTTACAAGATTTACAATCACTTCCGTTTCTATGCATCCGAATGGAATGAATGAAAGGATTTTTCTCTATTTGCAATATGCCAACACAAATCAATGTATGTGCATATGTATATGTTAAACATTTTCTACATATCCTTTGACTGTTGGCATTAAACCAAACTAAATAGTTGAAATTTATGCATATACATAAGTATATACTGGATATAATAATGCTTGAATTGTGAACATATTTGAAAATAAGTGTACATAACTTAGGAATGAGTACTTTTAGGTTTCAATGAGTCCTTCGAAGGATATAAGAAATATCTTTATAAAACAATACAAGTTTTTATCGTAAGGTCATCATAACAATGGAAGTACATACATGACTTCTGTTGCAGAAACTATGAATGTATGCAATATTGTATATAAACAGTATTTGAGTGTATGTGTCGTTATTTGTATATGGCATCGACTTGTGTTTTAGTAGTGGTCCTACAGATGCAAGTAGTAGCAGTCATATTTGTAATGATTTAGTATATAAAAGTGTTGTTGTATTGGTAATAGTTGTAACATTCGTAGTTGTCGTATAAGTAGCTGTATAATGGGTGTATTCGTACTTGTAGCTGCAGTTTAATAACGGTGAAACAGTTTTTGAATAAGACAGCTTTATATTATGAATATGTGTATTATAAAGGGATGATATTTTTATTTATTCGGCCTTTTCTAGTATTCAAGCTCAAGACCATCTATATCTCAATAAATAGAGATATAGGTTTACAAAAAAATATGCTTTGCAAATGCATCATCATCCTTGACTAATAGAATAGAAAAGTATGTGTATTATATTTCTACCTTTTTTGTTTTATAGCAGAGGTGAAGGTAGTGATAGGCCTCCTATGTCATAAATTGCCTATATGGTAGACAAAATGTTGCTGCATTTTTTACTAAGCTGGGAAAAGTTGATTTGAAATCAAGCAAGAATAAGACATCTGACTTGTCTACCATTATTCCTGCCATTCGAATGAGTGATATCAATTCGAATTTAATGATGCGTATGAGTAATATGAATAGCCGTTGCATATGCTGCCTAAAACTTAAGAATTATTAAATCTCCCCTGTTGGAAATTTCCTATAGACATTTTCAATGACTAAGAACTGACATGTCAGATTCACTGCTGACTTTCCTACCCGCTCCCATAAAAAAAAACGTCATGACACCTCCTGACATTTTCATAAATTTGTTCAAAAGTCAGCAGGAATTTTCCACGGTTTGTCAACAGTTGTGATCACCTTAAGGCATGTCAGTTACTCAAGACGTCTTTAAATATGGTGTTTCCGGTCATCTTGTACGTACTTATTTATTGGAATTTATGTATATGTACATATGTATGTAACTGTTCTCTTGCACAATATTAAATAAAATCTGAAAGATAAGATTACAAAAAGTGGGACATACATACATTATTATAATGCTCTGAAAATTAGCATATGGCAATGTCTTTCGTGACATACGTAACATTCGCAGAGTTTTTACAACATTCAAATTATTCTATCTCGTGAACTGTTGAACATAGAGCTATAATTTTTTTTTGGAAAAATTATTTAGCTTAAGCTTAATTAAAATCAGTGATTTAATTGAAAAAAAATTACTGAATTTTGGCTGTAAAAATGGTGTAATTTGTCGTGACTGACGTAACGCATTTTTTCACCAATAATTCAGGTCACTTTTCCAAATGGCATTTCTCTAAAAGTTTCAATGTGAAGTTTATTTTTTTTGTCCGGATATCTTCTTCTATGTCTATAGTTTAGAATACAATCAGTATAAATGCGTCAAAAAATTATGCTCAAAAGATGTTGAGGTTTGAGCGAAATAAGTTCCGTGACTGACGTAACGTGACTGACGTAACATTTTTGGTATTGAACAATTCTAATACGTTAAGATACATTCTGAAGCCGGTGTACATGTAATTGTATATCATTGTGTCTGATTTTTTGTTAGTTGGTATGAGTTCCGTATTTTAGGGTATGTTTGGGCGGATGATCACCATCATCACCATCCATCATCTTCGTACGCTATTGTAAATTTTACGAAAATGAGGAATTATAAAAAGACATTGCCATATTCTTCTAACAAATTTCAAACATTTTGATATAAATTCTGAAAACGTAAGACATATAGTTTATAACTACAAATTAATACAAAAAAACGATTTGAACTTTTTGAAAAATTTGAATATCCACACACATGACTCGCAGTTGACAAATGATGAAGATATCCTCAATCTACATTCAGCATTGGTCTCAATTAAACTCAGCCATGACAAAGTGTTGAAAAATCAATAGGACCGTCTTATATAGATTGTCATCCCCTTCACAATTTATGGCATGTAAATCAAAACTACTGATATGTCAAGAAGATGTCTTATATAAATTGTCATCACCTACAGACATAGCCCCAATGAAATACTACTGACAATGTCTTCAAGACAAAATTTCCAACTAGGTCTTACTAATCTGGATAAAATCATTTGAAATAAAACAGAAGAAAGATAACATCATCTTACTTACCTAGCATTATTCCTGCTGTGCGAATGAGTGATATTAATTTAAATTTAACGATACGTATGAGTAATATACAGTGGAATATGCTGTCTAAGGTCAGAAAAATTAAAAGAGTGGTAATACCATTATTCATGGCACATATATAGCCAATAGAAAATATTTCTTTGTCTATTTCAGGTAGGTTGTCTCAGAAAGCGCGAGAATCAGCACATTGAATCTTACTTATCTACCATTACTCCTGCTGTGCGAATGAGTGATATCAATTTCAATTCAATGATGCGTATGAGTAATATAAAATTAAAAAATGTTAAAACACCATTATTCATGGCACAAAAAATCGAATTAACAAGACAGTGTCGTTCTCCAAAGTCCGATCATAATATATAAAAATCATAACATATAGTATAACTAAATAGTTGGATGAAACACCGTCTCCCTGCCTACTTTAGCATTAAAATCTCCAAGTACAATCTTAAAGTTATGGTCATACGTTGTTTCTAAGCGTTCATAGAATATGTCTTTGGCATCATCATCTTTCTCTTCTGTCGGGACTTGCACACAAATTAGGGAAATGTACAACTATTTCGCTTTTATGCGAATTGTTTCTTTTCATAAGCGATGAACATGTTTTTGATAACTCATTTGAAAAAAGTGGACTTACACTTTCAAAAGATTCGAAATTTATGAAAATATTTTGAAGACTTCAAAAACTACAGTACGTTAAATATTGCATACTTCGCTGAAAGGGTTAAAAAATATCTTCGTTTACCCTCGATTGCTACGAATAATGCCGAATGTTGACGAACGAATGTTGACGAACGAAGGCAAATAGTTCTGTAGTATATATGTACGAAATATTTGTAAAATCATTAGTTCTGTGATTTTTGATGTAAAACATGTTAACTGTACGCATGATTGATATTTATTTCAATTCCATATTACGTATGATTAATATGCAATAAATCCTTCAAGTATCGGATAAAGTCCTGGATTTTTAAAACATTCATGATGACACAAATTAAATCTATGTAGAACTGTAGTTTAATATTCTACTTCTGCTACTTGCTGGACGTATGATTGAAATTCATATGAGCAACGTATGAGTAATACTTAGGTCAGCCTGAGCGATTATATTATATAAGAACATATACTTTCACTGAGGGTTACCAAATATTTAATGCAACATTAACGAGTAATTATTCTCAACGTTCAAAATCGATGTGAATCTCATAGTGACAATCAATAAACCAAAAAAAAAAAAAATTAAAAAGCAATTAACTTTTCAGGCGCTCTATTTTTCTCCTGGACTATAACGCTATCAAATAATTAATCATACAATTCTCCACCGTACAGAATCGTGGAAGAAGGAGCATAGCCCGCTTAGTTTTCAGAGGCTCTCGCGAATGTCCTGGCATGAAATAGCAATCTAAATTTAAAATTATTGCAAATAGTGTTTCATAAAATCAATGACTGTAATCACTGTGAATATATAGTATTAGATTATTTGAAAATTCCGGCTGCGTATGAGTAATTTGTTTTTAATTTAGGAAAAATTACTGCGAACAGTGCTAATGTACCCAATACAAAATCTGTTATACGAGGGCGGATCAATAAGTCCGTAACTTTTTGAATGAAACACAGTTTTTTTTTGCAAAAAAAAAAAATATTTTCCAACATAAACTCCTATTAGCTCAATACACTTATGGCCAGTTTCACAGTTGAAAAAAACTAGGATTTTTCACGGTCCATAAAGTAGGCATTTGTTTGGTCAATGATTTCATCGTTGGAACTAAATCTCTTTCTACCGAGCCATTTCTTTAGGTTTGGAAATAGGACATAGTCACTGGGGGCTAAATCCGGAGAATATAGCGGATGAGGTACCAATTCGTAGTCCAATTAAACAACTCCAAACAATCCTTTGAAGTTGCCACACGATTATGTTTAGGGTCAATTGTGAGCAAACGCGGCACCCATCTTGCGGACAGCTTTCTTAAACCCAACTGCTCATTCAAAATCGAAATCACACTTCCATATGAAATGCCTATGGCATCAACAATCTCACGCACTTTTACTCTTCGATCGGCCAACACAATGTCGTAAATTTTTTTGACTTTTTCGGATGTATTGACCTCAATAGGCCGTCCAGAACGTTCAGCGTCATTTATACTTGTGCGACCACAACGAAAGTCAGGAAACCACTTGTTTACCATTGAAATCGATGGTCCATAGTATTTATCAAGCTTTTCCGTGGTTTGATTGACGTTTTTTTTCGAAAAAAATAATGTTTAATGAGCTCGAGAAATTAACTTTTTTCCATTTTTAAAAAAAATTACGAGTTTGTATGTTTTTAACAGCTGTTAAACGCAAATTAAATGACGGAACTTGCTCAAAATTTGACATTATTGTATTAACAGGTGGTACTTGATGGGAGCAGTGTTGCGTTTCATGTATGTACGAGGGAAGTTCGAAAATTCACGGACTTATTGATCCGCCCTCGTATTTAACCCGACCAACTGGGTGCGATTAAAAACGGGGACACAGTGGGTCGAAAGAAGATTTTTTGGTTTTGGTTAGTTACTTAAAATAAGGCTTAATTCAATCGTTTTAATTTGTATATACATACATACTAATTGTTTTGTCATTTAAGATTCAAGACGGGACCAGACATCAAATTGCGTCACAATCTGGCAAAAAGTGGGACAATCCCTCAAAAAGCGAGGCAAGCCCGCCAAAAGTGGTGACGGTTGATCAGGTTAGTTATATTTATCTTTCTTGTGTACACGGTTAGCTGTACGTATAATTGATATTAATTTCATAAACACTCTGGAATAAGAAACTGCGCTTATTAACAGTACCAATTCATTTAGAGCATCATTTTCATAATTTGCTTATAAATTCTAAGCGGCCTTATGCCAAAACCTTGTTTTCTCTGCATGTATTAGTTGTGGTAGTTCGCTCTATTTGTTCCTGATACAGCAGAAATATTGGAAAAAATGCATAAATTCTGTGCGATAAGAAGAAATATTACAATGCAATTTTCATTATTTACCCTTTGGCATATTTCTTAAGCAAATACTACAACATCCGTTCCTACATATGCAAATAAATAAATACTTATAATGTTAAATATTAAACATTATAGACTAATGTTTGTATATAAATGGTTTTTGTAACTAAATAGGGGGATATAAACATATATTTGCAATTTGCTGTAAACCCATTGTTGCTGACTATAATTTAAAAACTAGGCAAGTAATATAAATAATAAAAGACAAGGAAGGAGAAGAACCTGAAGAAGTACTAATGATGATAAATTGTTAATTACTCTATTACTCTAAAGTATTAAATTTAACATTTGTGTTAGAAAAAAAGAGCGAGCTTATGCAGATATATAGTAACAGGTATTTTAGGGGACAGCTGTTATGCAAAGACATCTGCCACAATGGAAATATTTGGAAATAGTCTCTGGAAATTTAAACTCCATTCCTATCTATATGCGAACAATAAATCTAAATTTTGTTTAAAACATGTCAACTAAAATTTAAATATTTATAGTAAAGTAAATTCGTTTCCCTGTGCGTATGATTAGCATACACTATTCTTAGAACCTCTTGCGTATGAATGTTATAGTATTAAATATTGCACATTCGACTTCATCTGCAATACCTTTAGTAAACATATCAATTACCATCACCATTGCCTTCATCACCGCTATCAACATGGTCATTGCCACTTATTGAGTTTTTCCAAATATCTATATGCTCTCTTGTCTGCTTACTCAGCCATACAGTTACATATATTATATAAAATCCAATGCCCTGATTTTCCGATAGTTTAATTGGCTTTGGATATGACTATGTGAATGCCCAGGCAAATATGTGTGTCATCACAACTGCATAGTTCCGAGTTTTATGAATGAGTGTGAAACAACAAATATACTTGTGTATGGGTGTGTTATTATATGATTCCATAACTGTATCGGTTTAATCTATTTACTGTACTGTTTGGAGTTCAAAAGAACAACAAAATTTCATTTATTACTTGACATATTTTATTTATATTTGTTTTACTATGCTATTTGCCATAAAATATACTAATAGTTTGCAATAGTTCAACAATACTTGTACATGGTCATAGACACAGGGACTTGTGCAAACACATCCATAGATATTCCATATTTGGTTTAGTTTTATATTGAATCCATTACGCTATTTGCAGTATAAATGCTGTTGTTGATGGTATTAGTCAAAATGTCAGGAGTAGAGGAATGATTCGCAAATATATTGACACATATTTGATGTTATTTTTAATATAGGCTTTAAATGTATAAAATAGTTGATCAACTTATTTTAAATTATGTTGCTTTAATTATAAATTGTTGTAAACTCAGCGAGCAAATGTTGGTAAAATTTTGCATTTGATGAGCGGGGAAAATTAGAGGTTCTGAAGATATCATTGGAATTATTCGTACTATAAATGATGGCGAAAACTGTCCTCAGTTTGATAATAGACAACATGTTTTACTATTAAACGGCACTCTGCTATTAACATAACCTAATCGTAATGTATTACCGGTACGTATGATTTATATTAATATGAATTCCATGGTGCGTATGAGTAACCTGGCCAAAAATGCCGCTCATGGTGAATTATTCGTGCCATAAATGGTAGCGAACCTGTCCACAGCTAGATAATATAAAACATGTTGTATTGTTAAACTGTAATCTGTTATTAGCATAACCTAGCCGTAATCTATTACGATTTATATTAATATGAATTTCATGATGCGTATGAGTATGATTATTCCGCGTCTCCGTATCTCACCTCGCTTTAGATTTTAATCCCACTTTTTACAGAGCAGTTCCGCTTTACAACCTTTTTGTGTTTAGACCCAGCTTACTATAATTTAGCTTGCCTCTCACTGGAAAATGGCCAGCGGGACATCTGACTAGTTTTATCGTACATGGCGCACGACCATACTGAAACACCCCCTCCGAAGTGCGTCAGGGATATTGTAACGGAGGCAAAACGACGGAATTGTAGCGTCATTATAGGTGCTGATGCCAACGCGCACCACACAATGTGGGCGAGTACCGGCACCAATGATCGAGGTTAGTCACTTTTTAATTTCATTATAAGCGAAACCTTGACTATATGTAATAGATACGAGGAACCGACCTTCATATCTTCGGTTATGAGGGAAGTGCTAGACCCAACTTTACTTCTTGGCTACGACTATATAACTGTATCCGATTGGAGCGTACTTTCTGATCACTTATTTTCTTATCATAGATATCTTCAGTTCCACATAAATATCGAACCTCTGAAAAAGGAAGTTTTTAAAAATTATTGGAAAACGGACTGGAAAGCCTATCGTGGGCGCCTAAGGAAACTCTTAAGTAACCATCACAATATTCCGACTAATGTGTCGGAGCTGGAAGAACCAGTTGGCAAATTTACTGATGCGTGCAGTAACGCGCTGCCAAGGGAAACAAAAAACCTCAGTTGTGGAACGCTGAGCTTCAGGAACTAAGATCGTCCATTAGGAGGCTTTTTAACAAGGCCAAAAAGAGCGGCGACTAAAGGGATTGGGACATTTTCAAAATTAGTCTTAATATATATAGGTTCTATTGCTAAACTCTAATCTATATCTATTGCTATTGCTAAACTCTATTCTATTGCTAAACTCTAATATGTTATTAACATAACCCAGCCGTAATCTATCACCTGTACGTATGATTTACTTTAATATGAATTTCATGGTGCGTATAAGTAACGTGGCCAACCATCTCGCTTTGGCGAATTATTCGTACCATAACTGATGGCGAAAACTGTCCTTAGTTAGATAATATACAACATGTTCTATTGTTAAACTGTACTCTGTTATGTACATAACCTAGCCGTAAAGTATTACCTGTACGTATGATTTATATTAATATGAATTTCATGGAGCGTATGAGTATGATTATCTCACGTCTCCATGTCTCACTCCGCTTTAGGTTTTAATCCCGCGTTGTACAGAGAAGTTCCACTTTACAACCATTTTGTCTTTAGACCCAGCTTACTATAATTTACCTTGGAAGTTAAATTTTTTCCTGTACTACTTTCAAGAGTCATAAGCAGAATTTCAATTCACATTGTCAGACGATCGTTTCGAAATTTGTGAACTTCATCATCAGTGGCTCAGTCGTAGACTACTGACATCTGTTCACATGTCTCACTTACTGAAATAATTTGATAGGGTTTTTTCAATTTTTCTTCAAATTAATCTTATCGGTTGGCAACAGACTGCGATGAACATGGTGAACGGTTTCATCAAACTTGTGCACCTATTAAAGAACGCTATAAAGGGAAGGCAATTCATTATCTTATAGCTGACATATGCTGGATATTGTTTGATAACGTCATAGAATTACCAAGAGCTAAAAGAAAAATATAATAAATATATTCTTGCTTAAATACCCAAATTTATATTGATCGATTACACTGTGCAACACCAATTTTGGGGGTGGACGATTCCAGCGCCAAATGAACACACTAGGTGAGTATAGTCAAACCCCAAAAATGTAAACTGCTGTGTGGCTACACTTTTTTTATGGGCGTAGCAAGTTTGAATTTTGTTAGCCGATACTGTCCGAGATAAATTTAAAAACCGACTATAAATCTGTGGTCACAAACAATAACAGCCTAACTCGAGTTAGGACAAAATTGAAAAAAGAAATTTGAGAAGTCACCGTGCTCAAATAACCAACTCTTTTTTGTTAAGAAGTAAGTAAAAGTATTCGTTTCCTTGTTATCTGTAACAAAGTTATCACAAAAACTTCGACTCCTGATTTCCTGTAAAGATTTTAAACTTTAAACTGCTCTCCCTGAAAAATTTTAGAATCTACTTAGGCTGTTATTGTTTGTGACCACAGAAATATTGAATTGAGCGAATTCTTGTGATAAAATATCTTCAGTGAAATTTGACAAGGATTGTTTTCGTAGAATATTTAAGTACTCTATTTCAATGTTTAAAGGGTCCTTTTCGTCCTTTGTTCAAAAAGTACAAAAAATGTACACAAAAATTACCAGCTACGGATTCAGAATGTTTTACGAATTTATTCCTCATTAAACTTCACTATGGGTCGTCATAGAACAAAATTCTCTATCTTTATTTTCACACGTCCTTTTTGTACTTTTTTGAAACCAGGTCAAGAAAACTGCACCAAAATAACCGCCAAAATTTCCAAATGTTCTACTAATTTATTGTGGAATATATTTTACTAGAGGTTTTCCCAGACGAGAATTCTTCATCTTGAATTTGCATATGTAAATTTAAATTTTAAGGTTTCAATATTTAAATTTTTTAAAAAGGATATAAAGGACTTCTGAAAATGAAGATAGAGAATTTTGTTCTATGACGAACCATACTGAAGTTTAATGAGGAATAAATTCGTAAAACATTCTGAATCCGTAGCTGATCATTTTAGTGTAAATATTTGGTACTTTTTGGAAAAAGGACGAAAAGGACCCTTTAAACTTTGAAATAGAGCATTTAAATATTCCACGAAAATAATTCTTGTCAAATTTCCCTGAAGACATGACACCACAACAATTCGCTCAATTCAATATTTATATTCGATTTTTAAATGTATCTCGGACAGTATCGGATACGAAAATTCAAACTTGCCACGCCCATAAAAAAGTGTAGCCACACAGCGGTGTTTGTCTATACTCACCTAGTGTGTTGAGGAATAGTGTGCCCAGGAATCGTACACCCCTAAAGCAAAAATCTAAATTTTGTTGCATAGTGTTATTTATAGGTATTGATCTACAGCTTTGTTTTGTTCGCTGACCTAGAGTAAAATTTTACGTAGAAATTTTTTGCAGTATTGTGGTACATTTTTGCGCCAACTCGCTAACGTAGGTTTTCGATAAACCATTGCCCAGGACATACTGCATGGAAGTAGTGAGATGCTTGCATTGCCCAATGAAGGAATCATTTCTGGCCACTCCCAACTGAACGGCAATCAGAAACTTTCCACCTCCAAGGACAGTCCCATGTCCTGCAGTCTTTGCGGTTTTCTGAAATCTCGGGTTTATGTGAATAAACCAGAAACAATTCCTGAGGTCAAATCCCAGATCCAGCGCATCATTGGTGCGATACAGCCACATCTCTGTGAAATGTTATGGAAAATTTCATGAAAAGATTAATGGCCTGTCATCAGAGCCGTGGGTGTCATTTGATGGATATTTTACTTCATATTTAATCGGAACATGTCTTCTTAATAATCCAATAAAAATATCACGAGTATCGCAAAAAATATGTATTTTTAATGTTAAAATTATAAAGTGCATTCTTACTGACACATCCTTTGTACTTTGTAGGGACGTAAATACTGTTACTTATATTTTGGGCTATAATAGGAAAACTAATGAACGTTGTTGGACCAAGTTTGTTTTATATATTTATTGATAAATATTGTATACAAAGAGCTAAGTTTCATGCAAAATGTTCGCCCTTGGCTTTCACGCACGCCATAAGTCGCATTGGACAATCATTAATAGTTGTACGCACCTCATCCATGGGAAAATTGGCTTCTTCATGAACCAAAGCTGTCTTAAGAGAATCAATGTTCGGGTATCTATTGTGGCAGACCATGTCCTCAAACACGGTCCACAATTTTTTAACCAGAGGGATTAGATTAGGGCTACCAGAAGGTCATTCTTCAGAGCATATAAAATCTGGCAAATTGTTTCGAAGCCAGGTTTGTGTCTTTTTAGCCATATGAGCTGGTGCTGAATCTTCCTGGACAGTTCACGGCTGGTTTTGGAACAGGCAATAGTTAAGTGGCTTCACAACTGTTTACAAAATGGTTTCTTGGTATACTTTGGCCAATGTTTTGAAATGCAAGTCAGTTACCATATCATAAGCGACACTTCTCCTAACCATGACTGCAGCTGGATGATGACCCTTTTCGACCCGTGGGATGAGCTCAGATGCTTCTTTAGATGATCGAGCGTAAACCTTATCATTTTGGGTGTTAAATTTTTCCTGTACGGTAAAAACTTTTCATCCGTAAACAAGGTTTTTCTATGCAAGTTATCAGAATAATTCACCAAAAGACGTTTGGATTTTTCTGTCCTATTTTTTTTAAATTGCAATCAACAAATGTCCAGTACGCCGATTGAAAGCTCCAAGTCCCAAGTCTTTTTTTTAATAATTCGACTCATGAATGCGTTGAATTGTTGCTTTGACGACTTGGATGAGTTGCTGTGTCCGAACGGTACGTGGACTTTTTGTAAAACTCTAGTCTCCTCGAACAATTGTATGCACCTGTAGACGAACATGAGACTAATGCCGAGCGGGCGGAGCGTTTGGAAAATATCGTCTTTTTTCTTTCCACATTTAAAAAGCGCTATAACACTTCATGGTGAAAGTTGACACAATTTCCAAATTCCCGTAACTGCTCTATGGAGGTTAACTTTCTAAAACCATATGATAATAAAAGAGTATGTTGAATTTTACTATTCTAATGGGTATTTGCTATCTTCAATAGTTATGTCCCTACTAAGTCTTGAACGGTATTCCGTTATTCATCTGAAAATTAAACTAACGTGCAATATCTTATCAGGAAAATTATTTAATATTTTTAACCATTAGTAATGCGAGAAATAATCTCTATTTATTATAAACTTCAGCTGTACGTATGATTGATATTATTTAAAATACCTCAAAGCGTATGAGTAATATGTAATTCTTACTAAGAAAATAGGGAGAAACGCATTATTAGCACAACATGTATCAAATGTACAGATTTAAATTCAAAGAGATTGTTAGTTTTACATGTTACATATTTCACTGACGTTTATCGTTACGTTTTCTGACTCTACATTTTAGTAGTTATTACTGACGTAACCAGAATCGCATTGTACACGTAATATGTATGAAATATGACGGGATTTTCAATAAGAGCGCAACAAAAGTTTTTTTTATAAATAAAACAAACCCGGTTTTAGATACCAATGAAATTCTTTATTCCTGTGAAAGTACGTTCGATGCCATTATGTATGGAACCCGATTTCTTTTGCATGGTTACCACGGGCACGCTTGAAGAAATCCAGACGCTGAAACCAATTTTCGACGGTTTTCAAGCATAAATCGGCCGGTACTGTTGCAATTTCACGTTCGATATTCTTACGAAGTTCATCAATCGTCGCTGGCTTGTTGGCATAGACCATAGACTTGACGTAGCCCCACAGGAAATAATCTAACGGCGTCAAATCGACCGATCGAGACGGCCAATCGACTGGGCCATTTCGTGAGATAACACGTTCACCAAACATGGTTTCCAATAAATTGATTGTGGCATTCGCGGTGTGGCTTGTGACGATGTCCTGTTGGAACCACATGTCCTCCAAGTCCATATTATCCAATTGGGGTCAAAAATATTCGGTTATCATTGAACGGTAGCGATTCGCATTCACAGTAATGTGCCGGTCTTAATCATAATGGAAGAAGTACGGCCCAATGACGCCGCCGGCCCATAAACCGCACCAAACCGTAATTTTTTCGGGATGCAATGATGACTCATGGATTACGTGTGGATAGCTGTCTGACCAATAACGCATATTTTGCTTATTGACGAAGCCATTCAGCCAGAAATGAGCCTCATCGCTGATTGTTGAGGCCTCTTAAAGTTGAGGCCACTGACTCCAAATTTCGGTAGTAAATTTTAATAATTTTGACTCGTTGTTGGCTCGTATATCTTTCCATGATGAAATGGCAAACCTTACGGAAGAGAAATGTGAAAAGAGCGGGGGAAAATATGATGTCGTTTGCTGTCCCTATCGATTTACTTTTGTAGTGTCTCTGTTGAAAAACCCTTTACTGACTGAAATAGACAAAACATCGTTGGTTCTACACGTTAGATATTTCACTGAGATTTTTCCTTGAGTATCCTTATTCCATATGTTTAGCAGTAATATTGTTTGTCTGTATTTAACACACATTTGCCATCCATGGTTGTTAATTCATTTACTATCATTATTGAAAAATCTACACTGCAAAAGGGAAAATTAAACGAAATTTTGTACTATTATTTTTAACTCCATTTATTTAGGCAATTTTTTGCACAAATTATGAAAACTGTAACAAAAACACATTTGAATATTTTGTCTGTTTAATTAATTCTATAACACAATAGCGCGCACAGACACAGACAATCATAAAAGCGGTACATGGATATTACCCAGCGTCGGAAATCAGGAGCTGGAAGGCCTGAAATCATGACCCAGAAGGTGTTCTATAGAACACGGCAGGCCTTCCCTACACGTTACTTCCTCCTTTCTTTTTAACATTGCGTGAGATTGGGACGCAAGGCCTTTCATTCCTCTATACTAGAAAGCCTTATGAAAGCCTGCAAAAGAGTAGTTTTAGAAGGACTTAAGTACAAATAAAAAAAAAATATATATGCAAATTAGTTGCATATTTCAGATTTATATTTTAACCAATTGTAATTCTTATAACTTATATTTTTTAAATTCTGCAACCACAGGAATCGAACACACGACCTTATAACTTATAGTCTGATGCTTTATCTACTGGGCTATCGGATGTTATGATTTTGCAAGGACGAATTGCGAACCTGTGGAAAGACAGGTTCTCACGAACAACAGCGTCTTCTGGCATTCTTTTGTAAGGCCTGTGGAAGCCTTATAAAATCATGCATTTCCCAAGCTTTATTAAAGTAGGCATTACCAAAGGAGGATAACGCATGCCTTACTCGTGGAAGGCATCGCAAATTCCGCCGCTGGGTATGTAACAATTCCAATTTACATATATATATACATATATTTATGCATATATTTATTGAATTTTTTCTTCTTGCTGTTTAAAAAAAATTGTTTTAATTTAATTGTTTTGACATTAAATGGATACAATTGGAAAATAGAATTGTCATACATACACATCTGGAAAACCACAATTTAATTGTTTAATTAACTAGAAAATTGGCAATTATATTTGTTTTAGAGGTATTTAATGCTAAATACCTCATAGCAAAAGTTGTCAAAAAATGTGGATTAGCAATTTGTTTTTCATAATCCTGTAAACGAATAAAAGTGGATATAATTGTAAAGTGGATTAGAAGAGATATAATAATGTAAAATCTAATATAGAACAAACTTCAAAAGAATGTATCAGAATGCCTCATATGTTGCAGGTTATTGGAAAGTAAATCATCATGGCCATCGGCATGTGTCCACTGATATGGGACGGACCGTGGAGGTGAAAAGTTTCTGATACCCACTGATTTGGGAGTGACCAAAAATGACGCAATTCCAGCAGCTCACTGCTTCCTCCAAGTATGTCCCGAGCAATGACTTTATAGAAAGCTTATTTTAGCTAGCTAGAGTGATAATGTGAGACGAATCAGCAGCCTGATTGGTTATATGATCACCGCTACGTCTCAGGTTAAATAGTTGGCCCTTGAAGCTCTTCGAACTAGAGCACATATTCGTTTGTTCTTTGAAGGCGGATGAGCCAAAGCTGCTAGCTAAAGGCGACTCAAAGCTAAATAACCAAAACTCCACTTTCGGCATACTGCCTTCTGGTCAGCGTCTGATCCATAATGGCCGGCCGAAACATAATCATCCTGGCAGTAGGCAAAATGCAAAATCACCGTGGGCTGGGCTTGCCCACTACACCCCATGAAGGGATTGGGGAGACCTTCAAACAACGACTGAGCTGTGCGCGTTCTACTTTTCCACCCACTGATTGGGACCTACAGTTTTACACCGGTTCCGAACGGCATTTTGAGAAGCTTTTTCATGGCTAAATACTCGATAGTGTCGCCATCACTAAGCGACGTGTCCATCGTGGAAAGAAGTGTAAGGTGCTCATAGCAGGGATCGTACCCACGTTGTCATGCACAAGAGCCACGCACAGTTGCCATTGCACCACCACTTGCCTACAGCCTCCATTATATTGACAATGAAGATTCATGGAAATGATGAACATCAAACCCACCTAATTGTTGAGTACCCGCAAATGTTATAAGGTCCAAGATTTATGGATATGCTCTTGGAACATTAGACCACTGTACACATCCGGTGCCACTATCCAACTGGCAGATGTCCTCGAAAATAATAAGTGCTATACACGAGGTGTCATGGAGGACGACGTGGCTGTACAAGGAAAACTAACTGTGGCAAATACTACAGCTGCCATGAGAAAAATCATGAATTGGGTTTCGGATTTGTAGGTGGCAAAAGACGGCCAAGGTCTCAAGGATCAACCACGAGAATGAACCTATTGCCACAATCCACATAAAATAGGAATACTTTAGAATATCGCTAATTTATATACACGACCCGACAGAAGAAAAAGGCGATGCCAGCAAGGACATTTTTTATAAGCGTCTAGAGGCAGCATACGGCTACTGCCCTGGCCATGACATTAAAATTGTTCTAGGTGGTGTTACTGCTAAAGTCGGCAGGGAAATGTTAATAACCCTCGGTAAATTCAGTCTACAAGCTATCAGTTCTAATAGTGGACTGATATTGTAAGGATATGCCACGGCGAACAACATGGTGGTGAGTAGTAAAAGATTCCAACTTAAAGACATCCACAAAACTACTGGATATCCCTTGATGAACAATCGAGAAACCGGGTTAATCACCTAGTAATTCATGAAACGCACTCTACTAGTGCAACGAATGTACGTGTGATTGGAGGAGCTAAAATCGATTCGGAATACTACCTGGTTGCAGCATAGGATCGCACAAGTTTAACAGAGCGAAATTTGAACGGAACCAATCATACGGAAAGCCGGACACCGGAAAGCTGCTACTACCTGACATAGCCACCCTAAGCAGGGAAGCGCACTCAGCTACTGATGCAGAACACACCCCTCCTCGTGATCCTGAAGCGCAGTGGAAACCTATTTCCAACTCTACAAAAACTGGCGCAACAACCGTGATTGGTTATGAAAAAAGCTTAAAGACGAACCAGTACGAAGAAGAGTACTATCTACAGGTGCATTAGCTACTGGCGCAGAACGCACCCCTTCCTCATGATCCTGAAGGGAACCACATTTTCGACTATATAAAAACTGGCGCATCAACCGTACTTATTTATGAAAAACCGCTTACAGACAAACCATGGTAAGATCAAGAGAAGTGATAAAAAGAACGCTGCACGTATGGTAATGCTTCAGTCAGCTAAAACGCGATTCGCAAGATTCGCGGTATAAGGAGAAGAGGAGAAGAGGAGACAGGAAATTGTTGAAACCGGGTGGCGAAAGCGTGAGAGTGAGAAAATAGAATTTTATAGAAGTAAAGAATTAGGACGTTAATTCTACAGAAAAGTACAAGCTCAAACCAACGGATATGGATCAAAGACCCGCCGTGTACGGCAACCTTGTCATAGATGTGCATAGTACTCATATATATTGGAGATATGGATAAATCACTTCTCTGCTTTTCTTGTCCCAAGCAGACTTAAATAGAGATGAGGGTATTGAGAAAATACAGAACGATGGCGTCGTGTGCCAATCCCATTCAAAGGACATTTTGTACTACAATTTCCTCAATTAAGAACAGCAAAGCCACTGGTGCACATATATTACCGGCTGTGCTGTTTTAGGCTGCTGACTGTGAGTTGGAAATGTGCAAGCATCAGTTCATATGCAAAATCTGTCTAGTCGAATGCATGCCCAACGATTGGACCTTAGTATACTACGTGGCGGATCAATAAGACCGTGACTTTTCGAACTTCCCTCGTAGTTGTTTGGAATGCAACACTGCTCCCATCAAGTACCACCTCTTAGTAGACTACTGTTAAATTTTGAGAAAGTTCAGTCATTTACTTTGCGTTTAACAGCTGTTCAAAATATATCCTGGTGCATTTTTTTTTAAAATGCAAAAAGGTGAATTTCGAGTGCTCATTAAACATTATTTTTTGCGGAAAAAACCGTCAATCAAACCAAGGAAAAGCGTGATAAAAACTATGGGGATTCTGCACCATCGATTTCAATGGAAAAAAGTGGTTTACTGACTTTCGTTGTGATCGCACAAGTACAAATGACGCTGAACGTTCTGGACGGCCAGTTGAGATCAATACACCCGAAAATGTCGAAAAAAATTACAATTTGGTGTTGGCCGATCGAAGAGTAAAAGTGCCTGAGATTGTTGATGCCATAGGCATTTCATATGTCAGTGTGGTTTCGATTATAAATCATCAGTTGGGTTTAAGAAAGCTGTCTGCAAGATGGGTGCCGCGTTTGCTTTCAATTGACCATAAACGTAATCGTGTGTCAACTTCAAAGGATTGTTTGGAGTTCCTTGAATTGGGCTACGAATTGGTATATCATCCGCCATATTCTCCGGAATTAGACCCCAGTGACTATGTCCTATTTCCAAATCTAAAGAAATGGCTCGGTGGAAAGAGATTTAGCTCCAACGATAAAATTATTGACCAAACAAATGCCTATTTTATGGACTTGGAAAAATCCTATTTGTTGGAAAAGATAAACAAATTGGAGAAACGTTGGACTGAGTGTATTGAGATAAAAGCAGATTATTTTAAAAAATACTTTTTCAAAAAGTCACGGACGTATTGATCCGCCCTCGTATGTACTGTTTTTATAAACAGCAACCCGAGTACATGAACCAACTATCGTGGAGTAAGCCTTTTATCCAACAAGTACAACGTCCTCTCGAGCATAATATGTTGCAGACTTGATCAAACCCTACTACGACAAATTCTGGAGAAACCCCACGAAAAACTAATCGGCAGCAACCAAGTCTTTCCAGATTATGAGGTTGCCTTCGATAACCCTATACAGGGAAACAGTATCAAGCAATGTCGGGGTTTGGTATTCCTGTTAAGCTGACACGGCTTTGTAGAATGACACAGTCCGACAGGAAATCCTCAGTAATGATTGGTAATGATCTCATCGAACCATTTAGTACGAGGTGAGGCCTCAGTCAGGTTAACACCCTTACATGTGATCTCTTCAACATTTTACTTGAGATCATCGTTAGAAAAGCTTTAATCAACATAAAAGAAGTCATCAGCAGCAAAGTAATTTGCTGCCCGCGCATGCTGATAATTTAGACATCATTGGACAAAACCTGCGAGAAGTTACTGCAGTATTTTCGAGAATTGAGAAGCAATCAGCGAAAGTGGGTGCGAAAGTAATCGAGGACAACGCAAGATTAGTGGTTTCGACGAGCACAACATCCACCTGTTTGGAGGAATCGGTGAACGTGTATAATCATTTTAATTCGAGGTCGTGTACGAATTGATTTACCTTGGACCTGTCGTAAACAGATCCATTAGCCGTTTCGGGCTAATCATAAAGTTTAGAGATTATAGCCTCTCTTGAGGAGCGAATATTCAACTAAAGTATTTCAGGCTCTGATACAACTCTTCTTGCTTTCTGGCGCAGAATCCTGGATGATATCCCATGCCGATGATATATCACTGAGAGTTGTCGAAGGAAAAATGCACCCAAAAATATATGGTCCTCTAATAGAAAACGGCGAGTATCGACGACGGTGGAACCACGAGCTGTTTAATCTCTATCAAACTAGCGGGGTTCAGCTGCCTACGCCATGCCAGAAGAATGGATGAGTATGAACCAGGGCGAAAGGTATTCGAGGACGTACTCGAAGCAGGTTGAAAAATAGGACGATCAAGAGTTCGCTGGAAAGACCAGGTGGGAGATTGTCTGTGAGAGTTTGATGTTACAAATTTAAAGAGAAAAGCTGAAGATCGAGCGGGTTGAAAAACATGTTATCCTCATAATCTTAGGCCTTTGAGCACTCCGGTTTATTTGAGGTCACCTGCGTAAGTAAAAAAGCCTAGAAAAGCTATGACCAAGCGTGTATAATATGCCAATCAATATCAAATCGAGATCTATTTCTTGTATAGAAAGCTCCCATGAGTTGGCCCGATATACAAAAACGCATTATAAACCAACAGCAAACCGTGATCTAGTGTCCGATTCACAAAAAAGCATTATAACCAATTATGTGGACTTTGTATTCCTGCAAAACCAATACTCTTTTGTAGAATTTTGAATTTTCAGTGAAGTTTGGCAGAAATTTTACTAACACAGTTATTACTACTACCTGTTTAGATAAGGAGGCAACCAGTTGGGTGATCTCTTCAACATGCTACTGAAGATACAAAAGAGAAGTATAAGGTAAACATGAAAAACTGCACCAGCCTAAAATATTATTTCTATATTGTTCGCTGGTATAGATACTTTAGTGGTTGATATCTTTGGGACAATTGTCGAAGGAACTGAAAGTGTTCAGTGCAAAATTGAGGCGACAAGGAGCAGATATTAATTTATTGAACTTTTTTGCAACAATGACTTTGCTGTAGTCAATAGGTTTTGTTAAATCGTCTTAATGTTTAGCGAGGTTTAATTTAAACATGCAAGCAAACACTTTTGCTGCCTATCGCTATGCAATACGTTGCACTTCCTATGTATCCTAAAACTATGCAACACTTTTCCTCTACACAACATTTTAGTTATGATTTAAACCATTTCTGTGCAATTATAACCGTAGGCTTAAATGTTTTGGGTTTGAATCTTTGCAACTCATTATACAGAACTAAATCAAACACTCTTTAGAAAATCAACTTGCGCTTATATCTGACTGACATTCAGATAGCTGCCTGCATGCGTATGCATGCAAATGACATTACCTTTAAAATCCAAACATATTTAATATCCGCTAAAATTCTCCATAGTCAACGTAAATGTTTACACATGTATGTTAATGTGAATTAGGGTGTATGATTTTTTTAGTAGGTCTAAAAATGATATTGCAATAAAGGTATAAACTTTACGAGTATTGGCTTAACAAATCTGAGGGCATTCAGTTTATGGACAGCCTAATGGGGTTTAGTAAACTTATTACCCGAGGGTGGTTTGTGCATTGGTGTGCGTTATGTCAAAGTAATTCTAAACAAACAGCTTTTATCCAGACGCACATGTATACCATAGATGTGTAAATAGGAGCGTGTACACACACACACATCCTTGGGTATTAGGCTTCACGCATGGAACTCGAAAATAAACAAGAGCTTATGCCAGCCATATCATTTTGCTTTTAGGGACTACACATGTGGTTACCACATATGGGTGAAAGGCTACAACATGGAGAAGTTCCATTACAAATTTAAATTTGAAAGCGATGTGAATGACAACTATTCTGAGGCCAAAGATGAACTGATGATACAGATGTTCATGTTGATGGCAACGCCGTCGAGTCGCTGATTGTTGATGGTGATGGAATACTAAAGAGGATCTGTTCCATGTAACTGCAGTAAAATGAAAACTAAAACACAACCATAATAATGGGTGGCTCGTGATGAAAAGTGGTGTAAGCAAATAATAATTATGCTTGGCATAGTGGAATAGTTAAAAGCTCAACGCTTTCAGTTTTCCATTGCAAAGGATAATGCGCCAACGGGATCATTGTGGGTATAAGCTAAGAATTAATTGTGTAGAATATAATTTGTTTACTTTTCTCGCACTTATTTACCCATTGTGCGGGAAATGAAAGCCATAGGGTTGTGTTATTAGCTAAGTCAATGGAATTTTGCTTGCTAATTATATTTGATTTAATACATGAGTGCTGTTATTATAGTTTTTTCCGTAGCTCGTTTTCTTGATAATTGTAAGAGATGTGATTACAAATTATGTCTAACTCATCGAAAATGTAATTTGTGGAGCAATAACTAAAGAACGTAAAACATGTAGCATACTTTGAGGAGATAGTTACAAGTTGAAATCTATAGCAGGTAGTTATGCTGAAAAATTTGCAAAATGTTAAAAAATAGTTCATCTGGCTAATTAGCACATTTGCCTAATTGGTTTAAAATTTGTATGGCTCGCAAAATTCCCACAATTACTTTAATTAATAAAGAATCAAAATTGATTGCATAATTTGAGGGTTTATGGTTTATGGCTTAGCTAAAATTTCATTTACTGTTACCACAAGGAAATTGCGACTTATGTGTAATTTCCGTTTTTTCTAGCAGGCCACTGTTGGGAGATATTTTCAATGTGAGGTAAGCCAAAAAAGCTTCTCGGCTACAAAATCGTTGATGAAAACTTTCTGCGTCAACATGCTTCTTGGTTTGAAAAAGGGAATATATGATATCTAGGATCGGCACTGAACTAATCTTTGTCTTAATTTTAAAATAACCACAGTCAATACATATAAGTGCTAAAATCATCAGCTGAAAGTAGTGTCTATTAGATGCAGTATGGAGTGCGTCAAAATGCTTCTTGGTTTGAAAAAAGGGAATATATGATATCTAGGATCGGCACTGAACTAATCTTTCGCTTAATATATAAGTGCTAAAATCATCAGCTGAAAGTTGTGTCTATTAGATGCAGTATGGAGAACTTAGTTCGTTTCGTTACTTTTTTAGATACTACTACACATGAGTAGAAATATTGAACTAAACTGGAGTATGTATTTGACTCAAATTCAGAAAGAAAACTTTCTGGGTGTACTTACTATAAACCCAGTATACATCTGTATGGGCTATAGGGTTACTGAGTACAAAACCTTTCATCCAAGGCAGATGTTAAGGATTGAGTCTCATACGAGGATCATATAATTATGCACACCCTGATCGGCCTGACCTCAATGCAACATTTGATGTCATGAGTTTCATTTGACGAAAAAATTAGGAGAGATAAAAGGGAAGGAGGACATATTGTATTGCCAAATGTTCAATGCTTCAACGTACTGGTGATAGTGACACTGGCGAAGACTCTCTTCTGGTGTCGGACGGCGAACAGCATGTGACGGTGGTGGAGAAAGGTCAACAAATGTTGACCTTTAATCTGATCAACCTACACCATAGTAAAGTTACAGCTCCAGGTTTAAGACTACGCCTCAGCAAAAGGCATGTTGAACATGGTCCTAATCCAAGAGTACTGAGTTCCTAAGGGAAGATTTTATAGATTGAGGATGAATGGATACTGGATAATAGCCACTCCCGGCGTAGGCGATCCCAGAACTTGCATTGAGACCATAAACAATTTGAATATATTCCTGTTAACGGCATTTAGCGGCCGAGACAACGCTGCGGTTAGTCTGGATGAAATAATATCCAATATTTAGTTGGTTGCATCGTACATGCTTACTTACTTACTTATCCGATATCGAACAACTCCGTGGGTCAGAGGCCTTACGAAACGAAGATAACATATTTCGCCAGCCTGTTCGATATTTTGTCTTATCTCTCGAGTTGGTAATACCAAGGGTATACGCATGGATTCATCAACCTGATCCCTCCAGCGGAGTCTTGGTCTTCTTACTTCTCGTCTTCCTTCGAGTTCGGTTACGAAAAGCCTTCATGCTGGTTCGTCCTTATGCAATCTACTAACCTCCAGCGCAATCGCGTTATTTTGATCCGCTTACTTACTTACTTATCCGGTCTCGGACAACCCCGGGGGGTCAGGGACCTTACAAAACGAAGATATCATATTTCGCCAACCAGTTCGATCTTTTGCCTTATCTCTCCAGTTGGCATTACCAAGTGTACCCCTGGATTAGTCAACCTGATTTCTCCAGCGGAGTCTTGATCTTCCTATTTTTTGTCTTCCTTCGAGTTTGGTTTCGAAAAACCTTTGTACTGGTTCGTCATTATGCATTCTACTAACCTCCAGCGCAATCGCGTTATTTTGATCCGCTTAACTATGTCGATATCAGGATATAGCTCATCCAGATCATGGTACAAGCGACGGCGATTCTCGCCGTTGTACACAATAGGGCCATTCGTTTTTCGTAGTATTTTTCTCTCGAATACTCCTAGAGATATTTCGTCTGCTTCCAATAAGACACAGGGTTCTACGCCATAAACTAAGACAGGTTGTATGAGAGTCTGGTCTTTGTTACTCAAGAGATCTTCCTAGCCCAAAATGCTTGCTTAGCCCAAAATAACATCTATTCGCAAGCACAATTATCCGCTTGATCTCAAGGCTGACGTTATTGTTTTTGTTTATGGCAGATAAGAGGTATATAAATTCGTCCACCTCCTCCAAATTAAAAGATAAAATTAAGATCGGGCATTGGTCTAATCGCGTGGAGGCCCTGTTCGTTGAAATCATTAATTTTGACTTGTCTTCATTTACTATCAGACCCACTTTTGCTGACTCCTTCCCAATTGTGCGCCCAATTATATCTATATCATCAGCATATGGGAGCGGCATAAGACTTTTGCTGCTGATGGGTTTTTTTTCATGTTGACTGCAGCTTTTCTCATAATGATCTGCATTAAGATGATAAAGAGATCGCACGATAGGGTGTCACTTTGTCTGAGGCCTCGCTTAGTTTCGAAAGGTTCGGTAAGATCATTACCAACTTTCACTGCGGATTTGGTGTTCATCAGGATCATCCTGCAAAGGCAAATGAGTTTTCCAGGAATACCAAGCTCAGACATTGCTGCGTAGAGTTTCTCTCATATCGGGCTATCGAAGGACGCCTCATAATCGAGAAATAGATGATAGGCGGCGATTTGTTTTTCGTGGGTCTTCTCCAGCATTTGGCGTCGCGTGAAATTCTGGTCAACTGTCGATTTTCCAGGCATAAAGCCACTCGGATATGGTCCAATCAGGTCAGTGATATTTGATTTTAGTCTTTCGCATACTATACTTGATGGAACCTTATATTCTATGGATAAAAGACTTGTTATAGGGTAGTTGGAACAGAGACTCCAGTTACCTTTTGAAAATATAGGGCATAGTACACTGAGACTCCAATCTCCGGGCAAGTATTCACCTAAACAAACTTTGCTAATGACCTGACGCATGCACCTTATCAGCTCATTTCCTTATCAGCTTATCAGCTCATTTCCGCCAGCCTGAAACAACTCCGCCGGCAATCCATCCAGCCGTAGGAGCCAGTTTTGTTCTTCTAAAGTCGGGCAGTAGCTGTTCTGACCTCGTGTTGGTTAGAAACGGGGCAATCGATTGTCTCATCATAATTGGGTATCTTAGGTAACAGTAGCGAGGAGAAATTATCTCTTTATATTCCCAACATCCTCTGCATATCTATTGTGAGATTTCTGTCATTATCTTTTCAGAAGGGGAGCACAGAAGAATGATCCGTATTTAGTTCCATTTTTGACTTTTTGGTAAAATTTTCGGGTTTCGTTCTTCCTTCTGTACGTCTCAATTTTCTCACTCTCGGGCTTTCTCCACTTACGTTTCTTACGCCTAAAGAAACGGTTTACCTTCTTTCTTTTTCCTTATACCGCTTAGTGAAAGTTCGGTCTGCAATTGACTGAAGCAATGCCATACGTGCAGAGTCATTTTCATAATTTGCAGTGCGACACTCTTCATAGTACCATGGTTTGCTGCGAAGCGGTTTTTCAAACCCAAGTACGGTTGTTGTGGTCGTTTTTACAGAGACTGAAATGGGTTTCCACTGCGCTTCAGGATCGTCATCTGAAGAGGGTAGGTTCTCCGCCAACATTTGCGAGAGCTTCCTTGAGTAGGCTGTGGCTACCTTTCGTAATTTCAGCTTTCCGATGTCTAGCTTTCCCTGCGTCTGATTTCGTATGTTTTTCGCTCTACTTAATTAGGTGTTAGGTCCTCTGATCACTCGTACATCCATTACACTGAATAAGTGCCTTCCATCAATTACCATGTGATCAATTTGGTTCTTCGTACTTTGATCAGGGGATACCCAAGTAGCCCTGTGGATGTCTTTATGCTGGAATCTTGTACCACTAATGACCATTTTTGTTGCATCATATCGTTGTGGGAGCTTTCAGCATGTAGACTGGAATTGCCAATAGTTGGATGAAACAAAATTTCCCTGCCTACTTTAGTAGTAAAATCTGCTTGAACACTCTTAGTGTCATGGCCAGGGCAGCGGCCATACAAATCTTCTAGGCGCTCAGAGATTATGTCTATGGCATCATCATCTTTCTCTTATGTCGGGGCATTCTCAAAAATTAGGGGAAAGTAAAAATATTTTTCTTTTACGCGGATTGTGGATATACGTTCAGTCACGGCATTAAACTAGAGTAGATATCATATTCTCTTGCCAACTATAAATCCGCAGCCAAATTCAGTTTTTTCTCAAGGCAACTGTAGTATATGTAGCAGTTTTTTTCCTTGTGGAAATATGTCCTGTCCATCGCATTTCCTGTATAGCGGTTTTGTCAGCATTATATCATTCGAGGACATCCGCTAATTGGATACTTGCACCGGCTCTATATTGAGTTCTTACATTCCAAGTGCATATATTTTACGTTTGCGGGGCTCGCCAAAAAATAAGTGTTGTTTTTGCTTCCTGTTTCGTTTATGTACTTATATACTTTGTTCACAGCCAGGTTTTAATTTTATCTACTGCCAGGATATTTGATTCAGCCATTATGAACGGTGGCGGGAGGCAAACCCAGTCCACCATGTTTTCTAATTTTACCTACTGCCATGATATTTGATTGCAGACACCCATTGTGGAACAGACGCTGACCAGGATGTAATATGTCGAATATGTAATTTCTTTTATTTGGTTTCTATCCGCCGATGGCCCATATATATAAATGGGCTCTTCTAAGGACAAAAGTATATTATTGCAATAATATATAAAACAAATAATTATGCAAATACTACACAGGTTAATGTTATTTCACCTGAATGTTTATTTCTTTATTTTCATTTCACCTGAATATTTCAAGTAATCTTGAAACGTTTGAAGCATTCAACAAATACAGCATATTTTTAGGTGCCCCTAACTAATGAATTCTGTTGCATATTAACTTGAAGCAATAAATTCAATTAAATCAATTTTCAAAATCCTCAATTTTTTGTAATTTTTAAATTATATTAATAATTAATTATTGTTTTCGATTATTTTGAAACACGCTTGATTTCCGGAAAACAATACAATAATACATATAATTTTTTTAAATCCAGCCAATTGTAAGCAATTAGTTATACGCCAATTTGCAAGTGATCTGCTACCAATAACCACTGCCACCATGATGGCCAATTTGTCTGGTGTCTACTGCATCCGTTTGATATATATTTAGTGGTGACTATTAGGCCGGTATTAAATATTATAATTTGAAACCTACACACACATTCAACACCATATTGCACCAAGCCGGCCAAAGCCAAATAACGCATTTTATTGTGAAGGTGGATATGGTCAATAACCTTTACCCATAATCAGCATGACCAAATTAAGGCAAACACAGTTGGTTTATAGGGCAAGTTCCATGGCACATAAAATTGTTTCAAATTAATGCATTAAATATTAAATAAAGGATTAAATTATAAACAACGTGTTAATATCCTGTGCAATTAATAGAAAGGAAAACTCTGCGGATCTGTGAAAATTTATTTGGTCTGTTTACACAATCGTGTAAGGATTTAAATGTAGAATAAGCGATTAGCTGGTGCTTAAGGATTTGTGGAATTTGTAATTTGCTGAGAATTTGTAGCATATCTGTAGGCTGAATGAAAATATACAGTAATCTAGAACGACATATACTATCTACATGTGTGGTGGGTTGCAAAGTGGTGTTGTATTTTAATTTCGAATGATTTTTATAACAGAAATATGAACTGGATTTAAAACTATTACATATGTATATTTATCGTTTATTTATTTAAACGGAATATAAAAATATTAAACAATATTACAATACAAAGTTTAACTAAAGGTTCACGAAAAATATAAAAAAAACAAATGGTTTCCCATTACAACCCATGAAGGGACCGGGGAGAACTTCTCACAATCACTGAGCTGTGCGCTTTCCAGTTTTCACTCACTGATTGGGACCTACAGTTTTACACCGATTCCGAACGGTATTTGGAGAAGCTTTATCATGGCTATATACTCGATAGTGTCGCCGTCACTATGCGAGGTGACCGCCGCCGAAAGAAATTTGAAGGTGGTCAGAGCAGGGTTCCAACCCAGGATCTCATGTACAAGAGCCGCTCACACTAACCATTGCACCACCGGCGGCCACACGCACCACCGTCACGAAAAATATAGGCCATCAAAAAATTCTCTATATTGATTTCTGTCTCTGGCAATGGATTTAATTTGCTTCCATGTTAAATGATTTTTTTGTATTCCTTCTCCAGACACCGTTTCCAAATATTTGGAGGTCTTCTTGATCTTCGGTTCCATTCAAGTGCCGCTCTAGCAATATCTATTGTTGGGCTCCTAAGTATATAGCCGATCTAAGCCTATTTTCGTCTACGTATATCCAATTAAATAGGACTGTTGCATTTACATTGCCAGAGTACTTCATGAGGAGTATTTGTATTTGATTCGGAGTATTTATCTCAGACAATGAGTTACAAGCGTTTGGAACTTCTTCATTATCAGCTTCATTAAGCTCCAAGTTGTACAACGGTACAACACTTCTGCTTGGTAGACAGAACATCTACCCCTACCATACCGTCAAATTTTGAACCATCTATATAAAACTTCACAAATCTCTTATATGCAGGGATGCGACTATGTCATTCTGAACAGTCAGGTATAAAAAGTGTGGTACTTCTTGTCAAGGAGTGGTAAGGCCAAAGTGTCATCAATAACAGTTGGAAGGTGAGGCATTGTGTTGAGAATGACACTGTCCAATGAGTTTTTCGGAAATACTAATAGGTCAGAGTCCTTAGGTCCCTTATGGGATGGGTTTCCCGCTTTGGCAGTGAAGACAACCTTAGTTTCCCCCCATTTAAAAGTATGTAAGCCCTATTGATACATTCAATATAGAGCTCTTTGAGCGAGTGCTCCCGTCTATCAGCCACTTGCTGTAGTTCAGCCGGAGAGACATTGTCGATCATGACGACTTGAAAAGTTTAAAGCTTTTTATAGCCCAAATAATTTTAGATTCAGGTAAAATTTTACTGACAACATCCGTCGGCAGTACTTCAGCGGAATCCCCACCTGAAGTATCTAGTTCTCCTTCAGAATTGCCAAGAAAATGTGTATCCAAGAGCATCCTTAGTAATTCAACATTGGACGTCGCCAAGAGCTATTATTTTTCATAACTTGCCCAATACTAAATACAAGGTGTTTCAAACTGTGTCCAAAGTTTTCATAAATCTCGAGCCTTCGGATTATCTTCATCTTATCACATTGCTGCAGAAATCGATCCAGGATTTATTTTCACCTTTCCTCAATTCTGGTTTGTTTTGCATGTGAATTTTCCCAAAAGAGCATTCTAGAGAACTTCCACAGTCTATCTAGTCAGATGTGGTGGCCACCATGATGGCCGTTATTACTCCTTTGGTTTAACCTTGGGGTATGAGGCTTGTAACGAACAGTTTAGTGCTGATGTGACCCGAGCGACCGTTGTTTCTTTGCCCCGATAGTTCGCAACTTCAGTTCAGGCCTTACTGGAATAGACCTGTTTGAAGTGTCTTTAATCTGTCCCCAGTCTGCCTTGCTAATGTTTCGTGGAATGATAGGCTTTAAAATTGGGGAGGAATTAATATATCGATGGTCAGAAAAGGTATTACCGTTCAAAACTTCCATTAAGATATTATATCCCCTATGCTGTCAGAGACAAGGATAACGTCAAGCACTTCATGCTTACTTCTAATAATGCAGGTAAGTTGGTAGCGTCTGTTACAAATCACAAGGTTGCCGGTTCTAATAAAATATATTCCATAAGTAACTCACTTTTTCTTTGATGGCCTTGCGTGCTCCAATGTGATGATGTGCATTCACATCACAGCACAATATCGGATCCTTTCGCCAGTGATTTTTAAGCACCGAGTGACGCTTGTGAGTCATGTACTATATATACCGAGACCAATCTATAATGCGAGTTACTTAACTCCAGGCTGGCTGCTTCGCTGTATCTTCGCCAGTGATTTGAAACCACGGAGTGGCGCTTGTGCGTCATGTGCCATACATACCGAGGCCAATCTATAATGCGAATTTCTTAACTACAGCGAAGATCTTCGCTAGTGGAATATGGAAGAAGATAAATACTAAGATTGCTCCTAGCAAGTATACAGGCCGTAATCTTCCACTACCTCTAGTTTGAAGCAGGTTAAATCCAGGTGTCCTAAGACCAATAATCATATCCTCACTCAACCATGGTTGGTTGATTAGGACCAGCTCTGCTCCATTTTGCGACGGGAGGAATTTTAGGGCGGCGAAAGCAGCAGTAGAGTGTTGAAGTTTATCTGCAGAAGCCAGGGTGTATCACCACCCTTACATCCGCCTTGTCATCGGCCCCGCCGAGAAGCTCATCTTCAAGTGACTCATCTGGTGCCGTCATGAAGAGCTTTCCACGCGTACACGAGAATCGGAAGAGGAAGAAACGCTTGTATCCTTCAGATACATATCAGACACTTTCGATAAAGCTGGTGCCTCAAAGGAGACACCACCTCGATTATATGGTGGAGTATCTTCAGCGTTGCCTTCATTATCGCTCTTATACACACTCAATTGTATGCTACTGACTCCGTATGAGGCTCGGCCATCTGACGTGGCGAGGTGAGGCAGAGACTCGGTATTCAATATAGAAACTGCATGTCTGCGATCTTTATCTACATCATTCACTCGACTGATCTTCCAGTTTTTGCTTACAACACAGGAATTGCTGTATTGTAGCCGCTATATGATTGAATCCGCATCGGATGATATTGCCGGAATCCAAGAGTGGGCCCTGGGCCATGACAGGATGCCATTCATCCTTTTTGAAAACATCCTATGCTGCATCAGTTTAGGCTTCACCTACTTTTCTCAGAGCATAGCGATAGTACTCAATAGAGTGCACGTCGCTGAATCGACATAATTTTATGTGGCCCTGATACCAGTCTGCATCGTCACAGTTGGGTTGATGGACCCGGAAACTGCCTGAGAACATCAGAATACACCGGTTTTCCATGGCGCTCCGTATGCCGTTAGGGATGTTGCCGTTTTCATTGCCCCTGTTGAATGACCGGTAGTACCAAGATGTCTTTGGCGAAGTCAGCAAATGGCCTAGGACGAGATTTTTCACTGAGCACTTTGGTGCTTTTGGAAGACAGTGGTTCATGAGCCGAGTGCAGACAGGATGCCATCCATCTTTATTGTCAACATCCTGTGCTGCACCAGTTTTTCTCATAGCACAGCGATAGTACTCAATAGAGCTCTCATCGCTGAATCGCATTAATTTAATGTGGCCCTGATACCAACCTGCGTCGTCACAGTTATGAGATGGACCCGGAAACTCCCTGCGAATATCAAAGCACACCGGTTTTCCATGGTGCTCCATATGTCGTTAGGGATATTGCCGTGTTCAGTGCCCCTGTTGATGATCGTTAGTACCAAGATGTGCTTAGAGACGTCAGTAAATGGTCTAGGGCCAGCTTTTTCATTGATTACTTTGGGTCCTTTTGAAGCGAGCAGATCATCAGGTAAGCGCAGGCTTTTACCACTTACCAGACGGCTGTACTTTGGAAGTGGAAGCGGACGAAATATCCTGTTGTTCAGTCACACTACGTGTCTATTAGAAAGATTGGCTCTGCATATAGTTCTGCGTCGAAATGTGAGCCTTTCCAAAACTCACAAGGGTTCTGAGAGGAAGGCACCGATCGTTTTATTTATTTTATTACAAGTATTGTGGAAGATATTTTATGCCCCGGTTCGTTTTAAGGCACAAGTTTCATTGTATCGCCGTGCTTCTTCTTTGAAGGACGGGAGTGCTGACCATCAGGAGCCGAAGAACCTCCTTGGAAGAAGTTCGATCACCTGGCCCATTGTCTGGTATATGTTCCTTCGTAACGTCTTGCGTCTTCTTGGATGGACGGGAGCGCTGGTCATCAGAAACCGAAGAAGCAGGTAGCACAACTACCGTGGAAGTTATTGGATGCCCTGGTCGTTTTGAGACACAAGTTTCGTTGTATCGTTGTGCTTCGTCTTTGAAGGACGAGAGTGCTGGCCATCAGAAACAGAAGACCCAGGTAGTAAAACCGCCTTGGAACAAATTGGATCAGCGGGCCTATTGTCAGTCACAGGATTTGGTGTATCGCCTTTCTTATTCTTTGAATGATAGGAGTGCTTATCATCAAGATCCGAAATAACAGGTAGTACAACCGCCTTGGAAGAAGTTGAACCACCCCCGGCCGATTGCCAGGTACAAGTTTCGTTGTATTGCCGTACTTCGTCTTTGAAGGACGAGAGTTCTGACCATCATAAACAAAAGTAATAGGTTGTACAACCGCCTTGAAATAAATAGGATCACCCGGCTTCTTGGAAGCACGGGAGTGCTTACCATCAAGATCCGAAATACCAGGTACTACAAACTGCTTGAGAGATTCAAATAGCCTATTGTCTGACAGAGGTTTCGATCGAATGTGTGTCCATAGTCGTCGTCTTCGTTTTAGTATTCATACAATTTCCTTGTCCGTGCCAGTATATTTTTGTTTTTGTTCGTTGTATTTCATTTTTGTTCCACGAGTGCGGGGTGTAGGAAAGTCGATCACGTCATAACGCCCAAAAAGTGACAAGTACTGAGTCGTTGCTGAGGCGTCGAGGTATCAGCTAAGACCGCTGTTAAAACTCGGTCTGCGGAAACCCCTAACTGCAAACCGAACGGGAGTGCTGACCATCAGAACCAAAGAACCAGGTAGTACAACCGCCTTGGAAGAAGTTGGATCACCCGGCCCAGTATCAGGTACAAGATTCGTTGTATTGTTGTACTTCGTCTTTGAAGGACGAGATTTCTGACCATCAGAAATAGAAGAACCAGATAGTACAACCGCCTGGGAACAAATTGGATTACCCGGCCTATTGTCTGGCACAGGATTTGTTGTATCGCCGTGCTTTTTCTTCGAAGGATGGGAGTGCTTAGCATCTGGAACCGAAATATCAGGTAGTACAAACTCCTTGAGAGATGTTGGATCACCCAGTCTATTGTCTAACATAGGTCCGAAGTCGTCGTCTTTGTTTTAGTATTCGAACTGTTTTCCTTTCTCGGCCATTTCCAAGAACCTTTGTGCCTTGCGTAGCCCATACAAATATCTATCAATATCAATCGTTTTTCGGTCAATTTCAGTCGTTCATTTGTATATATCGCATTTCACTTGAGAGATATAATTGATAATATAAGACGATACAAAAATTCTGTGCCTATTTACTGTAAAAATAAAAAATGCTATTCCATATTTTATTACACTCGTAAACAGCAAAATAGCCACGAAGTGCATATGTAAAAATTGTAGTGTTTGTCGTATGTGCAAAACTCGAAAATGTCAGCAAAATACGACCTTTATTCCTGCAACTTTTCTCGAATGCGGTTCCTTAATGCTTTCTACTTAATTGTTACAAACCAAATCCCACAAATGATTTCCTACATCGAGAGGATATTGAGCAGTCACAGTAACTTTTGGTACATTCGAACACCATTAATTTTCCCTTCCATCTCTTCGGAAGCACTGACAAATACAATAGTCACATATCAAGTAAATGTTCGAAAATCTATATTAAAAAAACCTTCAGTTTTGTTCTTGGACTCTTTCGGCCACTAGACAAAATGGAAAATGAAATAAAAAAAAAAAATACAACAGAAACCCTCAAGATAAAGTTTCGTAATTAAAACTGTCAGGCAAGTTTGAGACCCCATAATAGTTAAACATCATGTTGCAGTAACATCGTAAATGAACTGAAGATGTTACCGGAAAAGTTCCCACCCAAAATCACAAAGTGAATGAAAACATTACAGTTGAGTATGTTCGTCCATTGACCAAAACATGTTGGCTTTAATTGTCACTTCTGTTAAGCCTTGCACATCAATTACTTTGTTAAGGTCACACAAAAATCACACACGAATGATTCGCACAAATGTGTTTTGGGGATACGAGAGTGGTCAATTGAAATATTGAAATGCTGAAATGTTGAATGTTTGAGACAGCGTATGATTAATTTGAAAATATATTTTTCCTAGAGATTTGTTCTGATTATTTAATGATTGTTTTTTCTTGATACATATTGATGGCATGGCGACTTTTGCAATAAAAGTATTTTTCAACATGGACTGAACCCTCTTGCCGACGACAGTTTAAAAATTTTAGGTAATATTTGTTACTCATACGTACCACTGTACTGACCCACTGAACTTTATACCATCCAAGGGTTTGTCTGTAAGTGGTTGTGGGATGTTTGACCATATGAGAGACCTATAAGAGATACAGCAAAGAAAAAATTTCAATATCGCTCATTTTCGTTTTTCACTTTAGCCTTAAATCCATGTTTATATAGTGTTAGCAATCGCAGTATGTTTTACTTCTACTAGTTTTGGACTTTTTTATTTATGAGTAATTCCAAAAAAAAATTATGAGTAATTCCAAAAAAATCTACACAAAAATCAGTATAGAATAATACATACATAGATAAACTTATTCTCTCATCTGACGTTTCATTTCACACTCTTCATCGTAGGTTTGTGGAAATGAGAGCAATTAAATTTAAAATTACCTTACACCAGGTGGAGTTTAAATATATGTTCACTTAACTTTTTCATGTCGTTTTGGTGTAGAACTGAAAAATTTAAATATATTTTGCACTTTTTTGTTGACTTTTATCGTTGGTATACATTTGTATTGTATTTAACACAACTAGTTTGTCACAGAAACACGAAATTCGGTTGTTCTTACTTTGTTGATCGCTGTATACTATTGCCACTATCTGGTATTATTGAACCCATATTTTCCACCATCCAATGTTTACTTTCCATCGTACCTATGACGTTTAATTTATTGAGCGAATAAAAGCTTCTATGGTATGTATTATTCTATGGGTAAAGGGGTTTTCAACAGAGACGCTACAAAAGTAAATCGCTAGGGACAGCAAACGACGCCATATTTTTTCCCGCTCTTTTGACATTTCTCTTCAGTAAGGTTTGCCATTTCATCATGGTAACATATACGAGCCAACAACGGGTCGAAATTATTAAAATTTACTACCGAAATTTGGAGTCAGTGGCCACAACTTTAAGAGCGCTACGTCCAATTTATGGTCGTCATAATCGTCCTACCAGATCAACAATTGAGCGTCTAGTGGAAAAATTTGAATCCACAGGCACAGTACAAAATGTTCCCGTGCCAGTCAGACAAAGAAGTGCCCGTAGTGTCGAGAATATTGCTGCCGCTGAGGCTTCAATTCAAGAAAGCACAAATGTGTCTCTCACACGTCGTTCTCAAGCGTTGGGCATCTCTGTGACGTCGTTGTGTCGAATTTTGCGAAAAGATCTTGGCCTCCATCCTTACAAGATCAAATTGACGCAAGAACTGAAGCCGCTTGACCACCATAAGCGTCGTATGTTCGTGAATTGGGCTGAGCAACAACTTGAAAATGATTCGGATTTTCATCGGAAAATCATCTTCAGCGATGAGGCTCATTTCTGGCTGAATGGCTTCGTCAATAAGCAAAATATGCGTTATTGGTCAGACAGCAATCCACACATAATCCATGAGTCATCATTGCATCCCGAACAAATTACGGTTTGGTGCGGTTTATGGGCCGGCGGCGTCATTCGGCCGTACTTCTTCCGTGATGATCAAGACCAGCACATTACTGTGAATGCCAATCGCTACCGTTCAATGAAAACCGAATATTTTTGGCCCCAATTGGATAATATGGACTTGGAGGACATGTGGTTCCAACAGAACGGCGCCACAAGCCACACAGCGAATGCCGCAATCAATTTATTGGAAACCTAGTTTGGTGAACGTGTTATCTCACGAAATGGCCCAGTGGATTGGCCGCCTCGGTCGTGCAATTTGACGCCGTTAGATTATTTCCTGTGGGGCTACGTCAAGTCTATGGTCTATACCAACAAGCCAGCGACGATTGATGAACTTCGTTCGAATATCGAACGTGAAATTGCAGCAGTATCGGCCGATTTATGCTTGAAAACCGTCGAAAATTGGGTTCAGCGTCTGGACTTCTGCAAGCGAGCTCGTGGTGGCCATGCAAAAGAAATCGAGTTCCATACATAATGGCATCGAACGTACTTTCACAGGAATAAAGAATTTCATTGGTATCTAAACCCGGTTTTGTTTTATTTAAAGAAACTTTTGTAACGGTCTTATTGAAAAACCCGTTATATACTAAGCCTTAATGACTTTTAACCAATGTGTACATAAATTAAAGCTAGATCATAATATTTTTGTTATAACTAACTATTTTTAAAGTAATAATTTAACACAGTGACGCAATTTTCAACTTTTTGACTCCAAACAAAAAATCACTTATCCCAGCCGAAAGTACTCGATGAGAGGAGAAAAGTAATTTCTGGATTTTGCTAGATTGGTTGGCGTTCGTTTTTTATGAGCCTCTATAATTTTTTCGCCAAATTCGCCAAAAACAGAAAAAAATCGGTGAAAAAGGTGGTAATTTTTTCGACATTTTTGGGGTTTTGAGCATGAAGATGCAATTTTTCCGACTTTATATATTCAGCATTTTTATTGGTCGAGTCAAGAGCTACAACTTTGCTGAAGATTTACAGCCGTTTTCGAGCTACGGCCATGCGAAAAATAGAAGAAAATTGCAAAAAAGTGCTCAAAATCGAATTTGGCGAAAAAAATATAGAGGCTCATAAAAAACGAACGGCAACCAATCTAGCAAAATCCAGAAATTACTTTTCTCGTCTCATCGAGTACTTTCGGCTGGGATAAGTGATTTTTTGTTTGGAATTTTTGTGTTGTGTTGTGTAATAATATAATATTAATAATAACATAATAATTTATTTACGTTTAAATTTTTCAATATTTAAAAGCTTTCGTTTTGTTAAACTGAATTCTAAATAAATTTTAATTTTATAACTTAAAGCTTTCTCGAACTACCTTTTAAACAATAGGGATTTTTCCGGGGATTTTTGCTTTATTTTGGGGATTTCGGGGATTAAAAATAACAATTCGGGGAGTTCGCCTAAAAAAAAACTGGCGACCCTATACTATAAAAATGTCTACCGTGCTCTGATGCAATTTTTGGGGCATTTGAGATGTTACATAGAATCTTCAAAGGCTGAAGCGAAATTTTGGTAAATTTTTTGACCATTATTCTTCTGAACATTTATTTAATTTGCGTTGAGCCAAAACGGTATAATTTCTTAAGACAACTGTTAGTCTGCTTTAATTTAAGTAGAAGTTTATGAAAGAATATATATATATATTTTGGCAAATTTAGCTAATATAGGAAGAATAGTATAGATTGAAGAAATACTTAAAATTTCGACAAAATTGTTCAAGGTTCCCATAGAACTTGCTCCTAACAATATAATCACCAACCCGCCCTTACATTACAAACTTTCCAAATGCCTTCCTGTTACTCTCGTCCTAAACACAGCATTAAAATAATATCCTTAACCATTACTAGATCACATTTTAATTTAAATCTCATTTATTATTTGAACATCACTTTTACACCATTTGTTGTCACAAATCATATTTTGCATAGTTAAATAGTTGTTGACAGTTTGTTGTTGATATTTGCATTAGGATGATGTTGCTGCTGACAACAGAATGAAGAGACAACGATGACAATATTCATATTACGAATATCACTTAGGCAACGCCAGCCAAACAGCAGCAGGGACAGGAGTAGCAATAATAGCAACACTCAATACCACAAGAACAAGCAACTTTAATATCCAACCATGCAACAGCGGTTAAACGTCGTCGTAGTAGTTTTACCAGCAGCAGGAGCAGCAGCAGATGTCAGTAACAAAAATTTTTCGTGGGTTTTTCGTATTCCTGTCACAATTTTCTACTAACGACATTCACTGTTCATTTTAGCCTTTGAGTGGTTTGGGGTTTTGTCTGACAAAGTGTTGATACATACATCCATCTATGAATAAACTAAAATAAGACAGACGGAATTTCTTTGCCGCCCAACCCCCCCCCCGCCCCCCAATCCCATCCTTGTTCCAAAAGAAATGACAAGTATTAACAATGTGTTGCAATATGTCAAATAAAATCTTTTTGCTTTTCATCTATATGCTATCAAAGTTAAAAGGAAATTTGGTTAGGGGTTGAATATAGCGTTAAAATCATCCGGAGTGAAATCTCAGTTTGGCACTGAAGAGGGGAAATATTCATAAAATATTGCTAGTAAATTTAAAAATATTGAAAGGACAATTGATGGATGGTATTACATTTTCAAATTGAATTAGTTTAGATATTTTGATGAAAATTGCAAGTATAATTTTAGGGAGAGTGACGTCATATTGTGCACATTTTGAAATCACGAGTTAAAGAGACATTTTGCAAGTCATTGTACTTTATAATAATGAAATAACATTAATATTGCATTTAACACATTTTGACACAAAGCCACATGAGATTTCAAAATTATTAATAATGACATTACTATAATGTTATACATACGAGTATATGACAGCATTTCTATCAACTCTCCAAAAATCAAGGTAAAAAGCGTTTGTGATGGGACTGAAAATTGCTGGGTAGTTAACGCTCTGCTACTGTAATAAAACACACAATTTCTTAATTGCGGGAAACGTCAGTCTGTTGTTAAATTTGGAAAATGTTCCCAAGTTATGATACATGTGCCACCAATTGACATTCGAATTAAAACTTGCAATGACGATGCGGTCAGATATAGCCTTGTATGATATTATAGCATTTCTAGCCCTAGGAGAAAGAAGAAGGCCGACTCCATTTGTACGTTGGGTATCATTGCCGGAGTAGGTAAAGCAGTGGCCAGATGGTTATTTAGATTTGCCACTATTAAGGCAATGCACTTCGCTTACGCCTACGGTATCCACATTGCAGGATTCCATAACTCGTCTACCTGTTCGAGTGTCGATTTTGCGGAGAGAGTTCTTACATTACATTCTTACATTCTTACATTCTAGGTAACAATCATAAACCGTTATTTAAAGCCAAATGTTGTCATCGATGGAGGATGTTTTTTCACTGAATTTATTGACGTTGATAAATAATTTTGGATGAGTGATTCATTGGACGACCGTATCCGGTCCTAGTGCTGGGACTGCCAACAACCTCTTGGCATTAATGCACCTTGTATCAGGTATATCTAGAACTCCAATTTTTACACACCTTTCGCAGCAGCCGGCGCTTGTGCGTGGAGACGTGGGTTCGATCCCTCGATGCTCAGACCACCCTACATTTCTTTCGACGACGGTCACCTCGCTTAGTGATGGCGACACTATCGAGTACTTAGCCATGAAAAATCTTCTTAAACTAACTTTCGGAACCTGTGTAAAACTGTAGGTCCTAATCAGTAAGTGAAAAATTAGAAGCGCTCCCCAATCCATTCATAGGATGTAATGGGAAACGGTTTAGCAGCATTTGCTGCCGTGATTCTTTAAAAACTCGTCGAATGTGGGTTTACAGGTGTTCAGTTGTCTCCAAATTATCGGCGTACACGAGTGACTTTACATAACCCCAAAGAAAATAATCCAATGGGGTAAAATCACACGCTATTGATGACCAATAAACAGGACCATTACGTGATATTATTCGTTCGTTAACCGGTTTGCGGTTTTTTCCAAAAACTACTTTTCGGAAAACCGGATTTCGGTTTATAGAGCGGAAAAAACTGGTGAAACCGGGTAATTTTCGGTTTTGCTTACGGTTTCTTTTCGGGTTTTTGATTTGAATGGAAAAAAATATATATTTACATTATGGTACAAAAATTAATACAAAATCAGAATTTTCAATAACATATTCTCATCAATCCTTTGCCCGCAAAAAGGATTCTTATTCACAAAATATAACACCAATATTCAGAATTTTAATATATGTAAGTTGTTTAAATTTTCTTTAAAAAAACACATTAGTTAATATTTGTCATTATTCGAATTAGACCCAATAAGACTATGATAGAATTGAATTGCATTGAATTGAATTGAAATGAATTGAGTTGAATTTAATTAAAATTAATTGAATTGAATTGGATTGAATTGAATTGAATTGAAATGAATTGAATTGAATTGAATTGAATTGAATTGAATTTAATTGAATTGAATTGAATTGGACTGAACTGAACTGAACTGAACTGAACTGAACTGAACTGAATTGAATTGAATATAGTTGATGTGAATTGAATTGAATTGAATTAAATTGAATTGAATTGGACTGAACTGAACTGAACTGAACTGAACTGAATTGAATTGAATATAGTTGATGTGAATTGAATTGAATTGAATTAAATAAAATTGAATTGAATTGAAATGGCTTGAATTGAATTAAATTGAGTTGAGTTGAACAGACTTGAACCGAATTGAATTAAATTGAATTGACTTAAGTTGAATTCAATTGAAATGAAATGAATTGAATTTAATTGCAATGAATCGAATTGCATTGAAATTAACTGAATTTAATTGAATTGAACTGAAATGAATTGAATTCAATTTAACTGAATTGAATTGAAATATTTTGAAGTGAATTGTATTGAAATGAATTGAATTGAGATCAGTTGAAATAAATTGAATTGTATTGAATTTACCTGAATTGAATTCAATTCAACTGAACTTAATTGAATTGAGTTGAATTGGATTGAAATAAAATGAATTGAATTGAATTTAATTGAAGTGAATTGAATTTAACTGAACTAATTCGAATTCAATTGAATTGACCTTAATTGAATTGAGTTGAATTGGATTGAAGTGAAATGAATTGAATTGAATTGAATGTAATTGAAATGAATTGAATTTAAATGAATTGAATTGAATTTAACTGAATTGAATGGAATATAGTTGATTTGAATTGAATTAAATAGAATTGAATTGAATTTGCTTGAATTGTATTGAATTGAGTTGAGTTGAGTTGAATTGACTTGAATTGAATTGTATTGAAATTAATTGAATTGAATTATGTTGAATTGTATTGAATTTAACTGAATTGATTTCAATTCAACTGAATTGACTTGAATTGAAGTGAATTGAATTTATCTGAACTGAATTGAATTCAATTGAATTGACCTGAATTGAATTGAGTTGAATTGGATTGAACTGAAATGCATTGAATTGAATTGAATTTAACTGAAATGAATTGAATTGAATTTAACTGAATTGAATTGAATTGAATTTATCTGAACTGAATTGAATGGAATATAGTTGATTTGAATTGAATTAAATAGAATTGAATTGAATTTGCTTGAATTGAATTGAGTTGAGTTGAACTGATTTGAATTGAATTGAATTGAATTGAATTGAATTGAATTGAAATGAAATTAATTGAATTGAATTGAATTGAATTGAATTTAACTGAAATGAATTGAATTGAATTTAACTGAATTGAATTGAATTATGGTGAATTGAATTGTATTGAAATGAATTGAATTGAGATCAATTGAAATAAATTGAATTGGATTGAATTTAACGGAATTGAATTCAATTCAACTGAATTGACTTGAATTGAATTTAACTGAATTCATTTGAATTCAATTGAATTGACCTGAATTGAGTTGGATTGAACTGAAATGAATTGAATTGAAGTGAATTTATTGAAATAAATTGCATTGAATTGAAATGAATTGAGTTGAAATGAAATGAAATTAATGGAACTGAACTGAACTGAACGGAATTGAACTGAACTGAGCTGAACTGAATTAAATTAAATTGACTTAAGTTGAATTGAATTGTATTGAAATGAATTGAATTGAATTGAATTGAATTCAGTTGAATTGAACTGGATTGAATTGAATTAAAGTGAATTGAATTGAATTGAACTGGATTGATTTAAATTGAATGGAATTGAATTTAGTTGAATTGAATTGGATTGAATTGAATTGAACTGAACTGAACGATTGCAAATGAAATGAATTGAATTGTATGCAATTGAATTCAACTCAATTGAATTGAATTGAACTAAATTGAATTGAATTGAATTCAAATCAATTCACATGATTCAATTGAAATTAATTGCATTGAATTCAATTGACTTGAATTGTATTCGAGTCGTTATTAAATCTCAAAATTGCATAGCTGCTTTCAAATTTGATTATCACGTTTAATTTCTAATTTAAAATGTTAGTCATGTTACAGTATATAGAAAAAAATATTGAAATGAAAAGTTTAAAATTCTCAATAAACTTATTTAAATATGGAAATCATATTCGAATTTGAGAGTAGTTTTTTTGGATGAAAATTTTATAATTTGTAAAAATTGTTATATTTACTGGTTGAAATTATTTAAATGTTTTTTAAATTATAAAACAATTTTAGAATTAAAAAAAATCTTACGCATAACCTATTCTAGGTATAAATTATATTTCAAAATATTCATTAATTCAAAATATTCATTGAAAATTTAACTCTTTTATTCAAATTTTTAGGTTCGTGTAAGGATATTTAACAAAAATTTAACTTAAAAAGAAAATCGGTTAACAGATTAACCGACGTCAAATAACCGGTATTCGGGTTATTCGAAAATATATATACATATATACATTAAGGTGGTCCAACATCATATGGTAAAAACTCAAGTTGAATGTAAAAGCCAAGAGACCCCCCAATTCTTTTCTATTTGATAAAAGAACTAAGGAGCCAAAATTTCAAGGTCATAAGTCACTTTGAAGTCAGTGCTCAATGCTTTTTAAACAACTTTCAACTTTTGAAAAAATTTCAAGACATCTTAGTATACAAAAACTTAAATTTATTTGGTTAGTTTGCATAAGAAACAATGTTACAAATAAGTATAAGTGAAGACCGTAATAAACATGAATTCTTTAAATTTTTTTTTTGGAAGTGGATGGATTCTGTAGGTTTTCTGCAACGGCCTTCTTTGTTGGTTCAGTTGGAAATTGTTTTCGATTAGCCTCTACAATCTGCAGCACCAGCTGTTTTTCCTCCTCTTCATTTGTTATGAGTTTATTAAAATCTTGAAATAGTTTAACACCTCCTTCTGCGATGTCATTGACCACTTTGATTTTATTTACTATATTTTTTGCCTCTTTAAAATCTGGATTCTGTTCCCATTCACTTGGGTGTTTGTTTAAAAAGCTTTGCTTAATGTTTAGCTTAGTAAACAACAACATTGTTCTACTATTAGCAAAATTTGCCAACTGACATTCATCACTTTGTAAATTGGCATTTCCTCTAATCATCCTGGGCGGTGCAGGGACAGACGTCTTATTCACTAGGCACACTTTGTTTTCAAGGCTCACTTTCTTGGAAAAGAGTGAAAACCCGACCAGTTCGTCGGATAGGTACCACAAATGTGACTGCAATGTTCTAGCTATCCCTCCATCAATTGCTCTGTATTTCCCAGCCTCTTTCCAAAAAATTAGGTCGTTGAAAGCTGCATTGGCGCTGATTGGCGCTTCAACCCAGTTTTTTACGTACAAAAGTGCTCCGAAACGGACAAATCGGTCCAAGTGTTCTTTCTCCTTGTTTGTGAAATGGTAAAGTCCTTGACCTTGGAAAAAGTACAATTTATATGCATAAATAAGCTTAGCCATCCACCGAGCGTGGTGTATAGGCCCAGGTGCTCTCCAGTGAATTTTATCTATTGGTTGTCCCAACACCAACAGCGTCAGTTCAATAAGTTCGAGGTAGTCATCTCTAGGCTGGTCTTTCTTACTTAAATGATGTAGCAGGGACTCGATGGCACTGTTTTTTAACTCAGCTTCTCCAGGGGAAAAATTTAATGGTGCGTAATCTGATCGAACAACTGCATTCCATGATTCCTTCAACCTTTTAAATATGGGAGTTTCAGGAGAGCTTGAAGGTCCAAAACATAATGTACATACTGTGCTCAAAATTATTTCCATTATGTGATGGCGACACGCCAGCCATAGAAGTTCTTTGTTCAGCTTATTTTCAATGAAAGTGCATGCACCACTCTTGACACCAGTGTTGACGGCTGTTGTGTCAAAGCCCATACCAATGACTTTATCATCGAGATCCCATGTTTTAAGACTTTTAAGTACTGCATCTGCAGTTTTCGAACCTGTTGCACTATCCAATTTTGGCACCCCCAGCAGTTTCTCAGCATAGGAAACTAGCACTGGTAGTCTATCTACTTTTTGTGAACCTAAAATGTCGGGCAAGATTTTGCTGTCCCAATGAACAACAATTGGTTCTTTAATGTTTAAGTTTGATTTCATCTCTTTTGCAAAATTCTGATTTTGATTTGCAGCAGAAACAGACTTTTCTCTTCTCTCCTCTTCTTTTTCAAATCTTTCTAGTGCTCTTTCTTGCTTTTTAATATACTCTTTGTCTTCAGATGAAATTATCATTTTTCTCTCAGTTCTTTGGTCAATTAAAAAATCTTTGTCTTCTTGTATTTTCATGAGAATAAGAGCATCTGAATGGGCAATGTCAAAAAGCATTTTGATTTTGTCTACAAATGATTGCTCGTTTGTTCTTTGTTTTTCGGTTATTCTGCCTTTATTTTTCTTTAAAAGTAGCCACTGTGAATGCACACTTTCAAGTTTTTCAATCGAATCGCAGGTATATTTTGTCGGAATTATTTTGTCCAAACTTCATTCAATTCTTCATTTGTGCTATGACTAGCGTTCCTGACAGATTTTATTTCACTTAAAAAAAAGTGAAATCTTAACAAAACTTCTTTTGTTGTAGGCAGTTGGTTCTTCTTTGTTAATGGTTCTAAGTCCTTAACACCGATTAAGTAAACACTGTCCGCTTGACGCGTCTTAAGTGCATCCATCCATTTATATTGAAATATAGTTCACACCAGAAACAAAAAAAAAATGCGTCACATACCCGAAAGTAACAAATATTTTAACTTTTATAACAAACAAACAAAAATTTACTAAATGATAATGGGGCATCTCACCGGTGACTTCTGATATGTGACTCTCTCTTTCGATTAATAGAACTGGACAACTTATGTTTGGTTTCCCGTAGGCGCCAAAAAAAATATCACCACATAAAATGTGTGAGTTTCTGGAGGCTTGAATGTCACGGGTTCTTAATGGGGAATAAAACCTCACTGTTCAGCGTTTTAATATTTTTTTCACTCTTTATTTGATTGTTTTCTTTTACAATTTGCGCTAACGTTCAACTTCTTATAATTTTATTTGCACTTTAACTTTTCTCACTTTGGCTTTTGTTAGGAAAAGAAATACACTTGTTCAATCAATGAGTTATAAACACGAATAACAAAAAATTACTTTGGCGCCAAAAAAGTAAACAACCCGCCATGAGATTGGTTGCATTTTTTAGTAGCGCCTGTCAGTTGTCACTGTTCCAAGTAGTATTTAACAGGCTGCTAGTATTCCTCTCCACGGGGCAGCACGTTAACAAGAGATCGCATATGTGAACACTTAACTTAAGTGTTTTACATAAATTTATGAAAACTAAACGTTGTTGAGCACTGCCTTCCATATGCTCTAGGGTGCTAAGATTTTGCATAGATTATTCCTTTATTAGATGTAACAAAATGGGAGGGTCTCTAGGTATCTAAAATAAAATTGAGTTTTTTGAACCACAGTAATATACATATATATATATTCCATCTTTCAATTGTTATGTTTCAAATAATTGCTCGATTCAAGATCAATATCTATTAAAAGTACTTTTTCTATGAAAAAGTACATTTTAATAGAAATATTAAAAAAAGGCAAATCTGAAATTGATTATTATGGTGGATGGTTGGGAATACATCTATTTCAATGCCCACCAAGGCAGCTGATGCCCTTCTCCCCAAGTATTTCGGTATATCATAACACATTATAGGGATAAACAAATCTCAACTAAGCGAGAATTGCCTAAACTCATACTTGTGCGAAAATATCCACAACAATGCTTTACCATAACCATCAATGTTCACAACATTTCTTTCCTATGTATGCTTTCATTGAAAGCCATTGCATAGATGTTGTTGTTTGAAAAAACGGCACACGATCAATTGCAAAAAACCGGTTAACCGATATCGCCAGTTTTTCGGTTTCGGTGTTTAACACTTCAGCTTATTGGCCGAATTGGCAGCTCCTAGGATGGCACAAGTTCATTCTAAAAAGCTCGTAAATCAAAACTCTTTTTAATAAACTTCCATAAAGTGAAAGTTCCACATCCGCATTTCGCGACATCGGCGTCGAATTGATTGATGTGGGTTTTCTCCAATGCTTTGCTATACAGCGGCTATATGTGGTTCAGTGCACACTGGTTGGCGTCTTACGGAGGTACATTATCATTAAGAGTAAGGATGGTGTGAAAATTATCCATAGTTATTCGAATTAGCCGCTCTAATAGACGATTATGGCTACCATAAAATGATCAAAGTTTACGATAAATTTGACGAACAAAACCATTATTTTGATAGCAAATTTCTACAAGTTGCACGCCTTGTTCTCATGGACGTCTATATATGACGAAATGACAAATAAAGCTAAACAAAAAACAACAATCAGTTGTTAAATCGGTTGTCAAATGAAGCAGTGTTACCAACTCAAAGATATGAGCCTGTGAACAAAACACCCGCAATATTTATCCTGGCAACATAAGTATCTGTTGTAGTTTACCTTTTATCATTCGAATGAAATTAATGCTACGAATTGACTATTTGACACCAGGATCACGTTCTGCGCATTCTATCACAATTTTTCTAACCTGAATTCGTCGTTTAGAAGTTGAAGTCTATCATTCTTATAACGTCGATACTAACTGTGTAGGATATAGTTGGTAGCTATCCGAATCTCTTCTTTTCTATATCGTAGCAACATGAGTTTGTTGACTACCACAAAGGACCACCTACATTAAAAGTGTGCAAAACAGTTGAATACTTCTCACTGTCGACTGCCACTGATGATGAAATTCAAAGTCCTTTTTTCACTTACCACTTTTCCACAGCGTCAAACATCATCAGCAACATTTCCACCAACCAGGCAACAACAGCAGCAGCAACATCACAGTGCTCGCATTGCAAATTCGCATCAACAACTGTTTCAGGTTTCCTTTCCCATTCTAATATTTGATTGACAAATGTCACCCGATTTTGAATGCGGCATGGTGAGTGAGATCGCTAGGGAACTTAGGACCCACGTGAAAAAGGACTCGCCAGGATATACAACGAAATTTGTTTTATTTTAATGGTAAATTGATTAAATTTCTGTTGAGGTTTTATTTCTTTCTCGCATTCGATGTGGTTGAATACAAATTCTACGCGCGGTCACTGTGTACGTTGCCCGAAAAGGAACGGACATTCGTTAAAGTGAGATGAGATTGAGAGAGAAAAAGAAACTGCTATTGGCAGTAATGAAGTTAATTGTGATAAATGTGGTTTTTGAGAACGATAGTAATGAAATTAGTTACAGAAGTATATAAAAAGGACACGAAAAATATACCAGAAACAAAAACAATAAACAAAAAATTCGAAAATTTTTAAACAACACACAGCCACAAAAGCGAGCCAATTAAATCGAAGTAAAAAAGAGCTCAAATACGAAAAGTTTAATTTGTATAACAGGTGCCTAAAAGTATGTTTCTAAAAACCTATTGACTGGGAAGTGAAACTTCTTATGGGATTGCATTCAAATCTGGAGCGTCAACTTTGTTTGTGACGAATATGAGGTGAAGGTCACATGTCGCGTTGGCCGACAATCTAGTGTGCGATTTCCTCAACATTTTAATAGATATCATTAAGAGATCAGCTGCAGTTAACACGACTAAAACTAACTACCAGCAGCAAAAGCCATATGGTGGTCGGATAATCTGATCATTCGCCAAAATCTGCTAGAATTTACTGAAGAATTTTCGAGTATCTAGAAGAAATCTATACAGCAGGGTTGGCCAGCAAATGCTAAATTAATGGTGGCGACAAGCAGAACAACCAACCAGTAGAAGCTATAACGTCAGCCTAGAAATCAAACGGAGAATTCCGCTTGCAAACCGATATAATTTCGAGCTTAGCAAGCACGTAGGATATGGGGTCCATTCACCGGACCTAAACATAAATATCTCCTTCAAGCGGCCTGATCACTGTAGTAATTTTGAGGCGGAAATTACCGCCATACTGAAGGTTGCTGAACTACTGTAAAGTTGTGTCACAACCCTGCTGAAAATATGTATCTACACGGACAGCCAGGCTTCCATAAAATCCCTGGAAGCCATGTTTGTTACGTCCCTGACGGTGAAAGAATGCCACTCATAACTTAGGGTGATGGCAGAGTATTTTGACATCACGCTCATCTGGGTACCGGGACACAGCGACATTCCAGGCAATTGCGCAGCGGCTGCGTTAGCTAGACAGGGCACTACGGCACAGGTTCTTCCAGCAGAAGAAGGTGTTAGTATGCCGTTTGCAGATCAGGCAGCGGGCCGATAATATGTTCAAGAACAAGTGGAGACTTACTTCAACTTGCAAATAAGCCTTGGTCCTCTGGCCTCAGGTGGACAAGAAGAGGACTAGGCAATTACTTAACTTGCCGAGAGGCAGGTTATCCACAATGATAGGAACACTTACGGGACATTGTCTTGTAGGAAAACACGCCCTAAGATTGGGACATAGATACTCCACTCTCTGTAGATGCTGCATGGAAGAGGACGAGGAAACGACGAAACACCGTCTCTTGGATTTCCCTGCTCTGGCAGAACTGAGAAGAAGAATATTCGGTACACATTTAGTTAGCACAGTAGCCCTACAGGATATTCCTGTAGGTCTTATAGACAAATTTATTGAAAGGGCAAATTGGCTAGACGACTAGTCAATAGTTGCTATGGGGGAAACTGCAGGTATCACAATGGACTTCTTTAGCCTAAGTGTGCTAGACAGCGTGCTATCTTGCAGCCTTCTCAACCAACCAAGCACTTCAGAGATAAGACCCTCTCTCGCGAAACAAAGTTCTAACGTCCTTAGATTATCAAACAATCTGTCTTGCTTTATGGCGTAGCAAAATTTGTTTTGTATCCTGTCCTGAGAGGAAATTCGTTAAGTTTTGCCAGGCTTGCTTACTACTATACATATACAAGGTGGCGCAAAAGTAATCCTCCTATCAGAAAATGCTATAAATTTTGCGATTGGCCCCTAATGGCAGTTCTGTTTTGACATTTGTGTAGTAAACACATGCGAAATACACGTTAATAAACAATGTTACGCTACACTGCTCCAGAACGCGGAATATTGCTGACTATTAATTTGACCAATAATCGGTCGGTGACTTTGGCACAACGTGAATTTCGTGGCACAACGTGAATGGCCGTCCAACGCCTACTGGTGAAACACTGCGACGTTTAGCCGCTTGCCTCGAAGAGACTGGCACAACACGAGATGCTGCCAGACGTGGCAGACCCCGGAGTAGCCGTTCTGCATAGAATATTGCTGCTGTAGCCGAGGATGTCATGGAAGCGCCGTCGACATCGACCAGACGACGTGCCACGCTACAGAGCAATGATCAACGAGTTCTTTTTGCCGCAACTTGATGAATTGGGATTGGAAAACATGTGGTTCCAACAGGACGGTGCAACGGCACACACTGCACGTGCCACAACCGATATGTCCCGTTTTGGCGATTTGCACTGGCCAGCAAGATCGCCTGATTTGACCGCTCCAGACTTCTTTTTGTGGGGCTTTTTGATGTCACCAAGCCTCAGACTCTTGCAGCTCTTAAAGACAATATCCGTCAAGAATGTGAGGACGTATCCCCGGAAGTTTTGGCCAAAGTGATGGAAAATGCCATAAAAAGGGCTCAAATGACAATCAACTGTGGCGGCGGCGATTTACATGGCATCATATTCTCGACTTGATGTAAAAAAAATTAAAAGACCAAATAAAAATAATCCACAAGAAGAATCAAAGTTTTTCATTTTTTTTTTAAATTATAGCCAAAAAACATCGGAAGTTTACTTTTGCGCCACCTTGTATATCATCCGATATCTCAGCACCTGTTCACGTTATAGGCAAATTTGCACCGATAAGTTTCAAGTCGAATCGCTTGGATTTGCCTGAAATGACGACGCTACAGCCGCTATTATGGCTTGAACCCGAACATAAGGATCTCGATTGTACTGTCTTTGTACGATGCTTCCAGATTGGGCAAACATGTTTACCCACCTCTTAATGGTCCATCTACCCGGGAGAGTACCGCCAAACTCCCGCCGAAATTTCCTTTGAATAGAATTGAAGGACTGCAAAGCATGGTACCACTGCACTGTCCAAATACGGTATCGATATTACGAGCATAAATTTTAATGAATCTAAATAGTAACCTGCAAAATAAATTAAAATATGCCGGTTATTCATACAGAAAAAAAGTTATCACGTTTTGTGTTATAGCACGATTCGTGTGCAGCCTTCTAACTATATGTTTTAGTGACCCAAACATTGCTTTGTTTGTTTTGAACTGCTGAAAACAAAAATGTGATGGACAGCACAGGAACAAAAAAATTACATGAGGTTTCAGGGGACACCTAGTTGGAACGTAGTTCCTTTCACTATATATCATGTACTAGTTAGACGCCCGTTGAAAAATACGATAATTTAAATGGATCTTTAAGAAAAGATACTTTTTGTAAAATAATAAACTTTATTAAGAAAAATTTTTTATAAATAAAAAAGTATATTTTTAGGTTACAAAAGGAATATGTATTATATTTTCCCGAAAATGTCCTTTTTTAAAGAGATGTACTTCTTTCGTTAAAAGTTTAATGCATGTTTTAAGAAAAGGTACTATGTTTAAGAAGAAGTACTTTCTGTAAGAAAAAGCCATGTGTTTGAATTTTTTTCAAAGAAGTACTTTTTTTTTAGCAACAGGTACTTTTTAAAGCACTGGTACTCATTTTAGGAAAAAGAGTTTTTTTCAGAAAATGTACTTATTTTCAGAAAGGCTACATATCTCAAGAAAAGAAAAGAAAAGGTATTATTTTATTTTTAAGAACAGGTAAAGGAGTTGTTGTTAGAAAAGGTATTTTTTTTAAGAGAACGTATTGTTTTTTAAAGAAGAGGTATTTTGTAAGAAATTGGAATTTTTTTTAGAATTTTTTCTTTTTCCAAGAATAGGTACATTTTTAAGAGTATGTACTTATCTCAAGAAAAGTTATTTTGTTTCACAAAAAAGGTACTCATTACAGAAAATGTAGTCTTTTAAGGAAATGTAACTTGTTGTAAGAAAATGTACTGTTTTAGGAAAAAGTACTTATTTTAAAACAAATTACTTTGTTTAAGAAATGGTACTTTTTGTATGAAAATGTACTTTTTTTAAGCAAAAGGTACTTGTTTAAGGTAAGTTTTTTTTAAGAAAAGGTATTTTTTGTCAGAAATGTACTTTTTTAAGCAAAGGTACTTCTTTAAGATTAGGATTTTTTTTAAAGAAAAGGTACTTTGTTTAAGAATATGAATAGGTATTTTTGTGAGAAAATTTACTTTTTTTAAGAAGAGGCGCTAATTGAAGAAAATGTTATTTTTTTAAACTTCTTTCCCGTTGGCTTTTCAAAATTTACTTTTTATTGGGTTCAAAAGTACAATATATGCTAAATATTGGTTACAGGCTCCATCTAGAAAACTTCCCATTATACCTGAACATATGTTAGTCTGGACACAAACCAAAGCAAAAGTACCGAACATAGTTGATAATACTGGGCTGAAGCATAATAGTGTTAAAAAAAGTTGTTTATTTTTTTTCACTTAGCGCCCATCCCGCAACGTGTGATAAGGGACTTCGTTCCAAAAACCTGATCTACAATTCCTGAAACAATGCTTGCCCGAAAGTGTATGGATATTCCAAACATATACAGGGGTCCTGCTTTATGTTACAAGGATCTGTTGTTCATCTTGTTGTTATTCCGGTTTAATAATGCCTTTGCACATACATATGTTGCCACATATACCAACCATCAATTGGCTTGAGAAATATCGATTATAATGTTCAGTGGTTTTCCACCTTCCTCGGTTCTTAGCAATACTACAAAAATATTTCTACCATATTGAAAAAGTTATAAGTATTCTCTGGATTTTGTCTAACCAACGATACTAACAAGGTTCATTACTAATGGAATTACACATGTGGAAGTTGAGTACATATGCACACATGTATGTGTATGTTTATGGAAAACTTCCAAAGATTTCTTATTTTCAAGACTGTTTCATAAAATATTCCATCTTATCAAAATAATTATAATAATGCTGACGTTGATGATGGAATAAGTATTGTGCAAATCTACATTTAGATACAATTTCATCATATGGCTGTGAAGGAATATATTATATTTCTTCTTCAATCCTTGGAGTTTTTTTTTATACTTTTATTGCTGATTTCCATTCAGATTTTGTTATGATAATTTAATTTGATTTTTCTTTATTGCATTCGCTTCTCTGTCACCCTCTCTCTCTCTCTCGTGTGATGGCAAGGAAAGTAATAAATCAACATTTAATTTCGTTAATGTTTTTCCTATAACGGCAGCAAGTGAGAAAAAATATTCAAACTCAACTGCTGCAAGACAACGAACCACCACCACAAGGATCTTTTAATTCGCTTAACATTATTATTTTCTTCTTCTGCCTTTTTGCAGGAAAACAAATATCAACACTTGGGGATTTCTGGTAATAAATGTGGGAGGAGTTTGGATAACACAAATGTATGCAAATGTATTTGAAAGAATACCTCGAGCGTATTTTAAGTATAATTTAATAATTCATAACGAGCCAAATGCGTCAAATAGTGTCGTCATCACGTCTGAAACGGAAACAAAACAAAGCAATAAATTATCCTCGCTGACTGTGTATGGGTGTTTGCGTAAATTTGTACCAAGGATAATATAGATGATAAACACCAAATAAAGAATTCCACACAAAAACTTAAGTAAATAAACCACAATTCAAGCAACTAATAATACCAAGTATAGTAGCAACAACAAACGCTTCATCATCATCTGTGGCATCCCAACACATACATACACACATATACAAATACATTGAGCAAAACATCATTAGCCCAAACCCCCACCCAGCAGCATCTATTGCCTGAAACCAGACCTCACACACAAACCAATCTCCGATATTGAACGAAATTATGAAAGTCATGAACAGAAAAAAAACACCCTAAGGGCTTGAAAAAAAAATCAGAATCGAATACATTTGTATGAGTACGAAACGCAGCAGTTGGGATGAAATTTATAATACACGAACCTAGCGCACGTATGTAGATGGCAGGAACAATCATTGCAGGCAAATGAAATGCTACAGAACCAGTCACCTGATTGGTCCCTAGTGGGCAAGGAGCGATTCTAGCCGGTAGTGACAGAAGTCGCAACCCTTGTTTCTGTCAACATCTAATAGTTATGAGTCACCCAGTGTGACCCACTGTTCTACCAGCAGCTGACGTAGTAAAGGGTTTTTCAACAGACACGCTACAAAAGTAAATCGATAGGGACAGCAAACGACGCCATATTTTTCCCGCTCTTTTGACATTTCTCTTCAGTAAGGTTTGCCATTTCATCATGGAAAGATATACGAGCCAACAACGAGTCGAAATTATTAAAATTTACTACTGAAATTTGGAGTCAGTGGCCTCAACTTTAAGAGCGCTACGTCCAATTTATGGTCGTCATAATCGTCCTACCAGATCAACAATTGAGCGTCTATTGGAAAAATTTGAATCCACAGGCACACTACAGAATGTTCTCAAGCCAGTGAGACAAAGAAGTGCCCGTAGTGTCAAGAATGTTGCTGCCGCTGAGGCTTCAGTTCAAGAAAGCCTAAATGTGCCTCTCACACGTCGTTCTCAAGCGTTGGGCATCTCTGTGACGTCGTTGTGGCGAATTTTGCGAAAAGATCTTGGCCTACATCCTTACAAGATCAAATTGACGCAAGAACTGAAGCCTCTCTTGACCATCATAAGCGTCGTATGTTCGTGAATTGGCCTGAGCAACAACTTGAAAATGATTCGGATTTTCATCGGAAAATCATCTTCAGCGATGAGGCTCATTTCTGGCTTCGTCAAATGGCTTCGTCAATAAGCAAAATATTCGTTATTGGTCAGACAGCAATCCACACGTAATCCATGAGTCATCATTGCATCCCGAAAAAATTACGGTTTGGTGCGGTTTATGGGCCGGCGGCGTCATTGGGCCGTACTTCTTCCGTGTGAATGCGATTCGTTACCGTTCAATGATAACTGAATATTTTTGGCCCCAATTGAATAATATGGACTTGGAGGACATGTGGTTCCAACAGGACGGCGCCACAAGCCACACAGCGAATGCCACAATCAATTTATTGGAAACCAAGTTTGGTGAACGTGTTATCTGACGAAATGTCCCAGGCGATTGGCCGCCTCGGTGGTGCGATTTGACGCCGTTAGATTATTTCCTGTGGGGCTACGTCAACTCTATGGTCTATACCAACAAGCCAGCGACGAGTGATGAACTTCGTTCGAATATCGAACGTGAAATTGCAGCAGTATCGGCCGATTTATGCTTGAAAACCGTCGAAAATTGGGTTCAGCGTCTGGACTTCTGCAAGCGTGCCCGTGGTGGCCATGCAAAAGAAATCGATTTCCATACATAATGGCATCGAACGTACTTTCACAGGAATAAAGAATTTCATTGGTATCTAAAACCGGTTTTGTTTTATTTACAAAAACTTTTGTAGTGCTCTTATTGAAAAACCCGTTATATATTCCCAGCTAACGTACCATATATTCCATCGACTGAGTTACACGTGAAAGAAAGAGGTCTGTTTGATGAAACCCGTGAAGGTATGAATAGAAAATCTATTGCGTAAGCGTGCCGTTGTACGCTGCTTAACATGTCGTGGCGAATATTTGTTATCCTGAGAATCCTTGTTGTCCTTCGAGTTCTTGTTATCCTGCGAGTCTTTCGTATACTGCAGACCCTTTTTATCCCACGAGGCCTTATTAGCATGCGTGTTCTTATTGTCCAGCGGTCGTTTTTACCCTGCGAGTCCTTTTCTTCCTGCGAGTCCAGGTGAGTATCCTACACGCTAAGGAGTGTGTGCCATGAGAGGTCAACCTATTCCCCCGTTCTCGTTATACTGCGAGTCCTGGTGAATATTATGTGGACTAAAGAGAGTGTGCTGTGAATGGCCACTCTATACCTGCGAGTTTGTGTTATCCTACGATTTCTTGGGAATAACCTGTGTGGACAGGAGAGTGTGCCGCGAGAGGTCACCCTATATCCGCAATAAAATAAATAATTTGGTTGGAAAAACACTTTGGAAGTGCTCTTTATTCAAGTTTCCTGCAATTTCGTGTAGACGTCCAATGTCCCAGCAAGTGAAACATACCCACACCATTCCACATTCACTACCGTATGTCACATTTTGTATGGGTGATACAGCTGTGGGTCATGCAGCTTCTTGGACCAAAGAAGTAAGCTCGACAGCTCTGTCATGGGGGGGGTATATACCCACAGTCATTTTCGATAATCTCCTTACATTCTCTTATCATGCAGATCACATTTGCAGAAACGTCCACACCCGCAACAAGGTCCTAAAGGCCCTTGCAAGGACAACTTTGGGGCAAGGAGAAGGAGACAATTATAATGACTTATAAAGCTATATGTCGCGCGGTCTTCAACTGTGTCGCCCCGGTATGGTCCTTTTTCCTAAGTAATACCCAATGGAAAGGTCTGCAGAGGATCCAAAATAGTGCGCTTCAAATAGCAACCGGATGTACACAAATGGCGAACGTGGATCATTTATATGAGGAGACCAAGATATTGTCAGTTAAATAATATAATGTATTAGTAAGGATACAGTTTCTTTTGGCCTGTCATCGGCCCAATCATCATATTCATATTGCGCGGATATCCAAGACGTCATTCCATCTGACGTCAACAGACTGTCGATAGTGTCGGCGATGTCAGAGGCCATAAATGGCTACTCCTGCACCAAGGTCCTTAATGAACACCCACGCGCGATTTCGAATAATGAGAGGCTTCTGCCCAGACACACCGGAACTATTCTGGCCCAGCTCAGATCTGCTTGGAGTTCTTTTCTGAACTCATACAGATCGAGAATAATCCCAGATACCTTTGATCAGTGCCCGGACTGCCTACAAAGCCCTCATGACACTATACACATCTTTAACTGTCCTTATAGGCATACTGACTTGCGCCCAGTGGACCTATGGTACAGATTGTTGGAGGTGGCAAACATTTCTCCAGCTCCCCATCGCTACCTCCAGTGACACATAGTGGAATTACACTTAATTTTGTTTTTTATATCTTCCAGGGACGAACGAGTGGAAACAGACAATCTGTTACAAAAACAACCGTTTGTGTGATATGCTGTCGCTGATGAGACCCGGTCATCCAACAATATTGTATTCCAACAGATTGGAAACGATTAGTTTTCGTTACATCCGGTCAAATCCTTCATTTCTAGACATCAGATTTTGAGTTGTTATATCTTTTGCAAAAATTAATCCCAGCCTTCACATTCTTGTATCCATATTCTTGTGTCCAATTTAGTCCACAACTGAATGCTGAAAAATATCGGCCCCAGCAACACATTGCAGGAATCATGTATATGTTTGGAAGCAATCTTTTCACGAATTGATGATCTGCTGCTTTTTTGTTTCTTTGTTGTCTGTCTCATATTTTTTTTGCGGTTTTCAACAAAAATCCACATTTAGGTCACAAATACAAATATTATAGCCTATTAATCATTGTGTCTCAAACACGTTATATTGAGTAGCAAACACAATGTGTTTGCGCACAAGTATAGTATATTTGCGACAAGCTACAAACACGTTATGTTTGCATCCAAACAACAAAAACAGCCAGAATTTTCAGCGTGTGTTTATAGAAGGTTGCAGAAGCGATTGACTCAAACATCTGAAAAAACGAAACAACGCATTCAGACTAATGATACCTAGGGAGTAATATGACTCTTTCTATTCATTAAACTCTTTTCGTAGGGCATACGTTAGTGTAAGGATTATTCTTGGAACACACGCGTCATTGCTGCAATAGTTACTGTGCGCGACTCTAAGAACGTTGGATCGATCCCTGTTCTTAGGACCCTACAATTACTTTGGCCACGATCCCTTCGTTTAGTGACAGTGACACTATCGAGTAATTAGCCATTTATCTCAAAAAAACGTTCGGAACCGGTGTAAACTGTAGGTGCCAATCAGTGAGTGCAAATCGAGAAAGCGCATAGCTCATTCAATATTAGAAAGTCTTCTACGTCCCTTCATATTATTATTCTATTTATTCTTGGACCAACCTATATGAATGTACCCATTTAACAACCTCCTTTAGTCCTTGGATTTATATTAAATCATGGAGTAAGAAATCTTTTACAGCTTAGGATCGTATGTGTTTGTTTTCAATTGTGAGCAATCGCGGCAGTCACATTGCACACATATTTAGCACATCCAAATAAGTCTATAAATTTGTGCTGCATACACTATAAATGAACACTGGCATCAAAGACCCTGTTGTCAAATATGACAGCATTAACTGGCGCTGATTTATAGTAATTCGCCATATTAATACTTTTGGTGAATCTACTATTTTTTCCGGGATACAGGCCACGGTATTCTAGATAAGAATTCTTAACCACTACGTTCGTTTGTGTTAATTTCTCTTGTGAGCCATCGCGGCACCCATTTTGGAGTCATATTATTACTGCAACATGTTTTTGATGAATATGGTTATATTTCAGATTTTCTTGTTACTTTTTTCACTGGGTTATACGGTAAAATTCGCAGCAACTGAAATATATGTATATTTTTTATTTTATTTACTAGCAAAATATGTTAACTCCAAACAGCTCAGCTCAGTTCTCACAGAAACATCAACAGTTTCCGCGCCTGATGTTCTCCTATTCCAGATATGATTAGATTGCTGATGGCGAAGTTGGAATGAAAGCTGAATTAAATTACAATTAAATTGATTTGCTCCATTGGTGGCATGGATTCTCGCTTTCGCGTTTCTGCGGAAAATTGTACAGAAACCCACAAACACTTGCTGATTGGCTACATAGAAGAAAAAAAAGCAACTGTTGAAATAATTATGAGTAACATTTGTATCCTTAAGCACCGAGAGAGAGAGAGAGATGGAGAGAGAGAGACCGACAACTCAATAATATAATTTGCATCACTTGCATTTGTTGCGGGAATAAATACAAGTTTATTTTCCTTCGAACGTACAGAGTTATATGGTAATATTTTTGCCATCATTTGTTTTGGGTTCGGGAAGAAAATTGAAGATGTAAATGATTATCCTGTCAAAAGGATACAGTAGAAAGTTGTTTGCTTACAAATGAAAGTAATAATTAAATTTGTGACAAAGCGATTTTGTGAATTGAGTTAGGGATTTAGAAGGGAAGCGAAAGGCGAAAGAGAAATCTCGTCCTATTATTTTGTTAATTTTATTTGAATTTGAATTTTTATGACCGATTTTTGTTACTTTTTGGTTAATGTATGAGAAATTCATACTACAAGCTTACAAGTCATGAACATTTCTCTAATTGAAAAATGGTTGGGTTTTGTTAGAAATAATAGACAATTCAGTTCAACACACACTCACTGGCATGACTAGTTTCGAACTCCGTGACAAGTTCATCAGATAATGCCCAACTACTGTGCCTGAATTGATACCATCGGTTGATCATCAATCGTATATGTACAAACTCAATTCTGCAATTCACATGTGAGAATTAGTATCGATGAAAGATCCCTAAGTATAGAGGTTGTTTTCAACAAAGAAAACCTTTTTTGGGACAGACATACATATATAATATAACCTATTAATCAGTGTGTCCCAAACATGTTATGTTTATTGAATAGCAAACACAATATGTTTGAACACAAGTATACTATGTTTGCAACAAGCTACAAATACGTTATATTTGTACAAAAAACAAGAAAAAAAGACACATTTTTCAGCGAGATGTGGTTTCAACAGGATGGCGCTGGGCGCCATTGGGCCACCGCAACCATCGATTTTTTCAAGTCGAAATTTGGCGACAAGTTTATTTCGAGAAATGGACCTGTCAATTGGCCTCCAAGGTCGTGCGATTTGACAGCTCTCGATTATTTCCTGTAGGACTACGTGAAGTCAGTTGTTTATGATGACAAAGCAGAAACAATTGACGCCTTGGAGGTCACAATTGTTCTTGACATACGGCCAGCAATGCTCGAAAAAGTTACCCAAAATTGGACACCAGTACACGCTGAAAAATATCGGCCCCAGCAACATAGTGCAAGAAACATGTACATGATTGCAAGCACTGTTTTCATGAATTGCAAATCTACTACGTTTTTGTGTTTCCATGTTTTCTATCTCGAATTTGATTTTAGCGGTTTTCAACAAAAAAAAGCCACCTTTGGTTCTCAAAAACTTAAAATAATACTATTAATCATTGTGTCTCAAACATGTTATATTGAATAACAAACATAATGTGTTTAGGCACAAGTACAGTGTATTTGCAACAAGCTACAAACACGCTATAGTTGCATCCCAACAGCAAAAAAAGACAGAGTTTTCAGCGGGTATCATCGGACAAAATTTCTTCAAAAACCATTATCAATGGTTTCAAACCATTATCAATGGTTTTTTGGTTGCAACTATGAATGATATTGATCCGCTATGCGCCACTGGGCCTCCGCAACCGTCGATTTTTTCAAGTCAAAATATAAGTTGATTTCGAGAAATGGACCTCGCAATTGGCCTCCAAGATCGTGAGATTTGACACCTCTCGATTATTTCCTGAGGGGCTGCGTAAAGTCACGCGTTTATGCTGATAAACCAGCAACAATTGACGTCTTGGACGCCACAATTGTTCGTGTTATTCGTGACATACGGCCAGGAATGCTTGAAAAAGTTACCCAAAAATTGGACACCAGTACACGCTGAAAAATATCGGCCCCAGTAACATATTGCAGGAAACATGTACATATTTGCATGCCGTGTGTTTTCATGAATTGAAGATCTGCTACGTTTTTATTTTCTTGTTGTCTGTCTCGTATTTGTTATTAGCGGTTTTCAACAAAACAAGCCACATTTGGGTCTCAAAATCATAAAATAAAACTATTAATCATTGTGTCTCAAACATGTTATATTGAATAGACACAATATGTTTGAACACAAGTATAGTATATTTGCCACCAGCTACAAACACGTTATATTTGCATCCCAACAGCAGAAAGGGGCAGATTTTTCAGCTTGTATGCGTTTCGTAATGAACAGCTGGGGTTGCCATATGGCCGGAATCTTTTGAAGTGTTACTGTCATATATTTTATTGATATTTCGGAAAAAACTTTTTGATTAAAATTAAATCTGTTGTGTTATTTTTTATAGTTTACATTCTTATTGAGCTGAAACACACCCTTCAATAACCAGGATGTTTGCGAAGAAGTTGTGTGGTTGGTTGGTTGAAAAGGCTGCAAGACAGCACGCTGTCTAGCATACTTAGGCTAAAGAAGCCCATTGTGATACCTCCAGTTTCCTCCATAGCAACCATTGACTAGAAGTCTAGCCAATTTGCCCTTTCAATAAATTTGTCTATAAGACCTACAGAAATATCCTGTAGGGATACGGTGCTAACTAAATGTGTACCGAATATCCTACTTCTCAGTCCTGCCAGAGCAGGGCAATCCAAGAGAAGGTGTTTCGTCGTTTCCTCGTCCTCTTCCATGCAGCATCTACAGAGAATGGAGTTTCTATGTCCCAATCTTAGAGCGTGTTTTCCTACAAGACAATGTCCCGTAAGTGTTCCTATCATTGTCGATAACCTGCCTATCGGCAACTTAAGTAGTTGAGTAGTCCTCTTCCTGTCTACCTGTGGCCAGAGAACCCTGGGTTGATTGCAAGTTGAAGTAAGTCTCCACTTGTCCTTGAACATATTATCGGCCCACTGCCTGATCTGCAAACGGCAGGTAGAGATTGGCATAGCAACACCTTCTTTTGTCGGAAGAACCTGTGCCGTAGTGCACTGTCTAGCTAACGCATCCGCTACGCAATTGCCTGGAATGTCGCATATTCTCCGGAAGGTTGTGACACTACTTTTGAGTAGTTCAGCAACCTCCAGTATGGCGGTTATTTCCCGCCTGAAATACACTACACTGATCAGGCAACTTGAAGGAGATATTTACATTTAGGTCCAGTGAATGGACCTCATAGCCTACTTGCTCGTCCAACTTTGATCCATCCGCGAAAACTCTGATACAACTGGTATCCCCTTCCAGTGACTTTTCCCAGGTATTCCTGTTCGGAATAGAAGTCCTTAGATTTGTTGCTGGTAGGAAGTAGGGGATATAGTAGTCCGTTTTTACGGGAATAGAGTTGATCCGGTGTAGTAATTCAACGTGTCTGGAATGCCCCGATATCATGACGCCACATTCTCTGATTCTGACGAGGGATGTAGCTGCTGCCGATTCGGCCATGATATCAGGAGTACAGATGTTCAGGATATCACTAAGTGCAGTACCTGACGTCGTGTCTCTTGCCCCACTAACGCTAATCAGTGCTGATCTTTGAATTTTCATCACGGAATTCAGAATAAATTTCTTTTGGAGGGACGTCCACCAAACTACGATGCCATATAGAAGTATTGGTCTGACTATTGCCGTATAAATCCACAAGGTAGAAGTTACTATGTTCTAAATTATTAAAAGTATTATCGGATTTTATAATTTTGCATACAGGTAAAGGATTTTTCAACAGAGACGCTACAAAAGTAAATCCATAGGGACAGCAAACTACGCCATATTTTTCCCGCTCTTTTGACATTTCGCTTCAGTAAGGTTTGCCATTTCATCATGGAAAGATATACGAGCCAACAACGAGTCGAAATTATTAAAATTTACTACCGAAATTTGGAGTCAGTGGCCTCAAATTTAAGAGCGCTACGTCCAATTTATGGTCGTCATAATCGTCCTACCAGATCAACAATTGAGCGTCTAGTGGAAAAATTTGAATCCACAGGCAGAGTACAAAATGTTTTCGTGCCAGTGAGACAAAGAAGTGCCCGTAGTGTCGAGAATATTGCTGCCGCTGAGGCTTCAGTTCAAGAAAGCCCAAATGTGTCTCTCACACGTCGTTCTCAAGCGTTGGCATCTCTGTGACGTCGCTGTGGCGAATTTTGTGAAAAGATCTTGGCGTACATCCTTACAAGATCAAATTGACGCAAGAACTGAAGCCGCTGGACCACCATAAGCAACAACTTGAAAATGATTCGGATTTTCATGGGAAAATCATCTTCAGCGATGAGGCTCATTTCTGGCTGAATGGCTTCGTCAATAAGCAAAATATGCGTTATTGGTCAGACAGCAATCCACACGTAATCCATGAGTAATCACTGCATCCCGAAAAAATTACGGTTTGGTGCGGTTTATGGGCCGGCGGCGTCATTGGGCCGTACTTCTTCCGTGATGATCAAGACCGGCACATTACCGTGAATGCGAATCGCTACCGTTCAATGATAACCGAATATTTTTGGCCCCAATTGGATAATATGGACTTGGAGGATATGTGGTTCCAACAGGACGGCGCCACAAGCGACACAGCGAATGCCACAATCAATTTATTGGAAGCCAAGTTTGGTGAACGTGTTATCTCACGAAATGGCCCAGTCGATTGGCCGCCACGGTCGTACGATTTGACGCCGTTAGATTATTTCCTGTGGGGCTACGTCAAGTCTATGGTCTATGCCAACAAGCCAGCGACGATTGATGAACTTCGTACGAATATCGAACGTGAAATTGCAGCAGTATCGGTCGACTTATGCTTGAAAACCGTCGAAAATTGGGTTCAGCGTCTGGACTTCTGCAAGCGTGCCCATGGTGGCCATGCAAAAGAAATCGAGTTCCATACATAATGGCTTCGAACCTACTTTCATAGGAATAAAAATTTTATTGGTATATAAAACCGGGTTTGTTCTATTTAAAAAAACTTTTGTAGCGCTCTTATTGAAAAACCCGTTATATCAGGATTATTTGGGTCGTTTGCTTGCTAAATCATTTAGGCGAACCACAGACTTGTGAGTCGTGAGCATGTTCTTGGTCGACAATTTTTATCTGTGGCTGATGAATTTGAAAAAATATTACCAAAAAATTTTGTTAAGATGATAGTGATGCCAACAACTTCGATTACATTCTTATTTGGTATCAAGGAGTGCGATAAGCCGACAATAATGATCACCGATATCTGAAGCTCTTGTTCTTGAATGACAAGTCTGTTCTTCACTTTAAGTTGTTTGCAGATGCAGTTTTAAATTTCTAATTCAAGCACTTGAAATGATTACGTTGTTTTAATTGAAATGCATACGTTTTTTTAAAACTTTAATTTCCAATTTGTTATCTTCTCCCATTGTGACTCTGTGCAGGTATGACTATCGCTCTAAATTGGTATTGCATGTCGTGTAATTGTGGGCGTTGTCTTGGTCACTACCGGGTTGTTTCCTTATTTGTAAAATCACCCTGAGCTATATTTGTGATAATTTGTATTACGTATTTTTTTCATGGCTTTTTGTCATTTACCTTAATGTTGTCCACAAGTTTGCAATTCTTGTGTAGAGGTCATTTTATTCTGGACATGCTTTTTATCTTCCACAAATTACCAGCAATATTGTGTTTGGTCTTTGTTTGCTGTATATTTCGCCCTGAGTAAGCGTATCTAACTATTCATTCTATTCTATTATTCTAGAATCTAAAAGAGACAGACGACTTTTTAGCAGCAGGAAAGTGTTTAGAATTTAAGTTTGTTCGAAATGTTGTTGAACTGCAGCAAGGATGTGGATCGTTCGTCTATGGTGGCAGTAAAATGGTATGTTTGGTTGTGTATACTGCTGCTGTACGAGTGCGATGATGATGATGATGATGATGATGATGATGCACGTGTGGTAAATATTTTATCACGTGTTCATGCCACCATATCACGTTGTAGAACAATTGACATTAACTGGCATTCATGCCATTTAGACAAAAGTTGAGTTGACTAATTGCTTTCCGTTATTAGTCAACAACAACAGCAGCAGCAACATAGAAAGAAGCCTTTTGAGCCAGAAGCCAATGGCGGCAACAAAAAACTTGCAACATCGTTGGCAACAGCAACCCCATACACAACAATGGCTGACATTAACACAGGGAAAACTAAAAAGGAATCGAATAATCCATAGTATTACATACTAAACTATTGGACTATTGCAGCAGTCCTAGTACGTTTGTACTCGTATTGAAACATTGAATAAAAGCATGCAATATTTTCCTTCCCCAAAAAGCAACTACTGATATCTTGTCAGTTGTCGGGCGAAGTGAAGGACGACGAACAATAAACCAAACTCTCACACGTTTTCATACTGAAACGCTTGAAACGACAAACCTAACAAGTCTTAAGGTAGAGACAAAGCTCATGGTGTGGAAGAGTTCTCTGTACATATTTGAGTTTAACTATTTATGTCTTTTGTATCCTTATATGTAATATTCAATGACTGACTTTAACTAAATGTTGCAAGTAGAATTGCACAAAAAGAAGAAGCAAAATAACATAAACGAATTGAAAATTGTATATGGTAGGACCAAAACGAAGTTAAGTTACCCTTAAGACAAACCTTGGGGGTTTAAACTAAAACTATTCCCAGTGAACAATATGTGGAAAATTGTGACATGTAGGGAACTTAAACGGGCTAGCGTTCAGAGCTACACTTGCTTCCATTAATTTTTTAAAGATTTTCTGAAACGGCGTTAAAATATTAAAAATGTTAGCACATAAATTTAACCTGAACTATTGAACAAGAACTGATTTGAACTTGAATTCAATCTTTACAGCTGATCATTTCTTATCATCTACGATACTAGTCGGACATAGTTGAAGTGCAACATAGAGCAAAGTTGCTGGCAACTCTGCACCTGGAGTGTGCAGTCGAAGTTGGAGTTTTGGAGTCGAAAAATTGAACTTGAATTCAGTCTTTATAGCTGACCGTTTCGTATCACCTACTTACTATACCAATCGGACACATTTGAAGTGCAACAGAAAGCAAAGTTGCTAGCACTGGCAAATCTGCACCTGGAAAATCTGCACCGGAGTTGAAGTTTTGGAGTCGAAATTCGTAAAATTTGCCGGAGTCGGAATTGAAATCTCTCTCTACTCTACTTTAGTAAAATTACAAAAAAATCAATTAGTGTTCGAACTCACGGGCGATGTATTAACCCCTTTCTGTTACACGGTACCTGTTCGATTTCTATGAACACATTAGTAAATGTTGCATTGGAAAATAAACAAAAGAATAGTTTTTGCGCTTTTTTCTTACATCTGATTTAACATTAGACGTAATATTGTTAAAATAAATAAAGCAATATTGAGCTCACTGAAATAATTGTTTTTGTTTTGTCATAAACAGAGCGACGATAAAAAGTATTAAATAGTATAGAGAACTTATTGCACTCTTTTTCCGTTCTCATATAGAGAGTATAAATAAAAGAGCATAAACGAGTCTATTCTCTTTATAGAATATTACAATATAAATCCACATTACGACAATCTTATTACATAAAACAATAGAATACCCATAAATGTTTAAAAAGGCATCAATGTTTCATATACAAATTTGGAATGGACCAAGTTTTGACAAAAAGAGAGTAATACGTTTTGAATCATTCGCCAGATGTAGCCAGTGCCTTTGAGTCATACAATTCCTTCCATGAGTTCTCTATACTATTCAATACTCTTTGGCGACGACGACCTGATTGTTTGTTCGCTGCCGCTACATCAATACCATCATACTTATTTTCAAGCAGAGACTACTGTTGTACAACAGCCACGTTTGTGATGCTAACGCTGTGTGTAGTTTGCATGTGTTTATTTTGATAGATTGCCCTAGCCGTGCCTATAGATGTTAACACATGAAAAAGTAGAAATATCAAAATGGAAGTACATAGATGAGCGAATACAATTCTACCTCGAATATGTGAATTGTTTGGAATTATAAGAGACAAAACTGACACTGATATCGTTCAGCGTGGTACTTCTAGAAATAGCAATACGAGATAGGGTGAGGAAATCAGTTATAAATAAATAAATATTTTCCCATTACATCCCATAAATGAATTAGGGAGAGCTTGTCACAACCAGTGAGCTGTGCGCTTCCTAATTTTGCACTCATTGGTTGGCACCTACAGTTTTAGCACCAATTCCTAACGGAATTTTGAGAAGCTTTTTCATGGCTAAGTACTCGATAGTGTCGCCATGACTAAACGAGAAATGACTACGAAATGTAAGGTGGTCTGAGCAGGGATCGTTATCCATGTTCTCATGTACAACGACGGCCATACTCGATACTCGCCGCTCTCTATTATAAGGTTATATATTTTTCGCAGTATTTTTCTTTCGAAGTCTCCGAATGATATTTCATCAGCATGCGTTATGACCCAGGAATCTGCAGCAGAACTAAGACACCTTATATTTGACTCAAATATAGCTGGATCTGAGGTTCCCGAGAGAGGGTCTTATATCTGAAGTGATTGCTTAACAGAAAGGTAAATAAATTCATCCTCTACCGCGACATTGTAACGGGTATCAACGTGTACCCTTTCATCTAATAGGGTGGATCATCTGCTCGTCGAAAAAATTAATTTGCTGATTGCTTTTCAGTTCTCGAAAATACTGCAGTAACTTGTCGCAGATTTCGCCTACGCGAGTAGCATGTGACTTTTACTGCTGGTAATTTTATTCGGGTTCACTGCATCTTTTCACAACGATGATCTCAATTGATATGTTGAAGAGATCGTAAGAGAGGGTATGCCCTGCCTGAGGCCCCGCCTCGTTCTATATAGTTTGGTGTGATCTTTATCAATACTTTCTTAGGATTTCGTGTCGGCCAGTGTTATTCTACAAAGGAGCAGGAATCCCAAGCTCCAACATAGCTTGGTACAGATTTCCCCATATTGGGCTATCGAAGGCAACCTTACAATCAACAAAGAGGTGGTGGGTGCTGAGTTCTTTTTCGTGTGGTTGCCCTAAGATTTGTCGGAATGTGAATATCTGGTCAATAGTTGACTTTCCAGGCCTAAAGTCACACTTAAAAGGTCCAAACAGGTGTGCACCCTACTGCTTTAGTCTTTCGCACATGGCGCTCGAGAGGATCTATGCATATGCTCAGCACACAGTATAAAAAAATAAATTGTTTCCCATTACATCCCATGAAGGGACCGGGGAGAACTTCTCACAATCACTGAGCTGTGCGCTTTCCAGTTTTCACACATTGATTGGGGCCTACAGTTTTACACCGACTCCGAACAGTATTTTGAGAATCTTTTTCATGGCTATATACTCGATAGTGTCGCCGTCACTATGCGAGGTGACCGCCTCCGAAAGAAATTTTATGGTGGTCAGAGCAGGGTTCGAACCCAGGATCTCATGTATAAGAGCCGCGCACACTAACCATTGCACCACCGACGGCACACAGTATACTAAGGGTTTAATAGTCGGGTATGCATTCGTCTAGCCAGAATTTGTACACGAGCTGATGCATGCACGTTTCCAACTCGTAGCCGCTAGCCTTAACCAGCTCAGCCGTTAGACCATTAGCACAAGCGGCTTTGTTGTTCTTAACTCGGAAATTGCAATTCTTACATGGCTTTGGCTAGGACGGGGCAGTCGACTCCATCGTTCTGTAGTTGCTCAACACTCTGATATATATTGAAGTCTCCTGCGACAAGTAATGGAGTGATACCTTTATGTTCCCAACATACTCTGCGCATCTGTGATGAGACTACCGTCCTTACATCTACAAAACGGGGGCCCTGGTCCATTTCTGTTTCTTTGGCTTTGTACTTGTCGGTAGAATTTACGGGCTTCATTGTGCCTTCGGTAAGATTCAATTTTCTCACTCTCGGGCTTTCTCCACAAGCGATTTTCTTTTAAACAAACGGGTTTCCTTTAACTGTTCTCCTTATATCGCTCTGTCAGTACTCGCGTTGCAACTGACTGAAGCATTGCCATACGTTCAGTGATCACGTACGTCCTTCCATCAATTACCAAGAAATCAATCGGGTTCTTCGTCTGTTGATCAGGGCATATCCAAATAGCCTTGTAGATGTTTTTGTGTTGGAGTCTCAGACTACTGATAACCATTTTTTCACCGCATCAGTATAGAAATAAATAAATAAATGGTTTCCCTTGACATCTCACGAAGGAATTGGGGATTTCTTTTCACAACCAGTGAGCTGTGTGATTTCTAATTTTTCACTTACTGATTGGGACCAACAGTTTTACACCGATTTTCGCCATCACTATGCGAGGTGACCGCCGCCGAAATAAATTTAAGGTGGTTAGAGCAGGTATGGAACCCATTATCTCATGTAAAAGAGGCGCGCACTTTAACCATTGCACCACCAACGGCCAGCAATCCTGCCAATACGCCCTGAAAAATGAACTGTGTGGTGCGGTTTATAGACCGGCGTCATCACTGGACTGCACTACTTCAAAGATAATGATGGCTCCTACGTTATAGTCAATTGAGCAAGGTACCGTTCGATGATCATAGTTTTTTTTCCAAAGTTGAAGAATTGGATTTGGTTCATTTGTGGCTACACGCTGATAAATTTGTACTTTTTTGATGTTTGGATGCAAATATAACGTGTTTGTAGCTTGTCGCAAATACAGTATACTTGTGTCCAAACACATTGTGTGTGCTATTCAATATAACATGTTTGGGACACAATGATTAATAGGCTATAATATATGTATTTATGACGCAAACGTTGGTTTGTTTGTTGAAAACTGCTGAAAACAAAAACGTGATAAAGAAAATAAAGATATTAAAGAAAGAAAATGGAGCAAATCTTTAATTCACGAAAACAATGCTTGCAAACATTTACGTTATTTGTGACCGAAATATTGCTTTGTTTGTTGAAAACTGCTGAAAACATAAACGTGGTAAAGAAATAAAGAAAAGAAAAAAACAAAAAGCAACAGGTCTTCAATTCACAAAAACAATACTGGCAAACATTAGCATGGTTCCTGCAATATGTTACTGGGGCCGTTATTTTTCAGCGTATAGCGACAAAAAAAATGGTGTCCCATTACATCCCATGAAGGGATTGGGGAGAGCTTCTGACAACCAGTGAGCTCTGCGGTTTCTTGTTGTACACCCACTTATTGGGACTGCTGGCGATATCATGAACCAATTGAGAGGCGAGTTTGGTGAGCAATTATTCTCGTGTTGTGGCGCTGTCAATTGGACAACTCGATCGAGCGATTTGACTCCACTAGTCCATTTTTTGTGGGGTCCTGTGGAGTTTATCGTCTCGAAGGACAATCCAACTACGTTTGCTGCCTTTGAAGACAATATTACACGTGTCACCGCTGAGATACCGGCGGAAATGGTGTGCCAATATTGGACTTTCACAATGGACCACTAAAAGCGTAGTGTAGAACTTCTGGTTGATCTTTTGATTAAATTCGTCAATTCCGTTTATTCACGTACCCATTGAGCTTAAAATGAACCTCGTCGATGTAGACATTTTTTCAATAAAAAAAGGTGATCTTGTTCCAGCTTCTCTAAGGCCCATTCACCGAAATGGGTCGTCACCGAAAAGACGACGTTGTGATTGGTCGCCCCGCTTCAGCTCCTGTACCAGCTGTATTATGTATGGCTTGCGGTAAACGAAATAACAGTAAATCGCATGTTGGATTTGGAGACGAAATTGGAGATAAGAAATACCAGTGAGTGTACTTAACTGAGATGTCTATTATTCCAACACAGCACTAACATTTTGCACATTGCTTCACATACATTAACTAGAAACACATTTCGTTTGTCTGAAACATTTTTTCAGTTTGGACTTAACATATATCGTTTGGTGTAAACGTTTTTAGATTGTGTTAAACAATTTTACTTATTTATCACAAACGAAATTATTTGTTAGATTCATTAAGTTTTTACATTAACATTTTACATTATCTAGAACAAAATTTCGTTTGTTTTAAACGTTTGTGTGAGTTTAGACTTAATATATATCGTTTTCTGTAAACGTTTTTAGATAGTGGTAAACGTTTTAACTTATTTATCACAAAGGAAATAATTTATTAGATTCAGTAAGTTTTTACATTAACTAGAAACACATTTCGTTTGCCCTAAACGTTTATTTGAGTTCTGACTTAATATATATCGTTTGTTGTAAACGTTTTTAGATTGTCGTAAACGATTTTACTTATTTATCAGAAAGAAACTGAGTTTGTAAGATTCAGTAAATTTTTACATTAACATTTTACATTAACTAGAAACACATTTTGTTTGCCCTAAACGTTTATAAGAGTTTATACTTACCAAATATGGTTTGCTGTAGACGTTTTTAGATTGCCGTAAACGATTTTACTTATTTATCAGAAAGAAAATGATTTGTAAGATTCAGTAAGTTTTTACATTAACAGTTTACATTAACTAGAAACACATTTCGTTTGCTCGAAACGTTTATTTGAGTTTAGACTTACCAAATATCGCTTGCTGTTAACGTTTTTAGATTATTTATCACGTTGGTAATAATTTGTTTGATTCAGTAAGTTTTTGGTGGGCACATTTAAGTTCCCCAAACGAAGTTCATATATCTGTGGTTTAAGTTGGGTTTGACGAAATTGGTCTTTACCTGTAGCGCCAAGCAATTTGTATGTGATTTAAACTGCGCCAGTTATTCCAGACTAGTTCTAGTTATTCTAGACATTGCAAATGACTTCATTAATTCAATACACTCTCCCTTTCTATGTAGCTTTCGAAATTGTCTACAGCTAAGCTAAATATTTAAACTGTTCATTGAATGATAAACAAAGTATTACAAAACTCGTAAAAACTTTTGTTAAAGACTTAAAGGTACCCGTATGACCAGTACTTCTCGGCAGAGGAGTTTGTCCTTTTCGGTTCATTCGTTTCTTTTACGTTTCATACAAGTCATTGTGTGATATGTTTGCCCAGATATTCATATTTGTTCTTTTTTGTATTTTATTTTGGACTTGATACTTCTTTATATGGTTATCAGTAACGTCAATTGTCAAAGTCTAGTGGTGGCGTTTTGGTGCAGATGTGTTTGTTTTTAATAATAATAACTTTAAGTTAAAGTTTGGAAAATGTCATAACTAAATTTGATACGAACAAATATAACTGAGAGTTTGGGAAAATTTCAGAGAATTTGGGTGAACAAATTTGGCAGAATTAGTATGAAGATAAACGAATGCATCACAGTACTTTTGTGAATAGAATGTTGGGAAACTATCAAGCTATGGATGGCAGCCGGAAATATCATCAGTTCCTTGGAATTTAATAAACTTCAAATAACAGTACAGCCGTGCGATTTCCAAGACCTTTAACAAACTTGTTTAACTAAATCAAGATTTGTTTCATTTTTTCGAAACAAATTAAAAGATCATAGATAGTTTTCAATTTACATACCCAATAAAATATAAGTTTCCAACAAGGATTCCTTTACATGTGTACCTCATTTTGACTTAATACACTCAATGAATGTGAAGAACTTGTCTGGTTTTTTTCTTGGTGTATCTTGAAAAGTTTCTGCACAAGTATTTGGCAACTTTTTAAACAATTTTATTACAATTCGCAATACAGCTAGACAGAAAAGTAGTTTCTGTTGCGGCAGGCAAACATGTGGAGTTCGATAGATTTGCATCACATGATAAATTCCATGGAAATTTGCTTCAGGTTTACAGAGATTTGAAGATTTTTTGTTTGTTCTACTTTGTCCGGAAAGTTGTTTTATTTACTCCTTAGATGCTTAAGGCAATCGAATTCAAGGTAAAGTCGTAAGAGAGAAAATTAATTTACTGTATGATTGATTTATTTAAAATGTTTTATTTAAATTTTGTATTGAAATACTTTGTTTGAATACGTACAAATATTTGATTGGATTTGCTTCGAAAATAATAGTTACTGTGAAGATAGAGTTCGTTACCCTCAAACGAAGTCCCGCATAAATGAACTTTGTAAGGGTGCGATATATAACGTCAACTAATGATACAACTGTACGGAAAGACGTTCCATATAGATTTATGAATAAAATGCTTCTAAAGATTAACAGCTTTTAAGGCCAGAATCAGTGTAGTATGTAACACCGAAGTGAATGCGACGAATGTTATTTGCGGCAATGAAATATTTCTTGAATCAAATATATCATATCGCACTCTACTCTAGTCAAATA